>JABTXL010001625.1:6362916-6373204 GCA_025134845.1 Neodon shergylaensis | reverse complement strand
GAAAGAAGGAAAGGAAGGAAGAAAGAAGGAAAGGAAGGAAGAAAAGAAACAGAACATAGTGGGAAGCCATTTTTAGTCCCCTCCGTGAGTCCTGGAAGCTACTTTCCTAGGTGAGAAAGATTTATTTTGATAGTGTTAGTTACCCGTTGATCTTCAGCACAGTCTTTTCAATAAACAGATTCTGAGGGTGGCACAGGGTGTGTGGGATCCTGAATTCTCCAATGACATACAGTATAACCTAGAGTGTTCTAGACAGCAGGTCGAATATATTAGTAGCTCAGTCCCTGCGTTTCCAGCCCTCACATGTTACCAAAAAAAAAAAAAAATCCTCAGCTGTAAACTCTTTCACTCAGGGTTCTGTTTCTCTGTACTACGTAAATGCTAGTTTCTTTAGCCCCAGCCAAACAGGAGGGCACGGCACCATTTTAATCAATATGAAGAGTCCACTGGGATAAAACATAAGAACAATTGGAAACTACCCATTCTGTTGGCCAAACCCCTTGTGCTAGGCCCTCCTCTTGTTGCAAAATAGCATGGAAAGCTGACATGATTGGGACTGCTGTTACCTCTCCCCCTATGACCACAATCTGAGAGTCACACCTACCTCCGCCTATACCAAACCACTAATGTGTTAAAGTCTTTATATACTTCTCATTCTGTCTGGAATTCATTTTCTAGAAAAGTTCCTTCTTCCAAATTTTTAAAGACACTGCTCAAAATGGCATCTTCATAGAGATTTATTAAGAAAATATTCTCTGTATTTCTCATCTCCCTATTCTGCTGTTTTTCATCCACAAACACACACACTGCTGGCAATTGGACAATATATTCACACATTAACTATACTGTCTGTCTCTCCTTGTTGGCATGTAGGGAAATGGATTTATCATTTTGACTGATAAATCCTATGATTTTGAGCAGTTACCTGTCCATAGCAGGCACACAATAAATACTGAATAAACAAATGGCTGAGAGTCTATTCTGTTTCTAGGACTTTGTCTCCATTGTTTTCTTCTACCTAGAATCCAGCTTCAGTGATGTAGCAATCACCTTTTATGCCAGAAAACAAGAACACTATGTTTTGAATTATGCTACTTAACTCAGCTTCAACTGCTACCTCAGCTTCTTCCAGCTACCACTCCCAGACAAATGAATTTTCCCCACCAGATTTATTTCAAATGACTCTCTTCTAGGCTTTCCTTCCTCTTGTCTCTCTTCCTTCCACACCAGGCCCCAGGTTTTCTTTCTCTCTACAAACATTTCAGCATCTTCCATGCAGCATTTGCTATGCTAGCCATGGAAGACTTCAAATGCCAGACAGATTCCCTGCCTGTGATTAGTTCACAGTCTACTAAAGCTTCCTTCAGTGCTTCTCAGTGAATAAATCACTCCAGAGCTTGACATTCTGGGTCACAGTGAAAAAAACACCAAGGCTCAGAGTCTCAAAATATCCATTCTTTAATTTTAGCATGAAGATAAAAACTCCTACTACAGAGCAGCATTTTATAATTAATCTAATGATTTTTCAGAAGTAATTATATACAGCATAATATATACAACCATATGAACAATAATACAGAAGTAAATTAAACAGTGTCAAGATGTCATATTGACAACCACTTGGCATCCTAGCATAGAAGTTTCTTTCTCTTCTCGCCAGGGTCTAGCTGTGAGCACATTTCTTTATTTCATCCCTTGTTTTATTCTGGCTCACTCTAGAAGTTACTTAGTAATCTGCTTCCCATGAGATGCTGAGCTGCTTGAGGCCATCTCATTGTGTGTAGCTCAGCATTTGTAGACACAGCTGAGAGGACATCTTGCTTTCCTTTCCTATATGACCCTCATTGGTTTTCCTTTCTTCTGCACGTGAGCCTGCCTGCATGTGAGGAAAGAGTACCTCTCCATCAAGTCCCTAGCTTTCATTGCCTGCTTTTGCATTCCATCCTTCTTAATGCTCCTTTCTCTCACCAGCAACACCACACTACCTGCCATGCCCTCCCTCCTCTCCTTGCTCAGGTTATGGTGCAATCCTCCCCTCCTCCCCTCCTGGTCATCACTCTCTGTCAGTCTCCTGTCCTCACAGGCCAGCCAGGGGAAGGTTTATTGATCTCTCGGTAATGCCCGAGTGCCTCTGAAGGTTAAGGTCAACAAGAGTAAAGCATCCTGCAGAACCACAAAACCTAACTCTGCTTCAGTAGGAGGGGCATCAATTATTCAGAGTTGTCAGATCATGGGGCACACTCATCCGGTGACAGTGGGTGGGAAAACGTGAATGATCAGGAAGAAAGTTAGTGCGGAAAGACCGTCACACATAGGTGAGTCCTCACAACCCAGGGAGCTGCCCTTGCTGCCGGGACTGACAGTGATAACAGGATCAGCTATGGTCGCAGGAAAAGTGATGCTGGATAGAATCCCATTCCAAAAAAAAAAAGATGTTCATCAAAAACATATTCATCATCTAGAAAGAATAATCTATGCCTGAGTCATTTTTATTTGTCTTATTGCCCACGACCCCTCATACAGTTCCCCTGCATTTTTCTTTCTCGTGTGCTCTCTCCGTGCTACAGAAAGCAAAGTAAACTCAGATGATGGTGCCATTTTCTTGCCACTTCTGCATCTTTACAGTTTCAAAGTCTTGTACCATCTCAATAACAGTCCTTTAGTTGATCATCTACAGGAAATAAGGAGCTCTGAGTCAGAAAACAGGTGGAAATCTTAGCATTTAACTCATTCAAAAGAAATATGTCCCCGAGTATTAGCAACCCATTCCAGTGATGTCATTATCACCTGCCACCCAGCTCATCCTTGGGCCTTTGCACATGCAATTGCTTTGCTGAATGCCCACTTCCTCCACCTTCATCTTGTTGAAGACCTATTCATAGCTAAGGAATGTTTTTCTCTCTCTTCTGGGTAAACTGGTACCTGAGTTTGAATACTGACTCTAACATCCTCCTTTTCACATTCCTGAACTGTCACTATAGAAATGACAGCAATAGCAAGCAGGCATGTGCAAATCCCTTTGAAAAGGCCTCTCTTGCTCCGAGTATAGTGCAAGCATAACTCAATATTATGCCATCTGCACATGCTCAAGGGACAGACAGCATGCCCCGTAACTCTCCCTGAAGGCACACATTCTACTTAGCAGCTATTAAGTCAAGGGATGTCATCAAGGCAGAATTAGAGTTCTATCTATGACCTATCCAGTCCCTTTGGAGAGAGTCTTTCTACCAAAGTTGGAGGAGAAATCCCACATGAGCTTTCATCAACTTCTGCTAAGCAGGATCTTGTCACAAATGCTTCCAAGGAGAACATCTTGGAAGACAGCTAGTGTCTTCCTCTAGAACAGAAGACATGCTTTCTTTATTGTCTCTCTAATAATGATAATGTCTCACCACTCTCAGAAAAATCACTGGGCTGTAACTGGAAGTTATTCTCCTGCCTGCCAGTTTCTAAATAAACACTCAGAGACTTAAATTAATTATGAAAGTTTGGCCAATGGCTCAGGCTTATTACTAACTTGCTCTTAGTTTGAAATTAATCCATTTCTATTATTTTATATTTTACCATGAGGCTCATGGTTTGTTGCCTCACCTCTTGCTTCTCTGATGGGCTGCTGGCATCTCTCTGACTTGGCCTTCTTTCTCCTTGTATCTGTTTGGATTTTCTGCCTAGCTATATTCTGTTCTGCCATAGGCCAAAGAAGCTTCTTCATTAACCAATGGAAATAAATCATATTCACAGCATACAGAAGGGTGCCCCACATCACTGGGCATGTTTTCTTTTGACTGACTATAAAAGATTCAGGCTCCCAACACTTGGAGTTACTCAGTTATAAAGCAAATCCAGACCTTTACTTCGGTGGATTTGTAGCACACCTATGGTTACAGGATCATGGGAGAGAAAATGTGAACTTACAATGTAAGCCACAGTAATAGCATCCTCTGTCTGGAACACACGGACATAAGAGTCCTGTATCTTCTGCTAGCATCACCTTGAAAAGTGGCAGGTTATTCATTAGTTTGAAATTAGTGTAAACTCTCACACCTTCCAAGTTTCCTGACAGGTTCTGGTTAGCGATGAGAATTGGATATTGATACAGCTTTGTGGAAGACAAAGGGGGTAGTTTTCACAGGCTGTATTGCAGATAGACAATTAATCTGTAGGCCTCCATAACAAATGTTATTCTCAGGTTGTGGGTATATGCTTTAAGTAAAGGCCTCTACTGTCTTATTAACGTTCGGAGGCTGAACAGTGAAAGGTAACAACGGCGGGCAGTATGGCTCAGAATTTCCATTCTGTAAAACAACTGTGAAGTCTTTGGAGCAGCAAACGTACAAAGACAGGTGACAATATGGCTATAGCTGACAAGTCCAGGAGCCCCAGAGGTGAAATTGGATGGTACAAATCTTAAGCATATATACATACTATGTGTGTGTATGTATGTATGTATGTATGTATGTATGTATAGTGTCTTAGCCTGTTAGGTTTCCATTTTAACAAATTACCTAGGCCAAGTCACTTAAGCATCAGTTCTAGAGACAGGAAGTTCCAACAACGAGATGACTGTAGACCCACACCTAGTTTCTAATGGTTGTATTCTTGCTGTGTCCTCATTTATGGAAAATAGTGATTGGAGATGCACTCTTGTCCATCTTCTTATAAAGACAATAATCTTGTTATGAAGATTCTGTCCTTGAGACCCAATTACCTCTTAACAGCCTCACCTTGAAATACTGTTTCTTTGGAGACTGATGGTTCAAAACTTAGATTTTCAAGAAGACAAAGATATGTAATTCAAAGCAATTAGAAAGATGCTTCAGTATGCCTCACTTTTTGGCTTTAATGCTACTCTCTACAGTTATGCTTCCAAATCTACCCACCCCTTCAACTTTGACCTCCACTACTTTAAGGAG
The DNA here is from genome assembly GCA_025134845.1 of Neodon shergylaensis. Classification (NCBI taxonomy): domain Eukaryota; kingdom Metazoa; phylum Chordata; class Mammalia; order Rodentia; family Cricetidae; genus Neodon; species Neodon shergylaensis. Next base: position 6,368,291 of record JABTXL010001625.1, on the reverse strand, counting down.
AACGATGGTTGGGATGGGCATAAGGATAGGTACCAAGGAACATATTCATAAACTAGAGAGGCTTAAGGAAGGAAAGGGCTTGAATTGCTATGAGCAATTCACAGAAGTCACCAAAGCACTTTCTCTCTTTGTACATGAGCATCCAGATTCAGCTGTGATGTGATATGACCCATGGGTTAGGCCCATTAAGCCAAGTCAATATAGTGTTGTTATTGCTTCTACAACAATAATAGGAACTGAAGTGCTGTGTGTCTGTACTTTTATACCCTGTAAGTGGGAAAGAGAATCCTGGTGTTTAGGAAGAGCTGCAGGTACAGAAACACTTTGGAATACTTTGGGCCAGAAAGTCTTATGTCATCTGGAAGTAAGTTAAGAAATATCACTATTCTTCACTCTCTGGTGTCTAAAATTCTTATCTATGGTTTAGAGTTAGGCTCTTCAATTTGATGGTTCTGAATACAGCCATTATCACATAACTACCCGCAGTAGTAGCTGAGTCCTAAACCTTTTATAGGGTGTCATTGCCTGCCTGACTACCTGTGGTGTTTCTTAGGGTTGTTCAGACAACTTTACTCTTTCCAGTTTCCTCAGCAAATAGGGAAAAAGTACAGCTCTATTCTGTCACCCCAAATCAGGCCCAGTTCTTTAGTGGACTTCAGATAATGGAGCTACTGTATTCATTTGCCAGTTACCTTTCAATCAGCTATTAATTTGCACTGGATGTACTCAATCAACTTGTGCATGTGCTCCACCTCTAAGACCGCCAACCGTAATGACCTACCTGAGACAAGCATCTCATGACTGTGATTTTCCTGACTGAAACTTCCTGCAGTCAGCAGCAGCTTCTACCCAGAAGCATCTCAGGGGTTTGGGGTTTTCTCTGCCAGGCAGGAATGATGGCCAGTTGTTGAAATAAAAGCGGCTGGGGCTGCGTCCCCAGCACCCCGGCCACCGGCTAGCTTATGCCCCGAAATAACAACACACAAACTGTATTCCTTTAAATGCTGCTTGGCCCATTTCTATCTAGCCTCTTCTCGGCTAACTCTCACATATTAATTTAGCCCATTTCTAATCATCTGTGTAGCACCCCAAGGTGCGCTTACCGGGAAGATTCTAGCCTACGTCCATCTTGGATTGGAGCTTCATCGCTCACGTCTGTCCGGGAGACTGGAGCATGACTTCTCTGCTCCAGAGAGCAGCGCTTGTCAAGTCTGAGCTCACTTCCTCTTCCTCCCTACATGCTATTCTGTTTACTCCTCCCACCTATGTTTTAACCTATGAGGGCCAAGCAGTTCCTTTATTACTTAACCAATGAAATCAACAGATTGATATACGACACTCCCACATCAGCCAGTTACATCTTTTTTTGAGAAGCAATTTGTTACCTTGATTTTGTGCATTTCTGGAATCCAACACCAGGTGTAGAGAATTCTTTGAGCTTCTCTAGCCTGATATTCCTAATTGGAGATTGCTGAAGTAGGACCCGATGATACCAAGATGGAAGAACCCGCCCCATCCTTGTTCGTCATGGAAATCGTCTACTCCAGATCACGGTTTGTCTATCTCACTGTCATGTCAGGTTTACATTTTTAAAAGAGGAAAAAGTTCGTTTTCTCTCTGAGGAAACTTTATCATCAAAGCAGTGCTTGGAACAAAGCTGCTGAGTCAGCATGCCCCTGCCACTCCTACCCTGTTCACAGCAATTCCCCCTCAGTGCCCTTACTTGTCACAATGGTATTCTCCAGTCTGCTCCAGCCGGCCTGCCTCCACACCACCGGAACACAACCAAAAATGAGCACGCTATTGGGCTTTGTGGGTAGAACTCAAGGCCATTCCCCAGTTACGACAAATTCCTCTCTTCCTGAGACTCGCTGTGTATGTAGTGATTTGTAGACCGCTGTTCATGGCCTCACTGTTTGTCCTTCCACTTTGAGAACTACAGATTACTGTATTAGATAACCCTCAGAGGGGCCATGGGTTGTGAAAACAATCACAGCTGCTAATTCTGCTGACTGATGCCACATCTAGGACATGCCAAGAGACTACACTGGGAGAATCACGTCGAAGACAAAGCCTACAGTAGCTAAATGAACATCACTGATGTCTGCACTCACCATGGTAGGAGGTACAGCAACACCTCTACCCTCCTAACAGTGAAGGACTAGTTTATGTCAGGCTTAGTGGTTTCTACCAACTTGACCTTGCTGTCTCACAGTGGGAGAGCACGCTGGAAGGGGTACTGCCCCTGTCATTGCTGAAGGACAAACTCCATCTGGCATATGATCTGGCTAGGACTATGACTGGAGAATCCCTGCTGTGGACACTTTGTAGAGTACAGGGGCCCTTGCTTATTGAAGCCAAACTATTGTCTCCCATGGAAGTAGCCTGGGCCAGGAAGTTTTCTGAGTGTTTCTAGTCCAGCTCTGTTGTGCCTTTCCTCACAGCACCAAACCTTAGAACTGTCTTAGAAAAACCAAATCAGAAAACTTTCTGGGGGCCCAGGAAATGGATTGGCGAGTACAGTGCTTGAGGCAATGAGGACCCGAGTTAGATCCCCATCACCCATGGAATCTGGGCATGGTGACATGCACCTGTAACCCCATCCTTGGAGGACAGATACAGATGAACTCCTGAAGCTTGTTAGCCAGCTGGTCCAGACAGACTGGTAAGGAGAAGGTTGAGTGAGAGATTATGTAGAGAAAAACAAGATGAAGCATGAGACGAAAGGACATTTAAAGTTAATCTTCCCCTTCTACACGTGTACACATGAGTATGTACACCTAGACACACACCACACACAAAGGAGTTCTGGCTGTTTGTCCTTTAATGCCCAAGCTCAAGCATCTAACTAAGGTACATTGGTCCAGGACATGACTACTCTATGAAAGAGATTATCTCCTGTCGGTACTTACTATGTAAGAAACAACAAAATGAAACAGTGTGTGTATGTGTGTCTGCACACAAGTGCACATATGTGTGGCATGTGCCCATGTATGTTTGTATGAAAGTTCTTGTGGAAGTTCAGGATTTATTCTTGTCTAGCCTGCAGTGACCTCAGGTCAGCAGAGTAGGTTCACACAGAGCACAACCTGCACGCAGGGCCATCTAGAGCATTCACACTTAAGTGGTCATGTCTAGTCTCCTGGTGGATTGGCATGCCCTAGGTTAAACACAGATGGCTACATTGTTTAGCACATTATTGTCCACATCTTCCAAGAGTGACTGAAACAAGCCAAAGTGGAGAGAAATTGCATTTCTATAGGTTCTGTGAAAATGCCCTTGACCTGCTTCAACTGAATTATCCAGATGAAAGGCCTGGGAACAAGGGAAGGATGATTGGGAAGGGTAAAATTAGAAGCGCCAGATGAGACACATAGTTTTGCAGAAGAAAGCCAACTGTCATCAAGCACCTGAACAGGAGCAAATCACACACAGGAGGCACATGGAGGAAGGATTGTGACTAAGCTTGTATCTGATTACCAACCCAGAAACCTTGACCATAACGAAGCTGTACCAAACACTCACAAATATCTATATTTAATGGGTTGATGGGTTTACTGACACATCTCTGATGGTTCTAACAATTGGTCCATAATGCCCATAAACCTACCAGAGAAATTTATCAGGATGGCAGAGGCTGACCCTGGTAACGTTTAAACCTAAGCACCTGTCCAAACATTCAGAGTTGACTTCCTTACTCGGCTGTCATGGTCACTGAATCATAGAACAGGCATATCACACTTAAATGGGGACATGGATACACATTTGTCAGTTGATGTCTTCAAAATGTTGGGTCCAGGACCCCCACAGATAGCAAGATTAATGATGCTTAGATCTTTTTCCAAAAAACGCTCTTTTCTCATTTTTCCTAAAAAACCAGGTCCCACTTCATCCTCTCTTCCCACTCTCCCACCTTCCCCTCACCCCACCTCCAACCACTCCTCAGAGAGGGTATGGCTTCCCATGGGGAGTCAATGAAGTCTGGCACATCACTTTGAGGCAGAACCTGGGCCCTCCCGCCCTGTATCTAGGCTGAGCAAGGTATCCCTCCATAGAAAATGGGCTCCAAAAAGTCAGCTCATGAAATAGTGATAAATTCTAGTTCCACTGTCAGTAGCCCCACAGATTGCCCAAACCACACAAATGTCACCCATATTCAGAGGGCATAATCTGGTCATATGTAGGTTTCTCATCTGTCAGTCCAGAATCAGTGATCTCCCACTCGGGTCAGCTGTTTCTGTGGGTTTCCCCATTGTGGTCTTGACCCCTTTGCTCATATTATCATGCCTCTCTCTCTTCGACTGGACTCTGGGAGCTTGGCACAGTCTTAGCTGTGCATTCCTGCATTTGCTTCCATTAGTTTCTGCATGTAAGTTCTATGATGACAATTAAGGTAGTCATCAATCTGATTACAGGGAAAGGCCTGTTCAGGCACCTCTCAAGCACTGCTTAGGGTCTTAGCTGGGGTTGTCCTTGTGGATTCCTGGGAATTTCCCTAGTGCCAGGTTTCTTGCTAACCCCATAATGGCTCCCTCAATCAAGATATCCCATTCTTTGCTCTTGCTCTCTGTGGATGCTGCATCTCAACCATCCCATTCCCTCATGTTCTCTTTCCCCCATCACCGTCTCCCCTCCCACTCCCCTTCCACACTCCCTTCCCCTGCCCATGCTCCCAATTTCCTCAGGAGATGGATCCTTCTGAGAAGGGGAAATAGACAAGATGCTTATCTCTCATACCGAATAACATATTGTCTGCACACAACCTAAGCATATCTCTCTTATACTTCAAATCAACTCTATGTGATTTTAAATGCATAATTTAAATGTTGACTAATTATACCGTAGTATTTGGATAACAAGAAAGAAAAAAAAACCTCTGTACACTTTCAAATTGTTTATCTAGTATTTTTGACCTGAGACTGGCTGAACTCATGAACAGAGAACAATATGAATACAGAATGCTAAAAATCAGTAAGGTTGGTTAGTCCCTGCCAAAAGAGGTAACGTTTGGAACTATATTCAGTCATTCCATCTGCTATAGAAACCACAGTGCCGCAACTATCCAGGACTTCATACTGAAGAAATGGTCAACCTAAGATCCAAGACTGATGGGTGAATTACTTGGGGATTCAATGATTATAAACATTTTTTTCCACACAAGAACATCTTGAGACTACAATTCTTCTTCTTCTTAATATTTTTATTGATTATTTGGGAATTTCACATCATGAACCCCAAGAACACTTACTTCCCAGTCCTCCCAGGTCTGTTCCCAACCTTTGTGACTTCTCCCCCTCAAAGAAGAAGAAGAAGAAGAAGAAGAAGAAGAAGAAGAAGAAGAAGAAGAAGAAGAAGAAGAAGAAGAAGAAGAAGAA
>JABTXL010001625.1:6321632-6362906 GCA_025134845.1 Neodon shergylaensis | reverse complement strand
ACTCTCAGTGGCCAGTCCCTTAAAGAAAACTGAGTTCTTCCATACCTGCACCTCCTCCACCTGCACCTCTTCCAGAAGCCATCAGTTGTGGAGAGATACACTTCACTTCAACATCCTTATCACAATTTTTAAGAGCTCTTTGATGGCTTTCTGTCCAGGCTGTTACTTTGAGAGGCAGGTGTCGCTGAAGCCTCCTATGCCCCTCTTTCCCAACTGTGAGCCCTCAGAGACTACAAATCTTAAATGGAGATTGCACAGAGCAAAAAGTTGCCATCCTTCTGACCACTTTGAACTTTTTTTTTATTTATTACTATCAGTGTGTACATGTGTATGTGCATGCCGTGACAAACATATAGAAGTCAAAGGATAGCTTTTGAGAACTGGTTCTCTGCTTCAACAATGGAATCTGAGAATCAAACTCAGGTCATCATGCTTTTTTGGTAGGTGTTTTACCTATTAAGCCATTCCAGTGCCTTCTTTATGACTTTTCTACAACACAAGATGCTCTGAAAGAATTCTAAAGTGCTTTTGAAGCCTCACCTTTACTCTGGATCAGTAGTTAGGATCAGTCTTACCTCACTGGCCAGAACAGAGGACTCAATTGCTTTGGACACTGTTTTACCAGCCCAGATCATGTCTGTTCCCATCAGTACTCACTATGGTACCCACATTTGTGTCTTGGGCAGCTACAAAGGTCAGTATAGAAACTTGAGGTTAATATCTCCTTTCTTTTTTAAGTAGTCCCTATTCATTTTGACTTTTGTTCATCTAGTCTGTTCTGGTCCTCTAGGGGGCCAGAGCTGAAGCCAAGCACGAAACAGCTTCAACCCTGCAGTGTGGAGCCCTGATAATAGTGATCTTAATAAAATGTGGTCTGAGAGGAGCGAAATAGTCTTGATACCATCTTGCCAGGTTAGTCAGACCAGCTTATGATATGAAAAACTTACCGGCAGGGAACGAATAGTAAGTACTAAAAGGAAGCAACCATTTCTAGTGGGTCTCTTGCAGTTTGCACCTCTTGCAAGTGTAAGCACAAATGATCTTTCCACAGACATTCCACATTCAAAGAATTCTAGCCAGGTGGTGCACACCTTTAATTCCAGCACTCGGGAGGCCGAGGCAGACAGATCTCTGTGAGCTTGAGGCCAACGTAGCCTACAAAGCAAATTCCAGGCCAGCCAAAACTGTTACACAGACAAACCCTGTCTCGGAACAAACAAACAACAATCTAAGACAGAGACAATTGGATATCTACAAGGCACAGAGTTGATTTTTATGTCCAATGTGATAAAGACAAAATGATGCCCCAGGACCAGGAAAAAAGTTGATAACTTTGCTGTCCTCCCATTATTTAACATGCAGGTTTGCTAAGCTTGGGTTTGCTTGGGTGCTTTGCAAACCAATGGACTATGCAGCAAGAACATGGGTCAGAGATATCCTGTATTTGAGACTTGGGGTACAAACTTGAGGCCACTGTTGTTAGAAATCCTCTGCCCATAACCTCCAAGTCTCATGCCTTCTTCCAGCATCTCTTCGGTAGCAGCAGCTGCCTGGATAGCTGATACCATACTTGGAAAACTGTCCTCTGAATGCTGTGTGTGTAAAGCTTGGTCTCTAGCATGGCACTGCTAAGGGCAGTAGAACCTGAGGAGGAAATGCCTAATTCGATGCCTTTGAGCATCGAGGCCTACAGCTGAAGGAGAACCTGGATCCCCTGCCCTTCCCTTTCTCTTCTTCATGGCCATGAGATGAGCAATTTAACAGCATCATACACTCATATCATGGTTGGCCACCTTACCACAGAAGCAATGCAATTGGGCCAACTGACCACATGACCGTGACCCAAAACTGGGAGCGCAAATAAATCCTTTCTCCACATAGGTAAGTTATCCTGAGCATTTAGTTATAAATACACAAAGTACCCTGACAGCCTGTAAAGAACATAACATCTACGACCCTTCACGCTCCACGAATCAGTCACTGGTGTTCTAGTCTGTAACGGCTTCAGGTTTTCTTCCAAAAGACATTTTCCTGCTGACTCTAAATTGAACAGTGCGCCTACACTGAGCGAGCACTACCCACAAGCCAACACTCAGTCCGGACGAGGGAGTCCTTCCTGTCAGCCTCCTCCTGCTTCTGGCTTGTAGACACACAGTGAGCTGTCTGGTGTGCAGAAAGCCAACTTCAGATCAGGAAGAGCAGCGGGACTCACCAGCATACACCAGCATTTAATTTATCTTCTTCAGAGTTCTTTTTCTTTTGATATAGAAAATAAATCAGAGAGAGGAGAGTGTGGGGTTGTGCTTCTCCGATTAAAGCCATTGATTATGGGCTGACATCATGGGAGTTGTTGATACAATAAATTTTTGTTTTTTTCCTAAATGATTTTCTCATTAAAGATTAGAGTTCTATGGGGAAAGTTGTAGCGCTCTGTGCTAAATTATTTGCTCATATTTAATACCTGCAGTTCCGGCTTACCTGCTCAGCATTCTTCGTGGTTACAGTATTTCACTCTCTCCCCTCGCCACACATGAGAGTGAAGTTCATCCCAAAGCATTGTGATGAGAAAAGGCCTCTCCATGTCCCAGGCCTCTCTCCTTACAACGCTAAGGTGCCCAGGACACCTTCTGAGCGTTTAGGCTCCACGTCTCTAAAGACTTCTAAATTGGGTCGGATGTGTGGGATTAAGTTCACCTCATAAAATTTGCTTGAGAAAAATCTCAGATCCATTAATGCTTCATAAAAATTTTACAAGGTTTCTGCTAAAGGAAGGAAAACAAACAGAGGTGGTGTCGGCATCTAGGCGCTCCTTAAATCAAACATTCTCTCTTTCTAATGCATTTTTTTATGGCACCAATCAGAAAAGCAATCAACCATGAAGCCTGCGGCTTCTTTTGCTTCCATTCCTAGAGTAAAATCTCAAGTATCTTTAAGCATTCTGCATGAAGCCAAAAGAGAAGCCTCTATTAATATTAATATACATCTATAGTATGAACACTCTCACACGTATATCTAGATACATACACACATATATATCCATATATCTACGCCTATCATCAACTCATCTCTACGTAGATTAGAAAACTTCTATGATCCTCAAAATGCTCATATTAAGATTAAAACTGCCCATTAGACAATTTGAGACCAGGACACTAGGATAAAATAAAAAATTAATCTTACTCATATCAATTCCAGGGTGGATGGCAGAGGATATAGAAACAGTAACCATGGAAGACTGAGAGCAATTTAAATATTCTCATATTTATTATCTTTATTCTTATTTGTATGGTTCTTAGAGACAAATGAAAATAAAATACATCACAGGTAACAACTGGACTCCAAGGATTAAAGGTCGCTGGTTTTGAGACGTGCCAGGAAACAGTTTGGAATGATTGACAGCCCAACTCCATATGCAGCCTCCTGCCCCCAGTGTCCAGAGCTATGGGACCCTGATGCACTGTACCCAGACGTCCCCTTGATAAACAGACCTGCTGAAGGGAGAGTGGAACACTTGGGCCTGGTTTCCTAACATGATAAGGGATTTTCCTGCCAGTCCTTATCCCTCCAATTGTGTGCCTTCCTTTGAAAGCCTTTTCATAACAGACAAGTGACTAAAATATGGAAGCAATAATAACACCACCAAGTATTGCTTAGATTTTTCTCTTTTATGTTCCATCTATATTATAATTATCTGATCCTCAGAACAACCCTGTGAAGTAAAGGAACTGTAATATCTTGGAAAGAAAACAAGATTTACCCTGAAATAAAAAGTAGTTTATAAATTCTAGCTTGGTCAGCTGCTAGCTTATATGACTTTAGATCTCCACAAACCCGCTGTTCTCTATGTAAATTAGGGATGGTAGTCTCTAGCTAATGTGTGAGTAACAGTATTATGGTTTAATCTCTTAAATGTTACCACAAATCTAGTGTGCTTCAATGGAGGGGGAACCAAAAATTTGGTATTTCTGGGTCCCTGGTGTTGACACTACTGTGTCTCTGTATTGAAGTGCTACTGCCTTTCCCAGACTGGGCCTATTGGAAGACAGTGAGGTCAGTGAGGTGAAGGAGATCATGGAGGGGCATATGAATGGGTTTGCAGGCAGGAAAGAGAAGGGGGACCTGATGTAATTATATCACAATCTCAAGAAAAATAATAGTTTTAAAAAATTGATATGGAGACTCCAGCCCCTTTGTCTCTCTCCTCTCTTCCTGTCTACCTCGAGGTGAACAGCTTCACTCCATCCTGAGTGCTTCCGCCATGACTTCATGACGCCATGACAGCAGACCCATTGTCACACAGAAGGACAACCAAGGTGGAAGCCACAGGTCAAAATCGGTTTGGCCTCTCTTTTAGGTTGTTTATCCCATCCTTTCTGTCACAGCAGCAGAAGTCCAACACCCAGGACATTCTTTTAACACTGGTGGAATAAAGTGTGTCCACTCACACGTTCATACAGCTAAGGAAGTTAATCAACACTGCAGAGCAAGCTTGCCACACGGATTAGAATTCAATATGTCTCCCAATTATGATGCCTGAAGATGTTTTTCTCATGACTCAAGGCTGCCCACCTTTGCTTTTGGGTACAGTGGACCACACAGGTGGAGGGAAAGGGTCTTCACTCCTGCCCAGTTTCTACCAATCAGTGCTGAGGTGACCAGCCTCAAGAGAGCTCCACATTTGGAGGGAACAGAAAGGAAGCCAATAAACGTGAGGGAGAAAATAATGTCCCAGAGAGGAAAAGTTGCGTTTCTTGGGTGGTGCCCCTCACTGTAGCCCAACCCACAAACGAACAGGCAGGGAGGCAAACTGAGCTCAGTTCATTAGAAGCTGGAAGGCTGAGAGACTTCCAGAGGTTTCCCCGATTCCTAAGCACTCTGTGCTTACCACTTTAGAAAAATCTGGCCACAGCCTCACAGCAATGAGAAAGTATTGTGGGTTGTCAAGGACCGCATGCCCACATCGTTTCTGTTGAGAAGCAATCAATCTAAACAGGAGGCTCTGGTCCTTTTCCATTTCCTGTACTCCCACGTGCCTGTTTAATGCGGAGAGCTCTAATTATATCTTTAGTAACTGAGACTCCGAAATGCTCCAGGTCACCACGCTGCCTTGAATGTGCACCACCTGCCATCTCCCTGCTGCTCCGGTGTGACAGAAGGAAGGAGCCTCAGTCTAGAACAGAAGTGAAGACAGTCCACGGCCCTCACTGATCAGCCTGTCTGGTTCTGACCGGGTCTCTACAGTGCTGGCTAATGGAGGTCTGTGGCATTTGCAGAGACGTTTGTTCTAAAGAAAATCGATGGTAGACTCCCTGACACCGGCATCAGACATCCGAGAGACACTGGCTTCCCTGCCTGGCCCTGGGAGTTCCTGAGCGCGTAGAGAAGGAACTGCATTCACTCAAGGCCTTCGCCCCACAGGTTTTGTAAATAATTCAGGAAGACAAGGAAGAGCTATCTTGAGAACAGGCTTCAGGGGCCGTCTCAGTTGGGTTTCGAAGACATCACCTAGTGACCCTCTGGTCATTTTCTGCTGTTATGTTTTTAAAGTCAAGCTATGGAATACATTTTGGAAAGTTAAAGTGTGATGGTTCACTGGTGGAGACACCAGCCCCAAACCCCACCGTTATTAAATCAGAGCTGAGCACTGGGGTGGTGGGGAATAGCGGAACTGACAGGGTGAGGGAGAAGGATTTTCTTAGCTCTTGGAGCTGGTTAGTCTTTATAGTCAAATTGATTTGATTTGAAAAATGCCTAGGAGATGCTAAAGTGCAGCTTTGATGTGTCTGCATGGGTGTTTCCTGCAAGGATTAAATCATGCGGCCGATGACCTAAGGCAGGAATGAATCCTTTGATGGACTCACAATATGGAGAGGTGATTGGGAGGGGTGTAAGGCAGGAGGTGGGATCTACTGACTGTGGTGGGGGTCCCTGAGGGGAGTGTCTTTGGGGCTGTGTCTGACTCGGGCTCTTTCCTACATTTCCTTTCCTTAGCTTCCTCTTCAGTTATGTGAACTGTTCTGACTCCTCTGAAGCTATGAGCTAAACTAAACAATCCCTCTCCTTCATCTGCTCTCAGCTATTCTGGTCAGACTGATGAGGAACATAGCATGAGGGGATTCTCACATCACCTGTAGATAGATTTCACAATATGCAGTGGAATTTTAAAAAGGAATGTAGGCATTTTTGTACCATTGCAGTTCTTAAAAACTATTGTCTAGACTAACTGTCCTCAGTCCTCTGGTCATCTATATTTTCCTCTAATACTTAAAATCCTTTTTGAATGCATTTGAAAAGCCCTTCTCCTCCCTGGCACCTTTTTAAGAAGAGGGAAGGGCGAGCAAAAAGTTTACAAACAGCTATTGCTCAGAGCACAGCCAGGATCCAGGCATCAATAATTGAGAGGAAAAAAAATAACCAAGTAGCCAGTCAGGATGTGTGGGAAAATTCCAGCCCGTTCCATTCATCTCAATGCAATTTAAAACATGGCATAGCATTTCCTCCAATCAAGCTAGCAAACCTCAACAAAAATATAATATTCAGCACAGATGAAAGGGCAACATTGTGGAGAAAGGAGCAGGGTCCCTATGCAATGAGCCATTTGACAGCAGGTGTCAAAAGCATTGGGCATTTAATCTGTCCTATGGAAACAATCAGAGTTGGGAATGAATACGTCACAAGAGGATGCTCATTCAAGCAGTATTTACAGAGTAAATATCAGTATTTATTAGTAACAGAGCAATAGCCCATCTATGAAGTAGAATACTTTGTAGCAAGGAAATATCCCAAACCGGGGCTGGACAGAAGGCTCCGTGGGTGAAGCTCTTACTATAGTACACATGAGAACCTGAGTTTGGATCCCTATCACGTATAAAATCACGTATAAAATGGCAGCACAGATCTGTAACCCCAGTGCTGGGATGGGACTCACTGATACGTCTAGGCAGAAGAGCAAGATTCAGTAAGGTACTCTGTCTCAAAAAATACAGTGGAGAATGAAAGAGGAAGACACACATCAACCTCAGACCTCCAGACCTGCATGCACGGATGAGCACATCATGCTCATACTTACAGATACTACACACACGCACACATGTGTGCTCACACACAGAGATCACTTCATTCACCGTATTCAATGATAAGATGTTATACAATTTGTATGAATAGACAAAAGGCTATATGTATTAATTATTCCAAGTAAAAATATAATTATGCGTAAGGAGGTATAAAATAATGGCTGACATGTTAACATTGATGAACCATGAAAGGTGAATTACAAACCAATAGTTTTAACTTGTTTTTGGTTTTTGCTTACTACTGCATCCTAAGACTTTCCACAGCAAACATATGATGCATACATTTTAGAAAGTGGCTTCATATATCCCATAAATGTTGACTTCATGTATTTTATATAGGTTGACTGGGCACATACTTTGTGCCGGGGGTATTTGGGGCAAAGTTAAATGCACGGGCTCTCTGGGATCTGTTGACAGAAAGGGAAGATGCTATGCAATCCTCCTGCAGCATCTACGTTTGGGAGAGCCAGAGCCTGTGGCCATACCAAGAATAGTGTTAGCCTGCAGCTGCAGCCTCCATCTGGGACATGAAGAAGACAAGCCACGGTATGTGTCAACTGATCCCCAGGACCTGGGACACAGCAGCAGATGACCCTGCTCCTCAATAACACCCACAAGGGCCACAGAGGCCTTTGGCCACCTCTGGTGAGCAGAGCATCCTGTGCTCTCCAAATGCATGTGTTTAGCTCCCCACACCACTGACCAAATCTAAAAGAAGCTGAATGGCAAAAGCCCTCTTTCGGGTGGCTATTTGGGGGTAATGGAGGTCTTACTCTAAGTCAGACCTCTGGCGGAATCTAACTCAGAGGAATATGCTTAATGTAGTTACTGCATGTACTGATAATTGGACTAATTTAGCTACACGTTACTAAATAATGGCACTTTACTTTGCCTTCCTTAAGAACAGGCTAATATTGTCAAAGACAGTTGCAGTCCGGGAGCACAGGAGCCACTGCTCACCCTCTCTCCAGAGTGACTTAGTCTTCAGCCTCCTTTATGGGTCTGCTCTCTTCATTTCACGCCATTTATTTCTCTTCCTTTCTTGCTCCCCTCTCATCCTCTCATCTTCTTTCCTCTTGGTTTATTACAAGTTTTAACCTAAGAATAATTTTCTTCTTTCTTACTCTACCCCTCCTTTCTAGTTAAAAAAAAAAAGTACTCTGGCCCTCTATAGCAGGTGAGGAATCAGAGACCATTTTGTATTGGGTCCACTGCTAAGACTCAACTAGACTTAACCCCACCCAGGTCATCATTGCCAAAGAACACAGACCACACAAAGCCACCAATGCAAAGAAGTCACTTTGTCGGGTGAAAACTCTGACCTTCGCATTAGTGCATATGAGCGGCCCATTTTTCCAATGATTTTAATATACTTTAGTACATTTCACTTTCTCACCCAGCCCCTAAGTAACACGTTCTGCAAAGGTCTGTTCTCAGTATGAATTCTGCACATACACACACACACATACACACACACACACACACACACACACACCGCACAAACTTGGTTTCTGCTATTCAAAAAGACTTGTATACCCCCTACATACCAATAACCAGAACGTTGGATTCCAATTTTAATCCTATAATATATTTTGAAAAATCTTATAAAATTTAGGGAAAAAAATACAGTATGCCTCTATTTTTGAAAATCTTAGCAGCTCCACTTTTCATGCCATTGGCGAAATCAAAAATTGTTGCCACGACAACAAACCACCCAGCCTTTCCCTGACGCCTGACAACCCACCAGCGCCCACCTTCTTTCCCAAATACGCTTCCTTACCAGCAAGGGGAAAACTGAGTCAGTGCTTGCTGTCCAGGAGTCATAAAAGGCAGCTACATATTTATTTTTCAGGATTGACAAAACTGGACCTCAACAAAGAAGTTGAGCTGTGCTCCCAGCGTCACAGTCCTTATATCTATCTGACCATAACAATGGCAAAACAACTCAATTGTTTCTGCCACCTCTCTTGAGGGGGTTGAGTTTGGACAGGGCAGAGGTGCAGCAGCACCAACCACTATCTGTCATCACCAACTGGCTTCTTTAACTCGCTTACTTTTCTACTCATTCATGTATTGTTCTAGAAACAGGATCTTGTTAGGTCATCCGAGTTAGAATGAACTCCCAGGCTGGCTTCCAATTCACCGTCCTCCTGACTCAGGCTGCCTGATTTTGAGATTAAAAGCCAGTGCAGCCTGGCAGTGGTAGTGCATGCCTTTAATCTTAGCACTCAGGAGGCAGAAGCAAGCAGATCTCTGTGAGTTCGAGACCAGCCTGGTCTACAAGAGCTAGTTCCAGGACAGGCTCCAACCCTACAGAGAAACCCTGTCCCGAAACCCAACCACCTCCCCAAAAATGTCAATGGCACCATACTCAGCTCTGTTTCATTTCTAAAGTGAAACACTTCTGAGCAGTCATCTCTGCATGGGAAAGGTAAATCACCTCCCTTAGGTGAACATTCAGTTTGTTGCCTTTGCTTCCTGGTAATCATGAAGGGGAAGAAAATGTATCCAAATGCATAGTCATCACAGAGATATTTGCAAACACGCAAAAACAACGGGAGGCTCCGCAGGAGTAGTTGGGGAAAAAGAGCAATCAAAAAACTAAAATGCCATGAATTTTGTTACATCGATTCAGTCAGTATCATTGTATATTACATATGCACATACACATGTACTTATGTGTGTATACAGCATGCACACATAGATCTGCTACAGGTAGTTTGTAGAAAGTACACAGATAAACAATATAAAGTCTCTTTCCTGAATGAACCCAGATGCTGGTGGCATTTATGACTTAAGATTGACAGCGGTTGAGTACCAGTAAAAGCCATGTTGAGGGTAAGAGCAAGGGGAGCTCAGCAGACACTGACCACTTATGTCTTTGAGACAAGCAATTACACCGAGCATCAAATCGCCTTCAAGGAGATATGGACATTTGGGATGTTCTTGAATGATGCTCAGGACTTTGACTTGTCAATAAGAAAGGTCCCCACACACAAGAAAGCAAGTGTTAAGTTATTGTCAGACTTACTATCAATGAGAAAAGGGGATGCTTTCTTGCAGGGAACTTTCATGGATTATGTGGCATAAAATGCATGTGGCAGAAGTCTCATTATGACCTTTTAGGTTCAACGGTCTTGTCTTCTTTGCAGGTGGTGTGGGGGTATGAGGAGGGCCTGGACCTTTCCCCCCAATCTCCAGCATCACATTGTGCTTTGCACCCGTCTTTGTTCCAGACAGGAAGACCCCTAATTCACTGGACCAGGTTAATAGGGTGGAGAGGGAGCATCTGCTTCATAGAAGGCTGTCGAGTGACGGCAGTAACACTGTCTCCAAACCAGCTTTTCATAGGCTCTTACTTAGTATTTAATTTGGCTGCAGTATATGGAATTAGGCTAATGGCTGTTAAGTGGCTAAGGCACAAACATTGCCCATCTGCTGAGAAGGCTCTGGTCCATTGTCTATTTGAAAGGCTAAGTTAAAAAGATGGAGCAAGGCACACTGTTGCACTGAGCGCTTCATCACATGCCGGTTTATGACCCCTCTGATCTTATTTCTTTCAACGCTAGTGATTTTCAGGGTTGCATATTAAAGAGTCAGAAGCAAGTCCTTATTGCTGGACCATTACCAAAGTGGAGATATTCTCATTCAAGCTGCAGGATGCGTACCAGCAAGCAGCCCAATCAGCACCACAATGATTCAGTGCACCTCAAAAAACTATAGAGAGTAACAATATTTGGGGTGCTGTGGAGAACACAAGGAAAGAGATGAGGCTATAGCTTAGCAATAAAGTATTCCCCCAGGATGCACAATGCCCTACATTCAACTCCTAGTACTGTCAGAATTAAGAGAGAGAGAAAGAGATGAGAGAGAGAGAGAGAGAGAGAGAGAGAGAGAGAGAGAGAGTTAAACACAAGAAAATATTCCTGACACAGTGTAATTCTGTCTTAGAGTGGAGGAAAGGGAGATGCAGGCTTGAAGTATTCTAATATATGGTCTACCTTGTCCAGACTCGAAGAGAAATTTAAGGAGGACATGTCAGGGAAGATTATAGGGGAGTTCAGAGTCAAGGATTCTTTTGGATTTTGGTTTTGAATAGAATAATAGCTTATATTTATAGAGTACTCACTCTCTGCAGGACAATGTATATATAGCATCTAAATTAATGTTTTCAATATCCCAATACAAGTACACTTTCATTCCTTTTGGCTCAGGAGTAAACAGAAGTGTAACAAGTGTTCTCCATTGGCAAGGGTTTCGTCAGCTTCTGTACTCTCTTTAAATTAAGAGAAGATCAAGCTGGGAACGTAGCTTAGCAGTAGAGAAGCTGTCTAACAAGCACAAGGTCCTGGGTTCCAGTATCAGCACTGCAAGTAAATAAGATAAATAAGAATAAAGTTAGAGAAAATGTAAGCTGCAAAGAAGGTGAAGTAAAAGAGAAGCACGTGGGCTTCTTGGTCCTGTGCAGGAGTTGGGGCTATGATGTTGGTTATAATGGTAAGTTTGCTAGTTTGGGCACAGTATATGGACAAAGACATGGGAACCAAGATGTGAGGAATAGTTGAAGCCAATTTGCAAGATACTTAGAAAATGAGGCAAGGAAATGAGTGGTTAAAGGGAAAGTTTCCATGCAATGCGGAAGGAAGAGGGAGCTCCGGCTATTTTTCAGAATATCCTGTCATGTGTGAAACATAGGACGCAACAGAGATAATACTATGGAGGGAAAAGGTCAGAGGAGATGTTACAAGTGCACTCTAAGCAAGTGACATTGAAGCCAGAGCTAAAGGAGTCTGGTACTCATGGTACATCACGGTAAAGCGGTGTCAGAAGATATGGGGAAGCAGAAACAAAGTCAGTCCACCAATAAACACTCACTAAGTAGCCTGAGGTCTGAGCTAGATAGTGGAGATGAGGAGGCAACTAAATCAAGGACAGGCCCTTCGTTGTAGGGGGTAAACACTCATGAGACAGTTACAACCAGCTAATACAGATAGTTTGCAAAGTTCTGGAGAGGTATGTAAAGTGGGGCAGGGGTCTGTCAGGATGAAGGACTTGGTTTAGGGCAATGAGGGGATTGTGAAATGTCTGGCAGAGCTTGACACAGAGCTCTGAACTCATCTTAGACTTCTAAAAACACACCCTAAGTGTGACATGCTAGCCCTCATGCTTGTGACTTTCCAGGGGGAAAGAAAAAATAGGTTTCAAGTGAGTGACTAGGACTACATGAGATGCTACTAGTGACTCGGAAGAATGGACTTCAGAGACTTTGGGAATGTGGGTCACAGTTCTAGGTGCAGGGGCTGTTCTCAGGGTAGCCCTGACACACAGCCTTCCATTCCCCAGAGCTGCCAAAGCGTGGAATGGCTTAGATGTGCTTGGGGTTTTATTATGTGCACAGCCTGAAACACCACGGAGATGGCTTTCTGCCTTAGTAATTAAGGACAAAGATGCCAGGCCTGGGACCCAAGTCCAGGACATTGTGCTGTTCTGGATGCTGAGGATGCAGCAGTGGATAAAATTGAGCTTCTGCCTTAAAACAGATGTTCTAGCCAGAGATGTGTATGAAATAAATTCCAATATTCACTTCAGCACTATTGACAACACCTAAGAAAGAGATGTGACCAAAGTATCCATAGATAGATAAACAATCAAAGAAAACTTGGCATCTACACACATCGCAATATTTAGTTTTATGAAAGGGTGGAAATCTTGCCATCTGCAAGAGCATGGAAAAACCCTGAGGTTGTTATGCCAAGCGAAATGTGACAGCCACAGAAGGACAGATACGGCATGATGGCACTGACATGTGGCATCAAAAACAAGCAAACTCACAGAATCTCAGAGCAGAATGGGAGTTCCCAGGGGCGGGGAGGGGGTGCACGGCTGTTAATCATTGGGCAGAAAGGTCCCAATTTTGCAATGGAATACCTTCTGGAGTTTTGCCATAGATAGCACACACTATGTATAATAAACGCCCCTGGATTGTTTTCAGAGAGCCATTTTCCTCCAGGTATGCTGGCCACAATAGGAAAAAATTTAAAATGATGAGAAACATACAAATATATTGGGTAAAGCAAACGAAAGGACGCTGCACTGAGTCCTGGAGAAGTCCTTTCTGATTCCTAACTGCATTACCGGAAGTCCTGGAGACAGCTAAGGCAGCCTTCAGAGTGAGCACCAGGGCTCTGATGCTAAAGAGTGGAACAAGAGGCATTACTTTTTCTTTCTCGAACAATCATTTTCTTACAGGCATAAAAGGGAAACTATGGAACAACAAAGCTTCCTTTGTCTAAAGGTCTTCTTCAAGAAAGCAGCAGCGTGCTTTAGGAAATTACAATGGCCAAGTATTCAAGTCCTTCATGATATTCCTTTGGATATCATAATAATTGGGATCAACTTTTATTATAATAGCTTGCTCAGTATATAGCACATAAGAGTTTATGGCCAAAGATATGATGATATTCATCACTGTCTATTCACTAATATTAAACTAATAATAATAAAAAACAGTAGAAATGATATTGGTAAGACTTTTTTTTTTTTTACTTTATAACAGTCAGGCTCAGCATGAAATACCTCCCTTTCTGGACGTCATCTGTGCTCGCTACCAAACAAAGGAGGAAAAACTCCAGGCTTAAAGAAGTAATGGAAACCAATTACACAGGGCACCAATACTCATATCCAAAGTCACTCCTGGCAGCTGTACAGCACTAGGAATACAGCACGGGTCACCGCCTACTATCTGTGCTAGAGCACTAATGCGCTGAAACATTGAGAACTTTGACAAGGACAGAGCCCACACAGCTGTCTCACACAGGCTCTGTTCACACCAAAGCTCCACCCAGACTCGTGTCATCTGCTCTTCTCCCCTCCATTCTTCCCTTCCTTTGTTCCTTCCTTGATCAGCAAGTGTCCAGTGCTCCTATGTACCAGGCTCTGCGTAAAGTTTGCCTTCAAAGAAGACGGGCAGCCCCAATCTAGGTGACAAGCTGTGAGAGTGTCAATCATTGGCCTTGGCAATAAATACTGACCTCACAGGCAACAGAAGCTCCTCCTAGGGACCAATCAGCAAGCAGTTACCCCTCACTTCATGTGCAACTTAATGAGGAAGGGCAATAAAATGAAATTGGAAAGAAATCCAGGTAATGAATGTCAGATACTGAGAATGAAGAATGGGGTATTATAGGAGGGCTCCTGTGTTTTTCTTAATTTTTAATTTTATTTTTAAACATACCCTAAATCCCCACAGAGAAAGCCTAATTTCTGGACAACTGTGTGGAATCCAGAGGCAGGGCCCATTGAGCCTGTTCAGGTTTGCAGGTCTTGTGGGGAGTGAGGAAGCACCGAATGAATGCGTAAGAAGTGGGTGGAGTCCTGAGTGGATACGTGCCGTTGACATGTATACAGCCATATAAGGGACTCTGATACCTCATGGAAATGATGAAGCCTTTCCTGGGGTCAGGCTGAGAGAACTGGAAAAGTCTTCTCTGATTCAAATGTTTACTAGCAATGTATGCAGAAACTATCACCTACAACTCCCTCTTCTGAGATGACTGATCCTTAGATAATCTATCTAAGTATACCTCCAATGGAAATCAGCGAAACCTGCCTCTTTTCTGAGCTGTAGACAGGAACCCTGCCTCCTCAATTCAGTTATAAAGAATAATCATGCTGAGTTTCTGGGCAGCTGGTGCCCTTCCACCTGACCTTAGCTTTTCCATACACATGTCTGTGTGTCTGATCGTTTTTCATTCCCTTGTCACTCTAGTGGGTTCCTGAGGTCATGAAGATGTGACACTGTCCCTACCAAAGTCATGTTGAAATAAAATGGCCATTGTAATGGCATTAAAATGTGGCACATCTAAGAGGTAATTGGTTGAGAGGGTTCCATCCTCATGGATGGATTCATGCCCTTATCTCCGGAGCATGTTTCTGACAAAAGCTGACTTTTCTAACTCAATCTGTTGTTAGCTTGCCTGTCTACCATACCATGAGCAGCATGTGCCACCACCATACTCTGGAATTCCCCAGCCATCATGATTCTGCTTTAAATAAATTTCTGTTGTATATAAATTACAGTCTATAGTATTCTAACACCATAAAAAGGAGGGTGGGGATTTGGGATGTAGCTCAGTGGTTGAACACGTACTTAGCATACTAGAGGCCTTTGTTCAAAACCCAGCACTGAGAAGAGTCAAAAGGGAAGGAGACCAGGAGGAAGGGAAGAAGACAATGTCAGAAGCACCACAATTTGCTTAGAAAGACTGTGCTGCCAAGGAAATCTAAGAAAGCTCTTTGGAGAGTACCGAGTGTGCTGGCAAGTTTCACATCAACTTGACACAAGCTAGAGTCACTGCAGAGGAGCAGCCTCAACTGAGAAAATATCTCAGGAAGAATAGACTCTAGGTAGGTCTGTAGGACATTTTCTTAATAAATGATATATGTGGGAGGGTGTAGCCACTGTGCATGGCATCACTCCTGGGCAGGTGGTCCTGAGTACTCTAAGAAAGTAGGCCGAGCAAGCCCTGAGGAGCAAGTCAGTAAGCAGCACCCCTCAATGACCTGTGCCTTAGCTCCTGCCTCCAGGTTCCAACCCTGCTTCAGTTCCTGTTTTCACTGCTTCTGATGATGAACTATGATACAGAACTGTAAGTGAAGTTGCCTTTGGTTATGATGTTTTATAACAGCAATGTAGCTCTAACTAAGGTATAAAGCTAACGTCCACTGCCTCTGAAGGAAAGAGTAAGTTTACAAGAATAGAGCAGAGAAAATGAGTCATTATAGAACCCAAAATGGGTATCCACACAGTGGGAAATCGCCTGTCTTTTCCTATTAAACCCCTACTATATGCTATGTCTCAGAAGTTAGTTAGGAAAAATTTGTTGCTTCTATATTTCTTTTTATTTTTAAAGTATGTGTATCTGTGTGTGGGTTTGTGCAGGTGAGTGCAGTGCCTACAGAAGCCAGACGAGGGCATCAGATTCCCATCAGATTTAGATTTCCCTCAGGTGCTGGCAACTGAACTCCAGTCATACACCCTCAACCACAAAGCTGTCTCTCTGCTCTCAAATTAAGGAAACTCCTGAAAAAATAATTAATCTGGGGAAGTATTTAGGCTGCTTTCAAAATACACAAGTAGTAAGTATTACAGCAATTTATGAGACAAAAATGCTACAAGTAGCCCAGAATTGTCTGGGGAATAAATCTGGAATAAAAACTCCAGGATTTGATCCATATACCGGAGCCAGTGTTATTCAACAAAGATAGCATTTTAGTTAGCTTTCGCTGCTTCAATAAAGTGTGGGCAAAATCAAGCTGAGGAAGAAAGGGTTTATTTCATCATGCAAGTTATTGTCCATTATCAGGGAGCTCAAGGTCAGAGTTAAATCAGAGACCACAGAGGAGCATTGATTACCGGCTTGCTTTCTCTAACTTGTTCATCTACCCTTCTTTTATAGTCAAGGCCTTCTTGCCTAAGAATTGAACCTCCCACAATGGCATGGCCCCCTCCTAACTCAATCAAGACACGACAGATCAAGACACAGTCAAGAAAATGACCCACAGGCATACTAATAGGCCAACCTGATAGAGGCACTTCTTCAGTTCAGTTCGTCAAATTGACCAGTGAAGATCGCATAGCCAACATAAATAGATATTGCTTAATAAAATATGCTGGGACTGAGATTTTGGACAAAATCAATCAATTAATCAAAACCCAAAGGATACTCCCATGGATATATAGGTGGCTCAACAATTTCAAATAAAAATTAAATGATAAAGAGCTGATAAAATAATCCATCCCAGGTGTGGTCTTTAATCCTGACATACAGAAGGCTTGAGTGACAGTGATGAATTCAAGGCCACCCTGGGCTACATAGTAAGACCATGTTCTAAAGCCAAAATGAGAGAAAATCATTAATATTATTCAGGATCACAGGATAGCAAATATCTTTCTAAGCAAGAATACAGACACAATAAATGAGAAGTAATCTTACTACGCAAAAATTCAATAATGCATGTAGAAAATACATATGACAAATGATAAGATTGCAAGAACACTAGAGCATAATTTATAAGATGTATGTCAATGATTAATTTATTCCAACATATAGTGTACTCTTAAGAATAGATAAGAGAAGATAAAATCTAAGAAAGCTGCACAAAAGATGAAGCAAAAATATGAAAAATGCGCAGTCAAATATGAAGATACTAACCTTCCAATTTAAAGAAAATACCTTACCTATCAATATGACAGAAGTATGCTGTTTTTAAACAAATTATGAGACAATAAAGTATTAAAAAAAAGACCTCCATTCATTACAGGCTGTGTTATATAAAAAACAATATATAAATCCCTAAAATTGAACAATCCAATAATCCTTTGTTATAAGATTTTGTAATGTTCTCCAGACTTTGGATTTATGAACTCTTAGTCCTCACACATCCAGAGACATGAGTTCACTCTGAGAAACACTTGCATGTCTGTCTATGCCAAGGTGCTTGTCGTGGCCTGGTTGGAACAACAGGAAGCGAGAATAGCCTGTGTGTGAATGCAGAGGGAACCAGTGAGGTATACTTCAGAGCCTTAGGAAATAGAATACTACTCATCTAGGTAAAAGAAGTAAGTTTAATTTATACACCCTGATGGGAGAACATATTGCTGATATGCTGTTTGTAAACAAAGGGTGGCCCAGATCGATACGTGGGACACATTTCATTTATGTAAGATGCATATTGTGTGTGCCACATATGGTTGGAAATGAATGTAAAAACACCTGCCAAACTGTGGGCTCCTCCGGAGAAGAGAATTGTTTTCAACGAAATGTCTACTTCTTAAATTAAAAGTCTCTAGATTTTAGCCGAGATCATGCATCACATTGGGGTTTGCCTTTGCTTTGTTTTCGTTTCTTTGTCTGTTAAAAAGAGAAACAGATTAGGGAATCTTTTCTTTGACCCTTGAGGCAATTTATTTGACCAAGGTATGATCTCCTTCAAAATAAGAGCTCCTGCGTGGTGCTTGATGTCTTCTTACGCCAATGCTTATAGGCTTTGAGAAGGAGTCCTTTAAGAGGAGCATATGGCTGCCACACACCAGCGAGCTTCCAGTGAGAGGTGCTGGCGCACTCATCAGCGGTCCATCTCCCCGTCCCGCTGTCTCTCTAGAGTCTCACACTGCCTACGTGCCCCAGCTTCTATCGACGTGATTCACTCGCCATACCCCGATTCCCTGGACTGCTCTCTCGTTCTCTTTCTGACCTGAATCTGGTGACCGACTTCTGCGTTCTGTCTTCCTCCTGTGTAACTAAGCCCAGTTCATTAGCTGCGTACGAAGTGTAGACCCCTTCAGTCTCAGCTCACGCACGGCTCAGAACGGTGCATCGAGTATGGCAGCCTTCTGCACTGGAGACACTTAATAGCCAAGAGTGCTTATCACGGGGAGAGCTGTGCCAGGCGCCATCCATCCATTTTAACACTTGTGTCTCCTGGAGATTTCAGAATGGACTCATTACAGTGAGCAATTGCTCTGGGATTCCGAGGGAGACTGGGAGACTGGATCTAGAAAGGCCTAAGGAGTTCAGGGAGGGGTCAGTACACAGTGGGAAAACCACACCACTCTGAGAATTAACAAGGAGGGTATGCTATTTGCCCTTTCCTTTTGACAAACTCTGGCTGCCTTTGGGATTACTTTTCTAAGTGATTGTGGAAATATTGACAATTTAGGCGAAAATTTGAACACCTGTCTGGCCTTTTCGCCTGGATATTCCCCTTTCTTACGGTTTTCAGCTTGTATATGCATGAGGGGCTCATTCTAGATCTCCCTTCAGCTTTAGCTCAAATGAACTGGAATGCAGAACGTGACAGTGGGACATTAAAAAGCTGCCTTCAGCTAGCATCTATAGAGGATAAAGGGGTGTGTGTGTGTGTGTGTGTGTGTGTGTGTGTGCAAGTGCGCATGCGTGCATGCCTTTGGTCCCAAGGACAAAACTCAGGGCCTTGCACATGTTTATCTTGAGCTATCTGCTTCCAAGTCCAAATAAAGGATTTCAAGTAAGTTTGCAGCCAGATAGGCCTAAATGTGAAGGAATCCCAGTGTGCAGAAGGCTCACGCCCTCACTGCTCAAACTTAACATGTCAACCCTCACTGTGAAGTACTAGGTATGTGCATGTGTGTGTGTGTGTGTGTGTGTGTGTGGTGTGGTGTGTGTAGGCAAGGATGTGAGGATGTGGTGATGGCAGATGCTAAGGGACTAAAACTGTTTCATACAAATAGTTAAAAGTGAGCTATGTTATTTTGTGAACCATACGTGGGAAACCTTTAAAACGCATACCACTGTTTTCCTGGATTGGGGCTTGCTGAAGGAAGAAATAAAACAAGAACAAAAACAATGAAATTCAACAACACACCAAAGGGACTGTGCTTAGTTCAAAACTCTAGGCATGAAGCCCAAATAGATTCAGACCCGGCTTTATCCTCACACAACAGGGAAGATGATAAAACGCATTTACTTAGTCTTGCATCACAAGAGCCAAATGATTCCAAACTGAACTAATCCTGTCTATCCCAGGAGCAGTGTTTTGGTTCTCTGCACTACATATGTCAAAATGGTGATGCTGTGGCATGATACATTTCCACAACACCCCTTCAAGTGTGATCAGGCATATACTCCAACACATAAATGCTCTGTATACATTTGCTTAAATAAATAATTCATGAAACTACAAATACCTATCCCTGAAGCAGCTTCCAACTCTTAAACACTCGAAGCGTGCTCGCCCTCATTTTAAACAGGAGGAGATGAAGTGCAGGTTGCAATTCAGATGGAGGGGAGGGGATGCCAATCCACCGAGACCTATTTCAAATTAGCGAGGAGTTAGCTACCGGATACCAACACAGCAGGCAGAATTTTATTTCAAGGGCAAAATGTGGAGTTTAAATAACGAGAACCTCCCAGTCCTGGTGTGGAAGCAAATCTGAGTGAGGGTGTGGATACCCAGGTGGATATCCTGGGTCTCACGAATGGGTGGAAGAGCTGCTCTGTCACCTTCCTCCAACACGAAAGACCTCCACACATAGCTCATCAGATACTCACCTCGACTCAGCAAATGTCTAACGCCTCCTGCGTCTAATGCCTCCTGTGTCTAATGCAATATGAGCACAAGGATTAATACACTACAGCACAGAGCCCCACTATTGCAAATCGCAGTCTGCTGATTGCCTTTTAACCACCAGAATTTTGCTCTGTGCTTAGTAATTCTGGATTTAAAGCATTTTCTGCTTTTTTTTTCTAGGCAAATTATCATCGCACCAGTCAGTGGCATTTATCGACTACCAAAAGCCTATCAGTGTCACCTAGATCTCTTAAAATCACGGGCTCCTTCCAAAGATCTCAGGCTAAAAAGGAGGAAAGTGCTTCAGGCTAGTTTATGTGCAGGAAGAACACAATTTCACACACAAATAGTGCACAAATACAGCTTTTTAAACCTCTTCCAAAAGCGTCTCCTTCTTAAGAAAGATCACTGTAACTGGTAATTTTTCCCCTTTCAGAAAAATTTGACTGAGAATTAGAATGTCTGCCGGGCCAAAATGCTCTAGCTATCAGAGATGGTGAGAAGCCGTGATGAGATTCCGATACATGCTTCTGTGATCTGCATCTTGAAGGATAGGTTACCTCCACTTGTTTGTGGTCTGATTCAGTAAGACATTTCTCATGGGGGAAGGGCATGCTGTGAGAAAGTCCTTAAAAAGAAAACTGCATTCCGCAAGTTCTTTGTCCATGCTAGAGGTGTTGCTCCCCGGGGAAGAGCTCTTCCATGCACACACAATGACGTGAGCTCAGGCAGCCACACACATGTGCCTATAACCCCAGCAGTGTGGGAATCAGAAAGAGGAGGACCAGTGGAGTCTGGTGGTTACAAGCCTAGCTCTAGGTTCAGGACCAGTGGAGTCTGGGGGTCCTAGCTCTAGGTTCAGGAAAAGGCTCTGACTCAAGAGATTACAGCTTACAGCAGACAGTAATAGAGGAAAATGCTTAGCATCTTCTACTAGAGTCAAATATGAGCACATATGCATGCACATTTCTGTATTCTCACCTCACTACCACACACACACACACACACACACACACACACACACACACTACCACCACCACCACACCACTGCCACTAATAATGATGATGATGATGATGATATTTACCTATGGAAAGAGAGCAAAGCTTTAGGAAATGGAGGGTTGGAAAAGAGAGAAGTGGTCACAAAACCAAGGAGAAAGAGCAGAGCTAATTCTGCAAGTGTCCTTCAGTGGTCTCTTTCATCCCACCTGTGAAGAGGGACCCATCTGTGTCCACCATACCAGTCTTTTACATTTCTGAAGACTTGCACACAGGCATTTTCCAAGTTTAGCCCCCAGAGTAGCATCATCAATACAAGGCATCAAAAATGCAAACTTCCAATGCAAATTCACCAACTTCAGGAACATTTTGAGTTTGGTCATGACACCACGAATGGAAAGTTCTTCACTTGAGCACTTGTGATGGACTACCGTCTCATGTGGTTTGTACCAAAATAGCTGCAAGAAAATGACTTCCAGGCTACGCATTTAAGGTTCATATGAGGCAAATCACTATAGTGTTTAGAGTTCAGTCCCCCATCCCCACTATCTCATAATATACATGCAAACATTCCCAAATCAGAAATACCTGAAATACTGACAGTCTCTAGCGTTCCTGAATAAAGAGTGTTCTATTTGTAGTACCTTGTCAGAATTGCAGATCTTACTAGGCCCTAGTCATAACCTATCAAGTCAGAAACTTAGAAGCAATTAAGTGGGGACTCTAACTTCAGGGTATATCCTAAGTAGAGGCTGGTTTGTTAAAATAAGGGATTACCTAGGCTTTCCCCAGAAAGCACCCAGACATCTGCACTGGTTCTTGGCCTATGACTTCTACATGATGTCACTAGCCCAGGACTGATGGACTTCCACATGGTGAGGGACCTCTGGCTGGAGTGCAGTCTCTTTGCCAATGACCTACACTCCTAAATGCTCATCCGGGAAGGGCGCAAGAAGAAGACACAAGCAATACCATAAAATCCTGCTGTAGATGTCTCTCCACCTGACAACTCTGCTCCCCCAATATGCTCCAAAGACTTAAAGTTGCAAGCTTTTTAGACCAAAAGTGACCAGCAATACTTTGCATGGCTAAGCACAGAGGGACGCCAAAAACACAGAGGCAAATGGGATCTATTCCCTGCATTCCCAGAGAGACACCTAGTCTCTGTACAAAGAAAGTGTTATTTATGCTCCAAAGTATTGACATTGTCCAGCTTTAACCCATAGTAGAAATGTTTCCCCAAGCATCCCTTGCAGACAAATCAGAGGTTCTCAACTTGTCGGTTGCGACCCCTCTGGGGATTGACTGACCCTTTCACAGGGGTCACCTAAGACGATCTTGCTCATCAGATATTTACATTATGATTCATAAAAGTAGCAAAATTACCATTAGGAAGTAGCAAGGAAGATAATTTTATGGTTGGGGCTCACCACAACATAAGGAACTGTATTAAAGGAAAGCTGGGAATCAGTGTGCTAGGTGGAGACATACGACAGTTCTAGGCTCTGTTTCCAGACAACAGTTCCCCCAACCCACACAACCCTACCAGACCACTCCCTCTCTCTCCTTGAAGCAAGGACTTTAATATAAATTCCACATTGGAGAAGTGCAGTCCTTACATCACTACCTGAAAGGAGCCACCCACGAGAGCTGTGCCTCCTGCACAGACGTTGCATAAGTCAGAAGCTAATGTGTGTCGCGTTGGTTGACTAGGATTTGGAGGTTGTTTATGACAACAGCTGTTAAAATTATGCCACTAACCTGTCCTCTGTCTTTGCACAGTGACTCCTTCCTGAGCCTCCTCTGTGATCCACTCCCTTTACAGTTAGGCGTTTAAGAACCCATTTTCCCTCAAGATTGTAGCTTTATAGACTTTATTCATTAAAAAAAATCTTAGCATTGAAAAGGCTCTGGCATAAAATAGACAATTAACAAATGTTTATTAAAGGTAGAGGAAGAAAAGGAAACAAAGGAAGCAAGTTTTAAAAATCCAGTTATAAACGCGATGGTGGTGATGCATACCTTTAATCCCAGCACTTGGGAGGCAGAGGCAGGCGGATCTCTGTGAGTTCGAGACCAACCTGGTCTACAAGAGCTAGATCCAGTACAGGCTACAAAAACTACAGAAAAACCCTATCTTGAAAAAAACAAACAAAAAAATTCGGTTATACCATATGGGCTGAGTCCACAGATCTAAATATGTTCTTTAATACTGATTATTACACAACCAATATCTGCCTGCTATCATGGAGTTACTTCAGTTAGAATGGAGGCAGGGTTAGAAGCTCAGACCTCCACTATGGGGGGTTCTCCTTGGGGAGTTGTTTTGATCACTCCAAATGACTCACAGCTGCTCCTGAATGAGAAGAGCAGGTAGTGGTGACTATGTATGTGGCACTCTATGGTTCATGCCCATCCCCGATACCCTCAGGGCGCTATGGAAGTAGTCAAATAAAATCTACCCTCCATTTAGCCTGCTTTCTTTCTGCGATGTGGAGGACCATGCACCACTCCAGTCTCTAATAAAACAGAGATCAAAGACATTCCTCCCGCTCCTTCAGAAGACTCTTCCTCAGTGTCATAGGGACAGAGACAGAGAAGGATCAAGTCAAGACACTAGAAGGAAAGCTAGAAAGCACTATACGTCATGAGGAGCCGTGATTAAATAATGCAGTCATGACCACATGGTCATTCACAGCTAAAGAACAAAATCCAAGGCCTGAATTCTCATCACTTTGTCTCTTTGTTACTCTGACATGCCCCCAGAGGAGGAGGTGACTTCACAAGGATGTCAGAGAAGAGAAGAGTACTCTAGGGTACCAGTGTCCAGTGTCCCTTTTGTGTTTGTTTGTTTGTTCTAGTTTTTTAAGATAGGGTTTCTCTATAGCTTTGGGGCATTTCCTGGAACTGGCTCTTGTACACCAGGCTGGCCATGAACTCACAGAGATCTGCCTGCCTCTGCCTCCCGAGTGCTGGGATTAAAGACATGCACCACCACCGCTCAGGTTTCTGTTTTTTGTTTTGTTTTGTTTTGTTCGTTAGTTTTTGCTTTTTCCAGTGTCCAATTCTTAATATCTTCTGACAGACAGCTACAGGTTAGAGCATTACTCCTGGTGGCTCTTAGCAACTAAAGCCTCACCAGCACAAAATGAACAAGTGACAGCCAGTGAGTGGCGTCAAATTGACACATTATGAGTCATTACCCATTTACCTTAGATCATATGTATGAGAAGGTGTGTGATGTACTTGCCTGCCAGCCTCCCTGAGTGTCCACCTCTCTTCTTCACTTGAGCCCTTTCACGGACTCTGTTCTCACTGCCATTTATTCGCCCTCCAGTCACCAGACTAGACTGGATACAGTGGTCTCCTGGTAATCCCAGAATTCAGCAGGCAGAGCAGGATGATTATAAATTCAAACATAGTGTGAAACCTCACCTCCAATTTTTTTTAAAAAAAAGGGAATACAGATGGTGTTTTTGTTCATAAGCTAACTATGATATCGAAATAAGGCTGGTAAATTTAATTAACTGATCATCATGTTTCCTGGATGTTGCCACATTAGGATAGCAAGCAAGATCTTCAGGTCACCTCTATTGTACAGTTTCTATTCTCCGGAGACAGAGATGATAGCTCCCTAGCAGGTATCAGATGCTTGCACATTCCATTCTACTTACACCGAATCAGAAGAAGGACACTCTCACCCTGGAAAAGCCTGCTGTGATCAAAGAGATGAAAAGCAGATTCATTCCTGAGCATTCTGGAGCTGTCCTGTATAACAGTCTGTCTGACCATAAGGGTCAACAGGGTGGCATAAGACGATGTCCCCTGACAATAGACTTTCTATGTCCACTGTGCGTGTTGACCTGCCTGTGTGTCTACTCTTCATTGTTCATAGAACACTGGGGAGAAGAAAGTGAAATCAATCCTCTCTAGTAAACTTGACAATGTTTATCCCTCAATTTACACCAGCTAATGTTTTTACTTTGTTTGACTCCAACAAGTACTCCCCACCCACTTCCTCAACCACTGGAGCCCTGGGGAAAACTGACCAAATTTCCTCACTGTTATATTAATTTGTGGAATATTAGAACCAACTACACATGCATTGCGCATGAATGCGGCCCTGGGTTTGGAGTAGAAATGAGAACTCTCCCCGAGGCAGTATCCACTGAGATTCTTAGGTTGGCAGTATGGCGTAAGACTATAGAAGACCTCCATGGAAATTTCTATCTGATATCTGGATACTCCACAGTGAGTTTGAAATAATGAGAACAGTCTTCCTCCCTGGAATTTAAAATGGATTATTTTCTGTATTATTTTCCTTCTGGCTGAGGTCTGATTTGTAGAACAGTAATTCAAGTGAGTGACTACATACAGACAAAAGTCTTAAGAATGAGAGAAGTGTCCCACGTGAGGTACAGGTCAATTAAATATACTATCCTCACCCGCCTACTGTCTGTCTCAACACTACCAAGCAAGTGATGGGAGCGTTCTAACTACTGTCTTCTTTCCTCCTATGTCCACGTGACATCACGTCACTTAAGAGGATGGCACAGAAACCCACTTCACTCCATGCTAATTCTTCAGAAGAAGAAACAGGAGGCAGCCAGGCGGTGGTGGTGCATGCCTTTAATCCCAGCACACAGGAGGCAGAGACAGGAGGATAGCTGTGAGTTCGAGGCCAGCTTGGTCTACAAGAGCTAGTTCCAGGACAGCCAGGGCTGTTAGACAGAGAAAACAGAGAAACACTGTCTTCAAAAACAAAACAATAAGGGGCGGGGGGTAAAGGAAAGGAAAGCAAAGCAAAGAAGAAAAAGAAACAGGAGGCAAAGGATAGGAGCATCTGCACATCCAAAGATGCCTTTGCTCCCATCAAAGATAGCGCTGGGCTTGGGCTGTGCCTCTCACCTCTGCCCTCTCACATCATAATTACACTGTCTTTGCTAGAACTTTCTCATCTTTATGCAACCATGCTCTGGAGAGTGTGTATCTGAACACACACACATACACAGTTACTTTCCATTGATCTTCTCCCAGTTACCAACAACTCAACTCTAGAGTCTTTTTTCTCTTTTTGTTCCTCTCTCTCTCTCTCATGCTTATATGATATCTTCCTTCTCATGATCACCTAGGCTAATCAATCCAATCTCAGGGACATTATTATCTTCTGGGTTGTGGCAGTAACTCCAAGTTGGGCCCTCCTTCTTGAAGACATTTCCTCCTCACTTGGGTTCTGCTCTCACAGACTTCTGTTCCCTTCCAGTCTCCCTACCTAGTCTCAGTGCTCTTTCCTGACTCCCACCTCTGCCCAACCTTCAAATATAACAGATCTGCCAACCTCTAATACTGACCTTTCTCCTTATTTACACACGATGTTGGTGATTTTATCCCGCCTTAAGATTTTAAGGACAAATGGAAGCTTCTCTCTCTCTCATATTTATATCCACAGCTTCCCAAGAGAACATCTCTTTACTCAAGACCAACACCTAAACCTTCCCACACGTAAGCTCCCAGGCCCCCTCACTGATTCTTTCCAACAGTTACAGTGCATCTAGCTCATAGTCAAATGAGGGGACTCATCCGTGCTCCCATCCATCTCCTTTGTCCTGCCCCTTTCCTGAGACCTACAGACTATCTTAGTACCCAACTACTTCACAGTATACTCAGAACGGTAAATTCTCACTGACATACCACTGAACGAGCTATTCCTTCACCATAAACTTCTAAACCTCATATGGCACTGAGATGAAGTACAAACCTTTTAACCCGGACAATGTGGTCAAGAAGAAACCCATCCCTCTCTGGCCTGTCTGACCTCTCTGACCTCTCTGACTTCTTCTTGTCACAGTCTGACATTTGGCACTGGGCTGGGCTCCAACAGCTTCTCTTTCCTTCTCACGCATGCTGAGGTGGGTGCAGGTCCACCAGCTCCATTATTGCCTGTTCACTAGAATAGAACCCTGCTCTTCCTTCCAAGCTTTTGGCGAAGTGGGCTCCTGTACATCCCTCAAGGTTAGTTTTCACTGTCCACCTCTCTACCATCTGTTCCTGACTACTCCAAACTAAGTGTTTCCTATTGCATCAGCTGTTCTTCTTCATAGCCCTGCCACCCAGAACTTTCCTTGCTGAATTCTGGTTCTCTTCTTTCACCACTAGAATGCAATCTTCCATGAGACCAACGACTCTAGTTTGCTGAGCTATGCACTCAAGACACTAAAGTCAATGCCTAACACATAGCGAGCACTATGTGGACAGTAAGTAGATAGCTAAACAAAGGAACACGTAATGAGTACCAACTACACTGATGCAGTGTGTGCCTATTATTAACCTCTCCTTGTGAACACTCTTTCAAGGTTTGGCTCGGTGGTCCTGTACAAAAAGTAGTCAAGTCAGAAGGTTGTGCACGCTAACAGAATCTTATCTCCTTTTGCCATGAGATACTCTACTGAACATCCTTTATATGGTGTCTGTTACCTGTGTTCTGGGATAGCTTTAACATGGGAGTCGTCCCCCTAAAGAGAACTTAGCACCTATTTCTATTAGCAAAAAGGATTTATTGCTAGTAGAGTTAGATCCGATGTTAGATCCAGAGTTAGAGCCAATGCTAAATTATCATGGTAGTTAGTGTAAGGTCAACTGATGCGGAATTTCTGCTCTCTCTCACTGGCAGCTTGGTGGAGGAAAGGCGAGGGAGGCAGAGTCACGATGAAGTGGACTCCAGAGACCAGCATCGAAATGCAGCTCTGGTTAAATGTGTATATTCACTGGCAAATATGCATGCGTTATCCAATCAGTTAAGGTCATATCAGGTAATATCCAATCAGTCCAAATGACATGCAACCCCTGTTATGTGAGGGTGTACAGTGTGGGCCCCATGTTCAGGCAGCGTGCCTGCAGACAGAGAGCAGAAGGCAGGCAATGCCCTGGACTTGGGCACCAAATTAGAGGTTCTCCAGTTCGCTGGGGCTCCATTGTGAGTCATCTAGTGTTCCAGAGACTCAGGTCTGCTCCAACAGCCTCAGGAGATATTGACACTTGTCACGGTCCCTGTCTTTTAGTGACACCATCTGAACAGAGATTGGCCCATCAGACCTATGAATATATTCAGGTCTAGAACTAGAAAGATGGGAAGAGACTTCACAAGTCCAGAAGTCACTTCCATATGCAAACCTTTGGGTCATGTGCGAACAACTGCACTGTGCACTCACCTTTACTCAGGAAAACGTCCCTAGCATTTTAGTGATTGTTACCATACTCGGAAGGCATCTCAGCATGCATGGCCTCTCCCTAGTCACAAACCTGCTTGATCTCTATACCTGTCAGTGGCCCATGGGTTATACAGAGGCCCAACCACACAGTCCCTGTGTGGCTTCGCGTTTTATCTCCCTGCCATATCTGTCTAATAGAACAAGAAATAATACACAGAATATTAAAAAACATTAATAGCTAGAATAAATTATTAATTCAATTAAAGTATGAGTCCAATAATGATTCTTTTTCATTGCATTTATTAAAAGGAAGAATTAATTGCTAAGCGGGTATTTAAAAAACACACATAAACTGCTGACTCTACTCCTGCATGAAATCGCAGACTTCGGTTTCAGCAGGGACAGCAGAGGAGATGCTGACGGAACAATACTCCTCTTGCTTCCCATCCCTATGTTTTCACAGCAAACATGGAGGAGTTGAAAGACGCACTTTTCCTGGAATTATTGTATAGGACTCTTGGGTGGAATGGGAATCTTTGCCCCACCATTTCCTAGTCTTGCTTCCTTGAGCATTTTTGGGAGGCCTATTCTCAGTTAGGGCACTTAAAGTTATAATCAAGATAGACTCTATCTCCTAGGGTGGGTACAAGATACACATGCGCACTCAGCACAGTGTCTGATATCCTGGTACACAACTTGCCTCGCTTCTGTCAATATTGTACAAGGTTTGTTTACTACTGTTCTATCCTCTGAGTTATCAGAGGAGAGACCATTTCTATCAGCGCAATGGCCGATCTTGAGACTGCTTCCCATTTGCCAGTAGTTTAATAACAACACTTGGGGCTTGATAAGAAGACATCCAAGAAAGAATCAATATTAAGACTCATTAAAATAAGCAAAGTGAGCCATAAAGGTGACTCAGCCAGTAATGATGCTTACCACCAAGTTTAATAATCTGAATTCAAATCCTAGAACCCATTTGTTCAAAGAGAAGAACAGACAAGCATTCACACGTGCACATGCACTCGACAAAACTTTAATTAAACACACAGTATGCAGTAGTATCTTAATGTTGGGGGGGATTTGGAGCGTTATATGCAAGTATGTAAGGTAGTAGATAAGTTAATTTCAAGATGAATTAAAATTTAATCCTATATGCCCCAACATTGTCATTTTAATTTTAACCAACTTTGATGACAAATTGCTTGAAATATTGGCTCGCTTGAATGTCTTGAGAGAGCGAGAGTGTAATTTAATATACTTTAAAATGTTGAGATCTCTGATTCATCATTCCAAACACTGATTTTTGACAGAGATATCCTTAGACGATGATGGAATATGTACAAAACATTTCTTTACATGCATACACCAAGCGCACATGTGCGATTTCCTTGACTTCTCCCTTCTTATCCCTCCTAGCGATCACACTGCAGGAGCAGAATTGCAATGCTGGTAATTTTACACAGATTTAGCAGGAGAACAAAACACCAGCCTGAAGGATGGTGAGTTCCAGTAATTTATTTAAAAGCGATATTAGTTACTGTCGTCCTCCACCCATTCTCCTCCTTTGTTCTACAGAAGACACGGCATGCATCTAGGGCTGAGATTTCACTGTCGTTTTTGCCTAAAATTCTTCAAGGAGGAAGACCAAAACAAAAAAAAAGCAGGCTTAATTACAATATATTATTGTATGGGTGAGATGATTACGGCCACAGAGCATCTATCTGGCCCCGGAATAAATGAGACCCTTGAGAAGGGGAATGAAGGAAACAGGCAAGGGAGTCTTTCTTCTTATCTCTGCTCCCAGGCTTTCTCCCAACACACCCTCTTTTCTGCCCCTTTTGTCTGTGGTCATCACATGTGCAAGCAAGCACAGGAGCTTCTCCATCACAAAATAATTCCTCTAGAGAACGTTGGGCATGGGCCTGGACGCAAACTGGTTCTTATGATATACTTATGATTAGTAAACACAAGAAGTTAACCTCAGTCTTACAAGTGGAGTAGAAAGCAGACGATTTCCTGAGTGGGTTTTATGTAGGGAAATGGGTGGCTATATTATCTAAATTAGTGTCCATGTTTGATTCAAAGCAGTAGCAGTGCAAGGAATTATAAAAGCATATCTCAGGACAGAAAGACTTCACTATATGCATACCACAATGATGATAACACAATAGGGTCCGAGCTTTCTCGCATTTGCACATATTGCTGTCACTGACACCCTTGTGTACTGACTTTCTAACAATGAAGCGCCTCTGTACATACAGCTCATTGGGTACCATCTGCACATGGCTCATATCCATCCCGTACCTCTCGGGGACCTACCTCATCTCTAAAAGTTGCCAGAGCCTATTCCTTGCTGACTTAAATGCCTCTCAGAAGGGCCAGCCATTAGCATTTTGTTATGGCCAAGAAACTTTGACTGTTTGACTTAAAATGCTCTGGTCACTCCCACAGACATAATGGCATGAGACCCACTCTGTCTCCTAGACAACCCTATGGTCCATCCAACTCCACCTTCGGTGTTCTCTTCTCTTTCAGCCCAGGAGCATCTTCCCTCTGCTGCAGCACTCTCTTGAAGCCCCTTCTCTGCCTTCACTTGTAGTTCAAGTGTTACTTCCTATTACTGAAACTTCCGCTATTCCTCTCCAGCTGCGGCCTCACCCAGCGCTTCATTAAATCTGACATATCTGGATACAGTTCTCGGCAGGCTCCCCCTCACCCCTCACGTGACTACACTGTAAGTCTCAGGAACATATGTCTCTCTTACTCGTTCTGGAATCATGGCATATCACATATCTAATGAATGTTCCAACAAATGGATGAATCACTCTAAGGCAGGCAGCGCTAAATCCTTCATGTGGGTTATCTTATTTAATCTTCAAACCATCTCTGCAAGGTAGTTGCTATTAATTACTATTCTTATTTTACTAATGAGGCTAAGTAAATTTCCCAGTGGACTACACAGTCCATTTTCTTAATGGCATTTCTTCGCTGTTCTCTGGATATTTATACTATGCTCTGTATCCATGGAATACTCTTCTTCCACTCTGTCATAGCACTACACAAACTCATTCATCAAAGGAAATATCCAAGCTTCTTCTCAGGTGTTTTTTTTGGGGGGGGGGTGTTATTTTGATCTTTCTAGTTTCTTAAAAATTGACAATTTCATATGTAGTTCACAGGGTATAAATGGAAAAGACTAAGTGTTGTCATTAAGAGCATAGATGGGCCAGTAAGATGGCTCAGTGGCAAAGACACTTGCATCCAAGCCTGACAACTCGAATTTGATCGCTGGAAGCTAAAACAAAATGAAAAGACCAACTCCCACAAGTTGTCCTTCATCCTCTGCACTGGAGCGTACACACAATTGCACACACACACGCACACACACAATGCACCCCCACACACATGCATACACGCATACAATCAACCAA
The DNA here is from genome assembly GCA_025134845.1 of Neodon shergylaensis. Lineage (NCBI taxonomy): Eukaryota > Metazoa > Chordata > Mammalia > Rodentia > Cricetidae > Neodon > Neodon shergylaensis. Next base: position 6,331,082 of record JABTXL010001625.1, on the reverse strand, counting down.
CCAACCAACCAATCAATCAATCAATAAATACAGTGGGTGTATTTATTTAATAAATAAAGGACATACACACGGACTTAGCCTATCTGCAGTCAAATCCCCATTCAGCCATGTACTCGTAAGTATATGAGATAAAATGTACAATGCCCCTCTCTCCCAAACAGGAGTTCAGGAAGCATCCACTGGAGCTGTCATCATCACTAACTAGAGACTGCACAGCTGCCCAGGCTTGTTTTTACTTCCCTGAGTATAGCACATAGATGAGCACAGACCAAACACACTGCCCGTGGGTCCTAGCCATCAAGACAGATTCTTTCTCTTCCTGTCTTTGTGCTTAGGTGTAGATTAGGAAGCCAAGGGAAGGAATCTGGGGAAAGGGGACCTTGTAGCACCCACTCAGTAAAATGTAGAGCTAAAGCCTGGTAGAATTAACCCCGGAGCCATCTGTCTCCTTCTCGAGAGAAACCCAAAGCCTGGGGGGTGCAACTGCAGAATCAAGCAAGCACCTCCATCTGTAAAATAAAACTGTAAGCTCTGTGCCTTTGACTAGACACAGACCAAGTCTAATTCTGAAAGAGCACATCCACTGCGGGAAGCTACTAAGTGAGCGAAAGGGAACGCCCAGCTAAAAGTAGAAGGTGATGAAAAGCACTGCCCTTTGTTTCTTACGTTGGCAAAAGGGCAGGCACAGAACGGAGGTGGATTGCTACTTGGCCAAGTGTTCCAGGCTGAGTGCTGTGGATGTGCAGCCCATGGGTGCACAGGGTGGGATGCATGGACATGGACCCTCCTCCGGGTCCCCAAAGTTCCCTGTCAGTTCTTGGCCCAGAAATTAACTGGCGGTGCTGGCGCACTTGCAGGAGCAATGCAGAGTCATTGCCAGCTTTTAGGGACAAAGGGAGTGTTTACAGCAGGCACACTGACAGCTGTCCGAGTGCCACATTTATTTACAAAATGTTAGTTAAATTACTGACAGTTGGCGCGGTGGAGGAAAAGCCGAGAGACAAGCTGACATTTCTTGATCTAGTGGTGCTCAGCTCCCAGCCCTGGCTCTGCTTCTCATCTATTTATTAATTCCGTTATTTGTCTGGTAGTTTAATCTATGGATAACTTCCAGATTATTCACTGGCCCTCGCTTTCAAGAGACTTCTCTTGAAAGAAGGTGTTTCAGGCAGTTTTACCACTCCGTGGAATTTGGTTTCAAATTCCTGGAGCTGTAAGTTGCCCTAAGGCTGACTCTTCTGAATGACAACGCCAAGCAGGAAGTGCCGAGGAGCCTTTGGAGGCTCTGGAGAGTGTACTGGAAGCAGAGAGCGCATATCCAGCCAGGCCTTGCACCTTCCGTGGCCACAGAGAGACTAGGATGTGAACAATCTCACAGACGGAAACGTCTTTGAATGCCTCTGCTCTCTGTCAGAGACAAGATTTCCACAGGAGAGCTAGACCAAGGACTTCTATTTTCCATTCTTTCTGACAGAAGCAATTAAGATAGAGGAAGAAGAACTTGGGTGATAAATGAGGATCAACGTCATTGCTCTACAAGTTTTAGACACCACAACATATTTTGAGTACAGTTTGTTATATTGCCTTTCCTCAAATGTTGCAAAAGGAAAAAAAAAGCACTGGTTGCCATAAACTGCTGTCTTTAAATTGTTCCCCATCTCTCATCTTATGTCAAAATAATTTCTGGATTTTTGTTGAAATTTAAAATGGACAGATACGTGAAGGGTGATCAAGCTTTGTCTAGGCTTCCTGCTCCTCCTCTGCCCTCTTCCCGCATAGCTGTGTCATTTACTGAATTCCAAACTTGACCATTCCCTCTGAAAGTTAAGCTCAATGAGACAGGGGTTTTAGTGTGCTGTTACTGTCTGTCATTGTCTTACAGAGGTTAGAAGAGTGCCCGGCCTGTGTGCAATGAGTATGGCATCACTAATGGAATGGTAGCAACAGAGCCACCTGGAGCTGACACTTCTCAGTCCTGTTGGTTCCGATAAGTTGAGGATGTTCTGGACTCACCATGGAATGGACAGAGGCATCTCCACAGAGCAGGGCCCATCCCAGAGGCCTGAAGCTTCAAGGCCTTCTCTCCCTCTAGGAACATATCCAGGGTTTTATAGGGGCCTTCATAGGCTGACCCAGGTCATTCCTACAGGTTCAGACTCTTGTCTGCCATCACCTTCTTCAAACTTCCAGTGCCTCTGGGTACCTCTCCAACACAACACAACCCCCATGTTACCTTCGGAATAAACTGGCTATTTTGAGTCTCTTTTCAAGATCCCAATTCTTCTGCTCCTTCTGCCAGACAGGAAAGGGATAGCTGAGGGTAGGAGTGGAGGTATGTTGTCTCTGGACCTCTTAAGGCACTTGTCACCCTGCCTCTACATGGAGGCAAATGTCAGAAAGTCCAGTGACTGGCATGTGGCGATGTGAGTCCCGAAAATCACCAGTCTATAAGATTGCATAGCGCCATCCTTATCTGATTACAAAAACCAAGCACATATGGAAAACGCTTGAAGAGACACAGGCACAGCCCCTGTAAACCCACTACCAAGAAATTTGGTATGTACCTGTATGCTAATACAAAGTCCTCTCTGCTTTGTTAAAGTTTCTGCTAGCATCTGCAAGGGCAGACATGCTCACACATTCTGAGCATTAAACTACTTCTGACCAATGCGATGCAGACCAGTTAATTTTCTGAAGTGACTTAGAGAAATTGCCACCTTTGTTCATCTATTTACATAAATTCTTTTCTAATAAAGGAAAAACAGACACTACTGATAATATGATGTTTAAGCACTACAAAAATTACTTCTCTAGTATGACTCTAAAAAGGAAAAAAAATAATTAGAAAACTCCAAGCACTGGTCAGTTATTCATAGGAGAGTGGAGTTGTAAATAAGTTGGAATTCAGAGTTCAGAAGGAATATAAGTTCTATTTCCTAGGCCAGGCAGAGGGAACAGGGTGGATTTGTTACATTTTTATATGCAGATATGGTATACACATGATATGGAACATGAAAATATGAGGTATTTTATATGATATATGAAACTATTTCATAATAAAGAAAAGCAATATGCATTTGGCTTGTAGGGCACATAAAACATGTGCTTCTCCTATGAGCTTTTCATCATGCCCTAGAGCTTGTGAGGAGACAGGACCAGTGAGAGGTACAAAGAGAAAAAGAAGAACCAGTCCCAGGAACACAGGCAATTTGCATCCTTCCTTCCTTCCACCTACATGGACCAGGATCTCAGCATCAAACATGACCTCAGCATCATTCAGGACCTCAGTAATATCTATTCTACTCATTCTCACTTTCTACTATGAAGTAAATTTATGCAAAAAGAAAATGACTAAGATTGTAGCTTAGTGGTAGAGCATCTTCCTAGAATATGTGAGGTCCTGGTTCAATCACTAGCACCATAAACACATACATAAGACACAATACATCATACACGTATACATTCATACATGTATGCTTACACACAAAAACCATAAAATATTAATAGCAAAGTTCCCAATGTATTTAGATGCGGAATATATATTTATATTGTCTTTAAAATAGAGTTCGCTTAGTTATCTACAGCTTAGTGAAATTATTAAGTAGAGATTACAAAATCATTGGTACCTACGGACTATTTAGAGACTTAGTACCAATCAAGGCAATACATGAAAACTAAGTGACCATATTCCTTACCTCTAGCACTTACCATATACTTATGAGAAGAGAATTCAAAACCCTCTTTTCTGGCTTCCTGGAGAAATGCAACACATCCCTGGCATCCTAGGTAACATTCCACCACACTGCTTTCTTCCGGGTTTGTGCTAACTTCGTTCTAATTGCCATCTCACACATCTACCTCTGACTTCCCCTTCCCATCCTCTAGTAACCACTTTTCTACTCACTACTGCTCTGAAGTTAACTTGTTTGGATTCCACAAATGAGCGAGACCAAACAGGGTTTATATTTCTGGGTCTTACTTCAGTTAATGTGCAATCCTCCAGTTTCACGCATGCTCTTGCAAAGGACAGGGTTTAATTATTTGGGGAACTGAAGAGTATCCCACTTATTGCACGGATAACATTTTCCTTACCTATTATCTGCTATTGAACATCTAGACTGACTCAAAAACCTTAACCATTTATAACAGAAGTGCAATGTACGTAGTGGTACTCACCCCTACTTGGCATCCTGGGTTTCCTTCCAGTGGGACTATTACACCAGACAGTAGCTCTGCTTTAGTGTTTTGAGCTCTCCAGAGTGTTTTCCATAAACTCTGCACTAATTCACCTTCCACAACAATACACATTGTTCTTTTCTCCACTTCCTCGCTAACACACGTGTCTTACCCTTTTTACAGTAATCGTTCTAACTATTCTTATGTGCTTATAACATTATATATACTTATATCAGGACTTGACACTGTATCTCTTAAATATGTAAAACTATCACGTACATAATAAACAAGGGTTTCGTATTTGTGATAAAGAAGACAAAGGGATTTTAAATTAAACAACAAAATAAGACCAGCGTCTTACAGTCTCTTTGCTGAAGCATTCACTGAACACAATTTCTTCTGAGCATTTCATCCACTTTAGCTACCACAGGACCATGAGCCATGGAGGCCTCTGATCATAAATGACAATAAAGCCTAGGGAACCATATAGTGCTTGTTCATCCAAGGAACTAACGGACTGGTACTTCTGTGACACCTCATGAGCCATCCAGGACATCTTCAGCATGCCTCCGCTGGAAATAACTTCCAACTTTGTGAGTCAGTGTAAACCTTACAGCAGAGAGAGGCTCTCCAGAGGCGTCCCTCCTATAGCACAGGAAGGGTTAGTCAGGGACTTGATACAGGTCATTGTGAGGCCCCAGAGAAGTTCCCTAGCAGGCTGTATCTGGCGGAGAGGCACAAATAACTTTTAAGAGCATGTAAAATTTTAATAACGGCTAGATAAAAAAATAATAATTAACTACAAGAAAGTGAAAAGCTCTCATAATAGAACAGAATTCTAAATTATCAGACAGCTCCCATGGCATCAATAACACAGCATAAGGTTCAATGTGTTCCCATGACCACACGCTCTGGATCGAGCTCTGCCTTCAACTCTCCTATCTGTGCAAGTCCTAGAGTTCCCACCTCAACACTTTCATCTTTATTGTTGCTTCCCCCTAGAGCGCTCCCTCCCAAGAGATGAAGAGGCTTGACCCAGCACACACGGCATCTCACTTAAAGGTTCTACTGCAGGAAGACTCCGCAACCTGCTTTTCCCTTTTCCTCTGTAGCACACCCAGTTGTACTGGCTTTAGGCTGTGGCTGCTCCTTGGCTCTCTGTCTGCTTGAGTCTCGAGGTCTAGAATGGCATTTGCTGCTCAGATATAGTTTCTAAACCAAATAATTGAATCGATATAAGCACAAAGCATGGGGCTGTGGAAAAAAATAAGAGACATGCAGCACCTGATGGGATGTTCAATGAAAGACGAAATTCAAAATGTTCCCAGTAGTGTCACAGTGCTGGGATCTCAGGGGGAGAAAGAAAGGACTGGAGAGAAGGTTGTGGAATTCACACAGGCTAAGCAAGCCCCAGAGGAGGCCATGTTTAAGCACTGGAATGTTGCATCAGGGGCGGCGGGGTTGCGTCCCCTGCACCCTGCCGCCCGCATGGTTAGCTTTGTACCCGAAATAATTACACAGAAACTGTATTCATTTAAACACTGCCTGGCCCGTTATCTGTAGCCTCTTATTGGCTAGCTCTTACATCTAGATTAACCCATTTCTAATATTCTGTGTAGCACCACGAGGTGCGCTTACCAGGGAGGATCTTAACCTGCGTCTGGCTGGCTTGGGAGCATCATGGCGACTCACTGACTCAGCTTCTTTCTCCCCCAATCCTGTTCTGTTTACTCCACCCACCTAAGGGTTGGCCTATCAAATGGGCCTAGGCAGTTTCTTTATTAGTTAACCAATGAAAGCAACAGATAAGATACAAGACCCACCTCCATCACTGGAAGGCTATGTCAGCACTGAGACAAAACACAGGTGAAATATCACAGATGATTCTACCTAGAAATTCTCTAAACACATGGGAGAATCTCACTTCCATCATCTTCAATCCATGTTAAAATATTTAACTCCTGGTTTTTTTTTATTTGTCTGGTTTGTTAGTTTTGGGGGGTTGGTATTTTCCTCTGTTAGTAGCATATAATGAAACATCTAGTACTTAATATGTGCCAGGTATAATCCTTAGAAGTTTATATGTTAACTTACATGATTATTATAAATGATTATGATTATTAGATGAGATGACCCATGTAAATTATTTATCACATAATGATAGGCTCTCATTAGATGCTGCAGCAGCTGATTTTGTTTTAGTTGCTGCTGTTGCTATCATTCTTCCCACAGCAATTCCACCAGGTAAGTACTACAGTACCAGTCCCACCTCTTCTTGGAGAATCTATCCCATGGCCTGCAACTGATGCCTGAAACATTAGATAATATGCTGACCCTTACATACACCATGGTTTCCCACGTGTGCATATAGATAGTAAGGATTTACTGATAATTTAGGCACAGTGTAAGATTTTAAAAATCTAATAGCAAAATATATTGTTCATAGCAATATACCATAATAAGAAGTTATGTGAATGAATGTAGCCTCTTTCTCCCTTAAAATATCTTATTTGACTATATTCATCGCTTCTTTCTAAAACACTACTTAAAAGATTCTAGTACGTCATGGTGTCTCTTTAGCCTATCCAAATTGTCAGCACCACTAACTTGTCCTTATAAAGTCTGTTATCAAGTAAAATAGGGATACTTCAACCCAAACATATGGTGCCTCGACAGTCCACCTGGTAACTCAGACGGCAACATGCATGTATACTGTGGGTAAATGGGACAAGGGACAATTCACGCCCTGGATGGAGTGAAGAGACTAGGGGACCATTTATCACACTTTCCAAAAGCCTGCAAGTTAAAGTTTATAACTACTATGTATCTGGATTTCCCATTTAATATTTGCAAGTGTGGTAGCTTGTAGATCACTGAGACTGCAAATGAGGACAGACTATTGTATGACTTAGTACAGTTTCACAGATAAGTATATAAAGCCTTGAAAGGATTAGTCTAATCATCTCACAGCTCAATTTAAGTCCCAACTTAAATTTGTACCAACATCACAGTCCATGTTCACTATGGAATACATCCTTAATGACCAGGTATTATAAGAGTTAGGTTCCTCCATCTGAATAAATATGCATGTATTGTAACTAACCACGCTAGTGGCAGGCTAGGCACCCTGCTACTTGAAACTTGGCACCTGTGAAAGGGTCTCTGATGCTCCTGAACTCCTGTGATTTTGTGTCTCTGTTACAGTGCCAGGAAGCCTGGTCCCTGCTTTCCATCTCTTCTTCCTTTCAATTAGTAGAGGAACCAGTGCCGTGAAGAGAAAACTGAAAGACTGTTGAAGTTTCTGCTTAAAGAGTGTGAACCACGGTGACAATACCAAAGCATGACAGGCAAGAGGATCAGACCACCATGACACCTTGTAGGAAAGAAGAGAGATCTGTATCTGGCGACTCTGAGCACCTGCTTTTTTAGTCAACCCAGCCTCCTTGTATGGGCCTTGGAGCCCAGCACCTACTATAATTGTATGGTAATTTTGACTAGTGAATAGGCTACCTTTTAATACTAATAGTAACCCCAGGGACACTGGAATGTTATTCTTAATGCTTAATAACGTTGCTGTAAATGCTCTAAGGGAGCAATGTTCAATTTTCAGATGTAAATAGAGATGATCCAATGAGAAGAGGGCACACACAAAAAACAAAACAAAACCCACTTTCTCACCATCCACAGTCTGTAGGCTTGAGTACTGAATAAATATAAAATATATAGCAAATAATTCTGAGCAGCTCAAGAGGCATAATCCACATCTAATTTCTATGAGTCCATCAATGCTAAAAGTTCACCTGCTTAAGCACACAGGTGCATCTACACATAGTTGTAAAATGCCAGCTTCGTTTACAATGTCATGGAGATGGCAACAGGTAGTCTCAAATTGAGTATTATGCATATCATAAATGCTTATAAGGTTTATATATAATATCAGAAAAAACACACCAGAAACCCGTGAATGATGCTATTTCAGTAGACAAAAGTAACTAGACCCTCATGGCTGCTGATGGCAGGGGAAGTCCTCAGGCACAGCCTAACACCAAACAATACCGTGATGGCCAGGACCATATCCATATCTTCAGGGTGGCTACTGACACAGAAAGTAGAAGTGACAGAGGGCTGTGGCTGTTTATGTGGGATTGTTATTTAGTGCTCATTTCCTAATTTCCTAAAACTCAGGCCCTCATTTTCATGCTCCTGAATTTTCATGTGGTAATAGTTCTAAAATGTACGCAAGACCTCCAAGCCCTTCTTTTTAAAACAAATGTATTTTAATTGATATATAACAACTATATTTGCTAATAGGAAACCATGTAATAATTCAATATGTGACTAGATTATGTAATTTTAAATCAGGATTAGCCTATTTCCTTGTCTATATTCTTTTTATGGGGAAAACATTTTAAATTCTTTCCTTTAAAATCCTCCTACCTTGCAGTTGCATAGGCCAGCCTTGAACTCACTCTGCTGCTCAGGTAGGTAGGCGACGTGGTCCTCTGTTTCAGCCTCCGGAGTAGCTAGGGTTCCAAGCACATGCTACCAGCCCCAGACTGGACCTTCTGATGCCTGTCTAATTGCTTTCTCTTCCTTCTTCAGTTTATAACTTTTGTCACCAATTAGCTGCTCTCCTTTGATGAGGAGAGCACATAAGCTTCTGAGTCACTCAATCTAGCTCCTCCGAAGACTTTCAGGGCTCTTGCCATGAAAGTATAGTTCTCCCCGGCTTGCAAGTCTATTATAAACCACAAGTGATGCTTTACTTCTGGTTAGTTCTTTACCCCACATGATGTATTTGTTAACTTGTTTACTGACCCTGATACATCGAGTTGTACAGGCTCAGGATACATATGAGTTGCTCAGAGTCATGACAGGGAGGCTACCTTTTTGCCAGGTACTCAAGTGAGTGATTTCATCAACTTGTAAGAAGGACACCTGCTCCAAGTTTTCTGGCCTAATGCTTACTTGGGAAAGACGTATGTTTCCAGTGCACACAGCACAGCACTGATCTCTCTCACCACAAAGACTTTCTCTGATCTAAGAGACAGTCACATAGGGGATAAAATCGGAACCACAGATTCCAGAGCTGCTGGTGGAGGCAGCCTGATGCGTTCTCCAGGTTCACATCAATCCTGCAGATACTGAGCTGCACTTTCCACAGTTCCTCCTCTCTTTGAGACTCTCTCAACATGCTCTGGCCTTGTGTCCTCCCATCATGACTCTGCCTTAAGTCCTCACACCATGACCTTGCCTTATGTCTCCCACCATGAC
>JABTXL010001625.1:6311298-6321622 GCA_025134845.1 Neodon shergylaensis | reverse complement strand
TCGCCTTATGTCTCCCACCATGACCTTGCCTTATGTCTCCCACCATGACCTCGCCTTATGTCTCCCACCATGACCTCGCCTTATGTCTCCCACCATGACCTCACCTTATGCCCTCCCACAATGACCTCACCTTTTGCCCTCCCCTCGCCCACATTTCCTTTCTCCTCTACACAGATTCCCAATGTGAGTAACCCAAACCCAGCAACAAGATTCTCTTCCACAGTCTGACTCCTGACAGTGATTTTGTCTCCTTTCTCATCAATATTTTAAAGACCAAGCCTACAAACCATCCATCAGTCTCTTCGAGGGCTGTCAGTGAAAACACCAAGAGCTAGAATTCCTTCAGAGTAAAGGGTGACACTAAATAAGAAACTCCAGCCACTAATGAGCCATTTGTCATCTGAGAGGCATTTCCACTAATTGCAGTATCTCAGTTATAGCCATCACGGATATGTGTTAATTTGCTTCAAGGTAAAACTTTTCTTTGTCACTGGTTTTCACAGGCTTGCGGAGAAAAGGAGACATTTTACTTGGTACAGAGATATAAAGTCGAGGAATTGAAAATCAAACATTGGAGGCTTCAGTTTGAAAAGGCCACGGGTCTGGCTTTCAGACATGTTAAAAAAAATCACCGAAAGGTTTGCTGAAGAAAATTAATAAGTTCATAATCTTGAAATAAAATACACATATATATCTATGCCATTAAAATGAAAAGTATGGATTGCATACTAACAGTTGAGTTTTGATTTAGATAAAGATAGTTACGCCAACAAATGGTCTCTAGAGCTCAGATTCAAACAGAAGCCCATTGTTCCCTTGTGTAGCGATCTAGTGGGGTTCTGGGTCAGCTGGTAGGGTGGGGCTTGTACCCTCTCTATACAGTTGTTCAGGGACCTCTCTGATGGAGCATCTGCCACCGAGGATGCAGTTTCCAAGGTAATTTTGGGCAGCCAGGCGGAATCAGGAGAAAGAGCACAATGTATTTCACACGGGAGAGTCTGACGACCAATGCATGTATACAGCTATTGCTTACACTCTTTTGGGTAGAACTGTCATATGATCAACCTAAGAAAGACCTGGAAAAACAGTCATGGACTGTGTCAATGGACAAGAATAAACAATTTATATTTTAGACATTAGAAGTCTTTTTTTTCCCCACTGCTTTGCTTTAAAAGCAGTGAACCTAGCAGGATGGGGCATGCCCGCCTTGCTATTCCAGCAGAGAGCTGAAGTCTAGGAGAGCTGATTTTCTTAGTAACCTCTCGTGGTGAGTTGTGACAGAGCCAAGGTCCATGCAAAACCCAGGTCTCCTTGGCCCTGGGCCACCAGTCAGTCTCAAAGCGATGAATTTTGCATAGATTTTCCAGAAGCAATTGCACCGCTAAGATGACATAAAATTATAGAATGCAGCAGCGTCGATCCTGCCCTGTCCTCTGTGCCCTCTGCCTTCTGAAGAGGGATAGCATGTAAGCAAGCATATCAGCCTGGCCAGAGACAGTTGGTACTGGGTGCACCCTCAGCTGTACCAATAGTATCAGCCCTATATGGTGTGCCATGTATTGTTTTGAGCACTTCACACTGTACTGATGCCTTAGTGCTCCTTTTACTTGATCCCTTAAATGATGGTAAACTGAGTCATAGCTCAGTGAGTCCATGTCCCAGAGATCATAGACCTTGGTGGCTGAGCCAGGATTTGAACCTGGGAAAAGTTTTGTGTCTAGCCCCTACAATATCCTCTACAGCCCTGAGGCAGCACTTTCTTAAGAAAGTAGGCTTGCCAGATGGGTGGTACAAATAGTACCACCCAGTACTCAGAAGGCAGGGGTAGGGGGATCTCTGAGTTCAAAGCCAGCCTGGTCTACAGAATGAGTTACAGGACAGCCAGGAGTACACAGAGACACCCTGTCTTGGGGGTGGGGATGTAGGTTGAAACTAAAATAAAGGGCACTGAATATTTTGCTAAATCCCAGGCTCATGGTTCGCCTTCCTTCTGCTGCCACTTCCTTGTCTTCCACGTTCATAGGCCTCGGGCTAGAAAATAATGCTTATTTCCTAGTGTTTATTAGATTTTCTATAAAACGCCTTGTAAACGTGGGTATTTAAAGGCCCTTTAGATTCCACACATCCTGGTTTTATGAGGTGTGACACACTGCCCACTGCCCAGGAAATTTCTTCCTCAACATCACATTCCACCCGCTGACCTAGAAGCAAACCCAACAGTAGCACCCGCCCTTATTTGCACAGTTTAATAACACCTGAGCCCATGCCAGTACAGACTTTCCTCTTCCTAGCAAAATATAAACAAAATCTCCACTGTTAATAGCCTACTATTATTCCTAATAAATGTTTCATTCACTCTACGAATATCCTTTAATATATTGCGTGTCCCAGCAGTAATTCAGTCACTATGAATGAGAGCAATAAAATCAGTGGCCTGGTGGATCTTACATTTTAGGGGAAGAGACAATAAATAAGTAACAGATAAATAAATAACAGGCCTTTCTAAGTATTAAGGCCATGATGAAAATTATAGTTAGGGAAGGGAACAGAAAGAGGAGGGAAGAGCTATTTCAATCAGCGTGGCCTGCAGGATGTACCACTGGCAAGGACACATGACTTCGGTGAGGGCTGTCTGTGCTCACACATTTCCACGGCAGGTCCTAGCAGAGAGGGTAGACTTGGTGGATCACAGAACAAAAGAAGCTCAGGGTGCCTCTGCCCTGGGGAGACAGCAGTGATGGGTTTGGGGTAATAAGGATGCTCACAGCCTGAGAGTTTGTCTTTCATTCTGAGGATAATTGGACCAAAGCAGAGTTTAGAATACAGTCATGTAACATAATTTATGTCCTTAAATGATAAGCAGGACTTCTAACTGCGAAAGGACTCTTTTTTTAATGCTTTTATTCATTTTATGTACCAACCACAGTTCCTCCCCTCCTCGTTCCCCTCCCATCCACTTTTCAGAGGGGTTAAGACCTCCTATGGGGAGCCAATAAAACCTAGCATATCAAGTTGAGGCAGAACCAAACCCTTCCCCCTGTATCAAAGCTGAGCATGGTATCCCACCATAGGGAATGGGCTCCAAAGAGCCAGTTCATACAACAAAGATAAATCTTGGTCCCACTGCCAGGGGCCCCACAAAAAGACCAATCCATACAACTGTCACCCACATGCAGACGGCTTAGTTACGTCACATGCAGGTTCCTCAGCTGTCAGCCTAGAAGAGTCCATGAGCTTCTACAAGCTTGGGTCAGCTGTCTCTGTGGATTTCCCCATCATGAGCTTGACCCCCTTTGCTCATATAATCCCTCCTCTATCTCTCTTCTACTGCACTCAAGGAGATGGGCCCTAGTGCTTGGCTGTGAATCTCTGAATCTGCTTCCATCGGTTACTGAATGACGCTTCTAAGCTGACAATCAGGGTAGTCACCATAGCCAGAACCTGGAAGCAACCCAGATGCCCCTCAACCAAAGAACGGATAAAGAAAATGTAGTACATTTATACAATGGAGTACTATTTGGAAGAAAAAACAAACAAACAATCAAAAAAACCCCAAAAACCAAAAAAAAAAATGACTTTTTTACATTTGCAGGCAAATGGATGGAACTAGACAAAAAAAAAAAAAATCATCTTGAATGAGGTAACCCAGACCCAGAAAGACAAACATGGTGTCTACTCACTCAGAAGTGGATATTAGTTGTAAAGCAAGGGAAAGGATTCTCTAAGAACACAAGCAGATAGGAGCTGGAGAGATAACTCAGTGGATAAGATCACTGGCTGCTCTTTTAAAAGACCCAGGTTGGGTTCGCAGCACCCACATAGCAACTCACAACTGTAACTCCAGTTCCAGAGGATTCAATGACCTCTTCTGGCTTTCTCTGACACTGCAGGTATGTAGTACACATACACGCACGCAAGCAAAACACCCATGTACGTTAAAAAAAAAAACCAGAAAAACAGACAAATCTTTTTATATAAACAGGAGTAGAAATAAAAATCAGAGGCAATGTTATCAAATAGTTTAGGAGCGAGGATGTTGACTTTGACCTGGGGGCTCATTCAGATGGTGAAATGTGGTCTCATTCAGGAAATCACGCAAGAGTGAAGATGAACTGAGTTTGAAAACTCCAAGTACTAAGCACAGCATCAGACAGGAAGACAAATAAAATGGCTGATAGGTTTCTGGCCTGGACACGTGGATGACAAATGAGCAGTTAGTGTTGACAGTTCCCAGGACTGGGACTGACCGTGGAAGCAGTCAGTTAGTGAAAAGTGGGGCTGAGTCAAGGAGGGGCTGGCCAAGAGCATGAGAGAGGCACACAATCTGACTGTCATTTGAAAGGGGCTCTGCTGGTTCAGAGAGGGAAAGTGTAGTTCAGAGGGAAGGGCATGGTCAGGACGGAGAGTGATTGGCTGGAGCTGGAAAACAAGTGGTCAATAATGCCGTGTTGTATCTGTTTGTCCCCCATGGCAAGTTTTAAGGATAATGAGAAAGAAACAAACAGAAGACACAATGAGCATCGAAAAAAGGACATAAATTCACCTTTCAGATCACATGGTAAGTAAGACATGGGAAGAAAACTAGTCAATATCGGTTGAGATGGCTTGAGGGATGAAAATGTTCCAAAATAGTTCATTTCCACCCAAAGGACAGGGGAATGGTGACAATATGAAAGGAAAGTATTGGGTGTGAGAGATTTTGCTGGTGGCAGATCACAAAATTCACAGTGAAGAGGTTTCTGGGATTAGAAATAGGCATGTAAAATTCTTCAAGTTTCAGGTATAGAAGAGTATCATGGTAAGAATCTGGAGGTGGCAGGTGATGGCTTATGGTTGAGATCTTTTATCATAACAAAACCAAAAGTAGAAATGAGTTCATTCTGGCAGACTTCTAAGAGAGAGGGAACCCACTCTAACAATTTTCAACCTTCTCAGCCTCCCTGGCAATTGCAATGGGAGGGGGCTGGCATTATTCCTGGGAAGGGGCAGTACTACCTACAACACTGTGAACAACACTGTTCTGTGGACCACTATGGTTCATGTCATGGTTGAAGACTGCATGGTCCAAGTAGGCCTTTCTGTAGTTCTTTATATATGACTGTTATTACTTAACAAAAGCCTTTCTTTACAATGCTGTAGGGCTGTGATAACAGGGAAGCAAACCAAATGGTTTCAATCAATAAGAACTCTAGTCTCACACTTCTGGAACTTGGAAGCCCGAGACCCTGGGAACAACAAGGCTACATCACTTGGAATCTCACATGCAAGGTTCTACCTGGTCTGTTCCCACCTCTGACTGCTAACTCTGCAACATTCCTTGTCTTCCAAGCACATCACCCCAACATCTGTCTTCTCCATCACATAACATTCCTCCTATGTGTCCTCTATATATCTGTGTTATCATTGCATGAATGAACTGGGTATATTGGCTCAGGGGACCACTTAACTGTAGTATAACTTCATTTCAGTTCATAAAAGATTAAGCATCCTTTAATCCAAAAGTTCAAAGAACCCTCAAAATCTCACTCCATGAGCACCAGCATAATAGAAGTAGAAAACTCCGTACCATGAACACAGTGTCATCCACAAAATTATTTAAGATACTATACAAAGTCATCTCTAGGTTATGTACACAGGACATATATGAAACATAAAATAAACCTGTGAACAGGATGACGAAACCTCATCCCTAAGACATTTGATCATGCGACTGCAAAAATTTGTTGTGGGACAATGGTTTTACCCTGTAAAGATTTGTTTCTTATACTTGTTTAATAAATGCTGATTGGCCAGTAGTCAGGCAGGAAGTATAGGCGGGTCAATGAGAACAGGAGCATTCTGGGAAGAGGAAAGCTCAGTCTGCAGTTGTCATCTAGATGCAGAGGAAGCAAGATGAGAATGCCTCACTGATAAAGTTACCAAGCCACATGGCTAACACAGACAAGAATTATGGTTTAAGATGAAAGATATAAGAGTTAATAAGGAGCCTGAGCTAATAGGCCAACCAGTTTATAATTAATGTAGACTTCTGTGTATTTCTTTGGGATGACTGTAGGACCGGTTGAAACAGAAACCTCTGTCGACAAAAATTTAAAAAGAAACACATTATTAAAAATCCAAATCTTAAATGTAAGTCTCAGGTATCTTGGATAAAGAACATTCAATTTTACTTCCAAATAAGATCATATATAAGGTATGAGAAGCAGTCTCTTGTTTATTTGTTTTGGTGATGAGATGGGCACAATTCTCTTTACAGCCCCATAGAACTCCTCTTTATGGTGGTCACACACAATAACAACAGCATTCAATTAAAAATAATTCGCATACATTTCCTCTCTTATTTGTAAATTCTGGTGAGCTACAATTGTTTTAGATTGAGCTCTCCTGATGGGTAAATTTGTGAAAAGATGATTTTTCTGGGTGTGAGAGCATTTTTCCTCTCATCCATTACATTACAGTCTGTCTAAAATCCAGAGAAGATAAGAAATTGCTTTCATACAAATACATCTTCCTTTGCCTCCATGGGGCCAACAAAGCTTTGTCTGAAGGTTGATTTCAGTTTTATGATTTTCTATCAGTCTGTTGGTTGATGCTGTTTTCATTAAAAATTCTATTATTTTTTTTTTAAAAATCCATCATCGGGTTCTAAGATTAATTCATATGTTCATTTTACAAGACAAAGCTCACCCCAAAAGCTTTTTAAGCAAAATATTTCACTCTGAGAAGACAGAAAATTGGCCAAACACTCCAAAACAAATCCAAACAACTCAGCCATGTGAATGCATGATTTTTGACAAACAGATCATAAAAGATGGAAGCTGTAATACATAATAGCTCTTACACTTAAGTTAATTTACACATTTGCCACTGGCTTTGGAAGAAAGGGCTTTTTTGATGCCATCAGTGAATCCCAAGATCATTTTTAATTTTAGAAGTGTCCCAGATTTTCCTCCACCCTAAAGAAGATGACCAAATGCAAGTTTCTGTCTTGATTTTCACCATACAAGTTCTGGCCCAGCCTTTCAACGACAAGAAGACATCAAAGGCAGGCAAAAGAACCTGGTACACTACTGAAGATGGACATACCCAAGGAGCCCCTGTTGCATGGAAATCCATCCCATCTTACTGCCCTACTATATCATATTATCACAGAGAGCAATCCTCCAAGGACAGAGGTTTTCCTAGCCCAAATCTGTCTTTGAATTTCTTATAACTTACTTTATCAAAACATTCTAGACGGCTTTGTTGGGTGGAAAATTCATCTTCAGAGCCATGGCCTGTCACAATTTGCTTTGCAACAATCTTGTTAGGAAAAATGAAGGAATTCCTTTCTTCTCACTTCCTTTCAAAAGTAAAATGTCTCAAGAAATGATTGGAACTTAAGAAGATTCACAGATCAAAGCAAAGGTGTTGGAAAAAGCATGCACACACACAAACACACACACAATTACAGATGATTATGGGTGGACAATGCAGGATTTATCTCTTTATAACCCTTTAGAAATGAACACAGTAAATCTATGGAAGTATTGTGACATGAATATTAGACTTACAACAGTTTATGATGAGAATAGGAAAACATGTATGGATGTTACATACACCTATATATACATAAGTTTATATACATATATATCCACACACATATGAAAAGATAGTTATGCATTAAATTTTGTACATCATGGGGGTCCTCTTT
The DNA here is from genome assembly GCA_025134845.1 of Neodon shergylaensis. NCBI lineage: Eukaryota > Metazoa > Chordata > Mammalia > Rodentia > Cricetidae > Neodon > Neodon shergylaensis. The sequence goes on along the minus strand of JABTXL010001625.1, from coordinate 6,313,929 downwards.
TCCCTCTCTACCTGTTGGTCATCAGTCCAACAGGACAAAAGGACAGAACTGGCAACAGAAATCTTTGTAAATATCCCATAAACATGAATGGAAATAGCCCTCTGGAAGACTGCTTTTGGTGAAACAACTCAATTTTATTCCTGAGTATAAGGACTATATAGGATTGGGGAACCTAGGCACAAACCCCAATTTGTATTAAATGGCACGCTCCCATCACAAGGCCTAGTATGTGGCAGTAGGGTCCTATAGCAGAACTCCTAGCATAAGCCTTCTTAGCAGAGATCTGGGTGGTCAAGCTGGAGATGAATCAGGCATCTGGCTAGACACAATTTTCAGATAAGGTCAGTGCTCCAGGGACATTATCCAGACACAGGCAGGTTGAAGCAGGAAGTTCTGCTGGGGAGGGAGGTATCCCATTTTGCCAAGCTATGGAGGAAGCTGCCAGGCCATGGAATGTTGAGACCTCTACCAGTCAGGAAAAGTCTTCCAGCAGTGCAATGCTTTGTTTTCACCAGACACAACACCATGGAGTGTCTAGCAACTGTTCTCTTCAAACAAAAACAACACTGAAAAGATGCCTGTCCCAGGATTGTTTGGGTTCCTGCCTTCAAGTTCAGTTTCCTTCCAATGGGTTCCGTTGTCCCCCAGCACACGCCTGATGGAGTCTAAGTTTGTTGGTACTCTGTGTCATAGACCTGTCTCCACCAGCTGTCATTCAATTAAACCTCTCTTTTATCACCTCTCATTGCTCACACAGAAAACCTGAAAATGCATCCTAAATCCAATGAACTTTTCATGTCATAAAACACTGTTTTTAGACCATCTACATGGGTTTCTGCATGCATACAGATAAATAGGGTATTGATGGAAAACAGTCAGATATATTTGAGGAATTGTGAGCTCTCTGTGAAATTTCCAAGACTGCTGTTATCTGAAGCAAAGGATTAATGATAGAAGCTGAAATAAGGTTTCCCTTGAACAAAACAAGTGAGATCCATGATTTCTAGAAGGCTTCTGCTAGGGAAGAATGGGTCTCTCTGTGCATTCATGCCACAAACCACATACATCCCTCACACTCCCACAACCCACAGCCAAAGTTTGTCAAGAAAGGAATTGCGTGTTACACAAGAAAGAGCAAACAAGTTCACTAGGTCCTTGGTAGCAGAAGGACTTGGGAAAGAGAGAAAGAGGGATAAATTGAGACCAGCTCGGGTCCAGGTGTCTACTATCTGATCCTGTAATCTGAGAAAAGGCTTCAGTTTGGTTTCTCCATCTGTAAAATCAGAATAACCACTGTATCTCCTTTGTGATTCAGCACAAGGATTAAGAGACAGGAAACAGGCCTGTCCCACACAGAGTCAGAACTGCAGGGTAATCACACAGGCTTTGGTTAAAAAAAAAGCAGAGTTAGGAGAGAACCAAGAATGCAGCAATAAATGTCAGATGCACATCTAGTAGGTGTGCAGAACAATTCGGTATGTAGTGGGAAAATCCTCCTTCCTTTAGGCACACACAGCCTGGTGAGACCGCAGCCAGGGCCTGGGGTTTGTGCTGGATGTCAACTTTTCTCACCTGGGAGCAAGACTGACTGTCACTGCCCTCGTTTCACTGTGTGACTGACCCTCATGGTCTCTGTAGTCCTTTCAAACCTCAAAACATTGGGCGCCCTAACAGAGGAAAAAATAAATATTTCTGCAGCACAACTCTGACGGAGGGAAGCGATACTGGAAAACTGGGTTGCCCCTCTCCATGCAGTTTTGGGTTCCAGGAAGAACTGGCTGACTCCCACTCCTTCTGTCCCATAGTTGGTTGAGTTTTCATGTTTCCCATTTTGGTTCCTGGCTCCTCTATGGGCTGGCATAATGTAGGAACCTCCCTGCACAGGCCCAGCTGCCCATGCTCCTGGGAGCCACTGATCACAGGATGACTGCCTGACCGGCTTCTAAGGGGGAGCACAGTCAGCAACCCTGAGAGAAGACAAGGAAGTTAGCCCAGTGCATGCTTCCTGGAAGGCACTGCCATTCGGAAGGAGTGAAGCCATCATCAGGAATCAATAGTTCCACCATGAGACAACTGCCGCCAGGGGACTCTAAATATAGAAGACGGGAAGGGAGATGCTTTTTTGTTTCTCTCCTTGTCTTAAGTAGACTATTTTCTCTGAGGAACACCCGACACATCATCAAGAACATTTCTTCAAAGATCGGAAGGCTGGGTAGTAAAGTGACCAGCCAGAACAGGAGGCACACGTCATAGCACAGCAATCAAACAAGGAACAAACTCCCAACACAGACCGTCTGTGGAGAGCTCAGCAAGACACCAGCTCAATAAAATACATGCATTTGGAACCAGCACACGGTACCTCATCAGGAACTACCCCACACCACATGACCATGGCAACTATGATGCTGCACCAAGGACATCCCAGGACAAGGACAATACAAGATGCTAAGGTAAAGAGAGACAGTCAAGGTGAGAAGGGAGCATCTTAGACACACATTTCTTTATTCATCCATAGAGCTCATGTATTGGTCACTTCTTGTAAAAAAAAGACTCTGGTGGTTGAATGTGCTGAACAAGCCTGAGAGTGCACACTTATCCCGCAGAACTCCCTGTCCAGAGGGTGCACACTTA
>JABTXL010001625.1:6296660-6311288 GCA_025134845.1 Neodon shergylaensis | reverse complement strand
TCCCTGTCCAGAGGGTGCACACTTATCCCACAGAACTCGCTGTCCAGGTGAGGAAGGCACACAGCACACAAGTAACCAAACGAATGGGATGATTTCCGATAGAGACGAGTGCTGGAAAGAAAGCGCCCACTGTGAGAGGCTGATATTAAGACTGGTATAATTGGTAGGAGGACTAAATTGATTTGGGTGTCAGCAAAGGCCTCAGTGTGGCGGGGGTGAGGATCTCATCAGTACTTGGACCCAAACTGGAAAGAACAGTGGAGCCATCTGGATAGTGTGATTCCTAGCAGGGACAACCAAAAGTAAGCTCCATGAGCCAAGTCATGTGCTTAGCATTGGTATAAAAACACAAAGAAAGTATGATTCTTCCTTCCAGGGCCCTCAGAGTATCTGTGGGCACTAATGGAGACCCATTAGGAACCCAATATCTTAACTCGGGATGGAAATTCTCTAGATCTACCACAGTCTTCTGTGTTACTTATTGGAGCTGCCAAATCAAATCTCAGCCTTAATCTGATACATTAAATCAGACTTTTTATTTTTAACTGGTCCAAGAAAAATGGCATGGTTCAGTTACTCCAAGTCTAGACACAGATAGAGTAGAGATTCAGTCTCGGACTTGCTCTATACCCAGGAAATAACTCACTTTTGTAGTGGCTGTTTCATTTGTGAAATGTCTGACCCAGGTTTCTCACTGGGCAGAATCACTGAAAGACATTCTGATGTTTCATGAAGGTCTGTACCTGGGCCTCCCCAGCCCAATAACCATCTCAATTTCTGAGTTGCTCAGAGTTACCTCTACTTTGTTTGGTTTTCAAGACAGAGTTTCTCTGTAGCCCTGGATGTCCTTGAACTCTTTGTAGACCAGGCTGGCCTTGAACTGAGAGATCTGCCTGCCTCTGCCTCCCCAGTGCTGGGATTACAGGAGTGCACCAGCACTACCTCTACTTTTTAATACTACTATGTGTTAACCACTGAAAGCCTCCCTCCACCAGAGGGCGCTCTGCTCAGCTCCTCCCCTCTTGCGGCCCCCAAGTGTTAACCTTGATTGAGTGTTCACAGGCTGGCTTTGGAGAGTGGACCCTGAGCTTCTGAGAGCCAAGTCCAGGCCTCCATATCTTTCCCTCCAGACTTCAACACCCTGCTCTGTGAAAGAACCCTGAAATAAATTGTTGTTGTTTGACCATTAATATGTTATAGAATAAAGTGATAGGGAAATGTTTAAGCAGTGAGGGATAGTTTTGTTTCGTCTTCATTCATCTGTTTCATAGACCTCTGTCATCCAGGGTGCTCATGACATTAAAAGGTGTGATCTTTTCTCTCTAAGAATGAGCTCAGCTCACTTAGAAAGGCAATTAAACACACACAAAAAAAAAAAAAGAGGAAAAAAATGGCAGACATCGAACACCACTGAAGAGAGACCCAGAATTCATGGGGCCCTGATAAGTCATGGGAAATCTTGATGGCTGAGGTCTGCTGAACTCACTCAAAACCAACACTGTAGCTCTCTCACTTGCTACTGGTGTAAGTTCAGATAAATGCTGCTCTTTGGGTAACAACTCCTTTATCTGTAGAGTGGGAGATAATTTAATGAAGTTCAGAGAGTATGGAGGATTAATTGTTACTATGCACCCTTAGTTCACAGAACCACACAGCGGCTGGTCAACACATGATAAGCTGGTCAACTCAGGATAACACGGCTCAACTTAACATCACCGTTACTAGGGCCTTCTGCTAGTCTCACTTCAAAACCTCCTAGCTATTCCACGTTAATCAAGTAAAGTTTTGTTTTCTGAGGAGGAGCTTCACTAGGGATCCCATCAGGGCTTCATATGAGCCAAGCAAGCACTCTTTCAATTGAGCCACATCCCAGGGCCAAGTGAGGCGTAATTCTTTATGCCAATGCCTTAGTCTTCCCATCTGTAAAATGTGATAATAATAGCAACTACAAAATAATTATTATTAGGATTCACTTACATTGTTAGGAGGTTGAGACATTAACATACAGCGCTTTGGTATTCCCTAATACATAGTGACTATTCAACACACCGGGTCTACGTAATTACACATTCTGAGTCACGTGATCTCACCATCCATAGGAACATCAAGGGAAGGGCAAAAATGGAGGGAGATTGCAAATGCCGGAAACCCTGCACATATTGACAACACCATTGTTTCCCAATAGCTCGATGGAGATGATTAGAGATAACTAGAAGAAGTAAAATAAACGGTTAAAGTTTCTTCAAAGTAGAATTTGTTGCTGAAACATTTATTCTTTAGGGACTACAAAAGATCTCAAAGATGATACTTGGTGAGAACAAAGCAGAATAAAAGAAACTGGAGCAGAAAGTCCTCTGCTGGTCATGAAGGGAACTGCAGTCTTGCTACTGCGAGGAGGATGGGGTGGTCTTCCATGTAAGTGGAGGTGCTTCAGCCTCCCTACTTGCTGACAGGGAAGGAAGGAAACCAGTTCCATCTAGTGCACAGTTTTAAAGAAAAAAAAACATGAAATCACAAACCACTGGATGGTGGCAACCCATAAATAGGCAAGAAGCAAATTTAGCAGTTTTTATAGAAACAAAATAATGCATCCTAGAATCACTACGTGCAACTTTCCAACACAGAACAAGAAAGGGCAGGACATGTGTCTAAGAATTCAGAGCTTCCACTCCGAAAAGTGCACCCTTGACAAGGAAGTCCTTCCGTGTTCGAGTGCAGTGCAATCTGAGAAGAGCGAGCAAACACCTGAAGGGCATTGGGTGACACACGCACAGCTTGCCTGCTACACCCGGTGCCAGGTCTGACCACAACTCGTGGCCATGACTGATGTCTTGTATCATTCACACCCTGGTTCGTCTAATCCCTAGGTGTTAGGGTTCCTTCCACTGAGAGGGCCACCCTCCTGAATGTCACAAAGACATTCAGCTCTGTGTGGCTGACACAGCATAGCAGGGGACCGGATGGACCTTTTATGCAAGGTTGGGTTGTGACCAATCCTGAGGCGTACAGACACAGCCTCTCCATATCCACATACTGCTATTTGGATTCAAACAAGACCACTGTGGGGAAAGTCTATGTGAAAACACAGACTAGCATTGGTGTCTGGAAGAGACAAAGGTGAGGGTGGAAAATGAGAGCAAAGTAGCCAATCCACAGTAATGTGCTCTGAGAAAGAAGCCCCCGGCCCTGGCACCTGCTGGATGCAGCCGCTCTCTGAAAAAGCCAGAACCTCCTGAGCCATAGGGCTGCTGCCTGCCTGGGATGACATCTTGGGCCACTCTAATCCCCTTGTTTTCCTTAGAATGTGAGAGTTACTGTCAATGCCAATTGTCTATTTATAGACAATTCAAATCCCTAGCGCACTCACTACTTTCCTTTCTCTCTTTTAATGTGTGAGGGTAGGTGGATTTATTTGTATCTAAGATAATCCACAAAGATAGTATCTCTATTTAGTTCCTGAGGGTCTCCTTCCTGTAGTTAAGGGTTTGGGTCAAAGGAGCCACCTAGAGAATATTAAATTTTCCTGACTATATTGTTTTAGAGGTTTGGGGGTTTTTGCTGTTGTTGTTGCTGTTTTCTATTGAGGTAGTCTGAAATCAATGCACAATTACATCTTCCATAAAGTCCCTACGTAAAGTAAATACCAAGTCATCTCAGAGAAGGGGGCCACCTGGGCAGGTTAGTTCACTCTGGAGTATTTCTTCGGGAGTCTCTTCGTGGATCACTGAGTAACCAGGAGTTCTCTGGAACCATGACACTTGGATCTCCAAAGACAAAGGATCTTGGGATATTTGCAGCCTTGCGTGGTTCCTTCAATCACAGGTGTTTTTGAAAATGCTCTCACAATTTGAGTCTGTGCAGCCAGCACTCCCTCCCCAACGCTCTCTGTCCTATGGATATCATGCGTGCATCCCAATCTCGGGACACCGATGGGACCAAAACATCTGGCACCAAAGTCAAGGTTAATTTTCCAAGAATCTCTACGTCAGAGGATGAAAATAATGCCCTGTCGCCTGTGGTCAGGTCAGTGGACCATTTTTTGAAACTTTATTAATGAGGACACATTAAGTCAAAGTGAGGTTGAAAGGTTTCTTGGTCTCTTAAAAATCCCAGAGATGAAAATCTCCTGTCATAATGATCCAGTGTGTAGCCTTCCCAGGAGAGGTGTGGTTTCATCCACACTGGAAACGGAGTTAGAGCTTTAATAGTGAGGTAACAAGGGAGACAGTCTTGCCCCACTTAACACAAAATGTAGCCAAGATTCTTCTCCTCCTTCCCAGGTCTTGCAGTCCTCAACCCCATAAATCATTCCTGACCCAACATGACACTAAAGCCTAGAGTTTGGGGCATGCCAAGTTTTGCACATACTGACTGGATGTACAGAACAGCTAGAACATAGTTCACTCATGGAGACGGCATTTTCCACAGACAAATCAGAGGGCATGGTACCAGTGTTCGAAAGCCACATTCAGACAGGAGAGCGCATCTGCCTCTGCCCACTATCTCATGGAATCTAGACATTCCAGAAAAAAAATTGGTAAAACCAGGCTCAGGAAAAGAGGTTTTGCAAAGTTCAGTCCCTGGTGGCAACAACCAGGGGCACGGGTGGAGTGAGGGCATCCCCACCAAGTCATACCCCTGCTTTGGGACACATTAACTTCAGAGAGAAGATCATCCATACTGAGTCTCAGGCAAGTCCCAGGTCACCAGAGCCATCGGGCTCAGGAACAGACAGTACCAGGACCACTGCCCTCAAAATGAGAAACTAGCCCTCACCCTTCACAAACCCCTGAGTCAAGGAAGCCAGGTTCGGGAAACACAGATCGACCCTGGCATTGCCCTGCGATTGCCACATGCCTTGGCAGAGCAGCCAGCTCAACCAGAAATTGTGCAGCGGAGGGAACTAGCGACCTCTCCACTAGCCCTGGCTTGCTCCAGTGCACACACCCGCACCCCTGTCCCTGTCCCCCAACCCAAACAAATCATTATTTCGTAGAATGGCAGTTCCCTACCTGAGGGTGGCGCTCTCCCCCTGCCTGACCGTCACGTTGTCCATAGCTTTGGGAAAGGTGGCATCTCCGCTGCGCACCGGCACTCCTGTGGGTACAAGGAACAGCAGCCTAAGAGACACGACCACGAGGCACTTCCAGGGCAGGAACAGGTACCCACAGACCCCCATTCTCGACAGCTACAACTTCCCAGAACTCCGGCAGAGGCACGCACACGCCCCCCGGGCGAGCACAGGAAGTGGGTGGGGTGGGGAGTGAGCGCGGGGACCCAGCGATGAACTAGCGGCGACCGCGCGATGCACTGGGAGGAGGAAAGCGCGCAGACTCCTCCAAGTCTAATATTCCTCCCTCAAATCCAGCCTCAGCTTGCCAGCCTCCAAGAACCAGTTTCCACGGCAAGCATCCGAGGCGGACTTTCTCCGTGCTGCCTGTGGCCAGGAAGGTGGCCAGGAAGGAGAAGCGCAAGGCAGGCAAGCAGGCGCACAGGTGCTGGTCTCAGGAGCCGCCTCTTCCCTGTAGCAGTTCAGGCATGGCACTTTGGACAGGAGTAAGCACTTTGGTATCCAACAGGGCTTGGCTGGGTTGCATCCAGCTACCCAGATGTGGTCTGCGATTCCTCAGTCGAACAAGGGGAAATCCAGCACTTTCTTAAGTTTCAGAGCAAGGCTCGCCGCCAGAAACAATCTGGAACAATAGCAGATGAAAAGTAGAGCACGCAATAGGCGGCACTGATGGTGTAAGGAGGCTACTGCTAAGCCGGCTTCGTGCAATCCCGGACTCCAGAATCCTGCGGCAGAGCCTCGGTCAACTTCCTTGGAGCCCAGATGCGCGCCGCAGCCTGGGCTGTCTCTGCAGCGCAGCAGCAAGGCTGGAGCGGCCGGGCAGGGCGGACCTTAGCGGTCCCTCGCCTGCTCTTTGGCTCGCTGCAGAAGGCGAAGCGCAGTCGGCACCGGAGCCGCGGACGCCACGCTCAGCGGCCGCCCCCGGCCTCCGCGCCGCCTTCCTCCCGGGAGCAGCCCCGACGCGCGCGGGCCCCGACCGCCGGGGTTGTCATGGCAGCAGCTCCATCCCTGACCGCCACTTTCTCTGGAAGCCGACTCCAAGCAATCCGGCGGGCGGGTGGCACGGACTGCGTGCTCATCCCGGCGGGTGCGGGGCGCGGGGCGCGGGAGCCCACCTTAACCCCCGCCGCGCCGAGCCAGGGCAGGGCTGTGCACTACCTCTGGCCACAGGTTTAACCATTTCTTGACTTAAAAGAGCAAGCTCTTCGCAATTAAGAAGACAAAGTTACTGTGAGACTGTGAGGTCTTAATAAGCCCTAGACATCTTATTAAGGGTCACAAACTAACTAGGAAGAAAAGAGCCTGCAGCATGCATTTGTGCACCTTTAAAATGGTCAAATTAATTCTATCAGCATTTAGAGTAGTGTTAGGAGGATGCTCACATAGTCTCATTTTTATTCAACGTTACACTACCCTCGGCATTCCACCCACCCATCCCCAAAGCTCCTTAAAACCCCATAGACTAAACAGGGCCATTTTAAATAGAGACAGCCCATGAAAAAATAAATGTAAAAATTCCAGAAGCGTCTTGGTAGGTGAAATGAGCAAAATCCCATTAAACCCATTGACATGTTAGTCAAGTTCAACACTGTCTTTCTTAGCTCCCTGCCCCTCTTCACACACACACTCTGAGTATGCTAACCGGTAAAAAGCACACAGGCATGGGCCAATGAAAGCCATTGCCGAGTTTATAAGAAAGATTCTCGGGGTTCTGGGTTCACACCCTGGCATACCTGATTTCATCTCTAAGAGGTGTGGCTTTCTTTAAATCATTGAAACCCAAAGAAAGACTGGGTATGCCTCGGGACCTGTGACTTCTCTCTGTCTGTTGCAGGTTCCTCTGAGCCTACATCATGTTTCTCCCTGCACCCTAGCTCTGATGGACCATGTATAGTCCCTGTGCAGGGAACAGAGTGGATCCGTAGGAACAGTGAGAATAACACCAATAGACTCCCTTCTCAGGTATTTCTAGTCCTGAGCTTCCAATAATGACTTAAATTGTTCCTGGGAATAGGTGGGAGGATGTGATGGTTTTGTTTTTGTCAGCTGGCCTTTCTGTTGCATGACAATTGGGATACTATTTTTTCAAACAAACTATAAAATAACAGTTAAAAACAACAACAACAACTCTTCCTTCAAAGCCATCCAACACCAGAGACCAAAATACCACTACACACATGATTAGCCAGCCTTGCTGGTATTACAGGGCCCTTGACACTATTGAGTAACCCCAGTCGTTTCCACGTAGACAGCATGTAAGGATCCACACGGGTGCTTCTCCCACAGTATCCCCCTCAGGCTGCTACGCCAGAGGGAGGGGAGGGCAGAGGTCAGCTTTAGAATGTGTTAGCCAAATTCAAGGGTCACAAAGGAAGACGAGCAAGCTTGTTTTATTCTGTTTTCATACTTGCTCAGGCAGTGCTGGGCCATGACGTATCGAGCAACTTTACGCCGGAGGTGTCAAAATGCTTGACATCAATTCATTACTAGGCCAGTTCCTTACTGTCTCCTCCGGTGACTTTTTCTGATATTAAAGTCTCAGGGAACTCATCCACTATTTTTGAACCCAGGGAACCTTTTGACATACCGTGCCAAAAATGCTGGTTCATATGGCAATAGCAAATGGCTTTTTTTTTTGGAGCCTATTTTGTCTCATTTTCTAGTGGAAAAATATGAAAAGCATAAATTAAACTATTCCATTCAGTTGAGCTGTTCATGAGTGCAGACAGAAGGCTTGAGCTGCTCTCTGCTGATTAGCAGGCTTATGAGTTTAAGATTCTCTCCTTAAAGCCACTGTGTCATTCTTAATAATCCATCAGCTATTCCTCTAAGGCCCGGTTGCAACCCCTCTTCCTAAGTGTCACGCTCAGTGGAAACAAATGCTAGACACACAGAAGAGGAAGGAACTCATTCCGGTCTTTGGCGTCATTTCCCTACAGAACCAGGCCCGAGACTGGAGAGGCTGATTCCTTTCATGACAAATTCTAATTCAGTCTCTTGCACCTAATTCCAGGTAGGTACAAATGAGCATTAGGTTTTGCATCTAGGAATGGGGATAATGACAACCAACAGCTTGTCCCAAGGGACCTACATACATGATTAACTCTACAGGAAAATTACTTAGAAAACCATTTAAGATGGAAGAGGCTTTATTAATATATTTTTCCTGAGACTGCTTCGTTATTATGGCTAGACAGAAAAATAATCTTCAAAGGCTCCTCAAGACACTGTCTACACTGGCCTGAATGTACTTCAGCTCAGACAGGCAGAGCATCTATCTCTGACCCTGATGAGAAGGCTTGACCTGTAGCATCCTGGTGGCTGTCCGCAGAGAGCCCATCAGAACACAGGTATCCCTCAGGAAGGACAAAGAAAAGCCACTCGTAATCTCTGCTTGGAGGACCCAGGAATCCAAACTCTATTCACAAATAAAAGTCAAGGAAAGGGCCGAAGGTCAGAGATGCCCACACAATTAACAAGACAGATATGCTTCACTCAAGCCTGCTATTGAAGTGCTTTAAAAAGATGAAGATCCAAATCACGTCAATTGCCTTCCCATCCCCTAATCCCTAAATATAACCAGCACTTAGTGGCTTATCTTATATCCTGTCTCTGGTTTCATAAAAACTGCTGGATTTATTTTATTTTTCCCAGCATATCTGAGTTAATGAAAAAGGGATGACAGTCAGAGCAATTTCATTATTTGTGTTCTTTATAGAAACAACTTCCTCTCTGCCTCCTGGAAAGCAGACTCCTAAAGAGTGCCACCTCCACCTTCTCCCCCCGCCCCATCCTCCTCTCCTTCCTCCCTTCTTTCTCACAAACACATATACTGTACACATAAATCAACTTGTCACAGCTTGTCTCTGCACTGACAGCTATAATTGCTTCAGGTTATAAAAATATCTTTAGGACAATACCTTTCAAGCTCTCTCTCTCTCTCTCTCTCTCTCTCTCTCTCTCTCTCTCTGTGTGTGTGTGTGTGTGTGTATGTGTGTGTGTCTCACACACACACACATACACACCCACACATACATGCACGCATGCACACACATACATGCTGAGGTAGATAGGTGTGGTCTATACCTGCCTTGCCACCTATACACTGAACTAGGGTTTGGTCAAGGAGAAGCCCTGACTGACAGGCTGGGATTTTGTTTTGTTTTACTCTATGTCACCTACAGCAAGGCTGGGGTGAGCTAAAAAGCTGTGGTTATTCCACCATGCAAGAGACAGAGGAAGAGCTGTAGCTTAAGAAATGCCAGCTCTATTTCTCTACAAAGGCGAAAGGCCCCCCTCTCCTGGTAGAGATTTCAAATAGAAGCACAGGCGAGATGAAAAATGCTGAGCAGTTAGTGAGTGGCGTGACATCAAATAGATATTGGAAGATTTAATCAGAAGGAGCAGTGTAAATCTGGATAAAGAGGTGCCTCCAGGGGTGTAGGGAAGGGCTGGGCTTTGGAAAAATGCATGCTATTTTTTGCTTCTCTATGAATACAGTATCACAATAAAAAATCACTGATCATCTGGGCTACAGTCCAGTGTGTTAGGATTTCAGTGGGAAGAGCAACAGGGCAACATGAAGAGGGGAAGAGGGCCACACGAAGAGAAAAGAGGTCAGAAACAGAGCGATCCGAGAAGAAGGAGATGAAGAAAAGGCAGGGGCATGGCTGCCTGTCCACGGGCTTTGAAACCCACAGAACTTTACAAGAGATGCACAAAGCGAAGAGATTGGAGGGGGAAAGCTGTGGAGGGCAACTGAATGAGCTAAAATCAAAGTGCCAAGAATAAAAAGGGTAGGTATCCAGAGAGCACATCCCAAGAGTCACAGAGGTTGGGGCAAAATTGTCTCTTATGTAAGATTTAGGTCATAGTAAAACCTAGACCTAGAGAATCACACAATGAGGTGTCGAATAGGATGTGGGAAGATGTGCAATACATACCCTTCACTTCAGGAAGGAAGTACTGAGCCCCAGTAGGCCATATTAGGTATAATGCTAATAATGAACAAAGCAGGACAAGAACTCAGGGCTCCTGATCCCTGGTCCAGTCATCTTCCCGTTATTCCATGACAATGGACACAGTTGAAGAGATGAGGAGCAAACACCGGCTTTTACTGCTTCGTCTGGGGCCAAACAGACAACCATGAAGGGGGCCACACACTGCTCATAATATTTCTGGGTGTCCAGTGACTCCACTGAATCTGAAGCATTCAGTAAACCAGCATGTATAGGGCACATGTCGAGAACTAGATAAAGAAAGGAGGAGCAAAGTACACCTGCTGGCCCTCCAGTTACCAGCAGTCTGGTGCTCCTGGCTTTCCCCACAGCCATTATTTACATTGATATTCACAGATGTTGAAATTCTAGTTAACCCTGACTTGTACTCCCCTCAGCTGAGGAAAATGGGTAAAAATCTACCTTCTCCTTAAGAATCAAGCCTGTGGTGCATGTCCAGATTTCTAGGCACCAGTCTGGCTTATCTGGAATCATTGTTAAGAGTGAAGGAGGGCTGGCCCAGGCAGTGGTGGCGCACACCTTTAATCCCAGCACTCGTAGACAGGGGCAGGTGGATCTCTGTGAGTTCGAGGCCAGCCTGGTCTACTGGTCTACAGAGTGAGTTCCAGGACAGGCTCCAAAGTAACACAGAGGAAACCCTTGAGAGAGAGAGAAAGAGAGAGACAGAGACAGAGACAGACAGAGAGGGAGAGAGAGACAGAGAAGGGGGGGAGTGCACTTAGGGATGCCCTAATGTGAGACAAATCCTCTAGTCAGGTAAGTCCACACAGAGCATGCTGTCTACCAAGAGAGACAAAAGTCAGGCTGTGAGGAGCTTCTCAAAGTAAAGAATACACGTATGGTATAAGTACCATAAGAAAGTATTGGAAGAGGGCAAGTCCCATCAAAAATGAAAGACTTTTACATCAGGAGCTGCGGCTGAGAGATTTTTACTGCTGAGGAGGAATGAAGAGTAAGTGCCATGGCAGAATCCTTGAAGCAGGCAGGCTTCTTAGACCACACCCAATCTAAGTAAGGACAGAAGGGAGGCAAGCAGAAGCCACTGCTGGTCTAGTTATGTTCAGCTGAATTGGGCCTGTAACCTGGTAGCTCTGCCCCCTTCAGTAAGGTATGTGCACTCACACACCAGTTCAGACTACCTTATCCCACAAAGAACAACTGTGGACTTTGGAAGCACAAAAGGCAAGTGTCAAATCTTCATGCTCTGTCATGAGGATGGGACCCTGGGCACACAGCTTTGTTTGTAAACTAGCTGGGTTCATGGGACCAATCACGTGGAGATGGTTTGAGGCTGTGCAAAGAGATACAATCACTCAGTCTAGAGCCTGGCTTCTCTCGTGGTTCTTGTGTGATACCTGGAGGGCTTGTGCTGGGCTTGTCAGGAAGGACCCAGAGAAATTCATTCAGAGGTGTGGGGGGGGGGAGTCTAAGAGAAGAGCACGAGCCTGGGGACAGTCATGGAATTTACATCAGGAGAGAGCCTCATACCAGAGAGAGAGAGGAAAAACACCATACAGGGATAAGGCAGAAAGAAGTGCCTCCCACTCCAAATAGGAAGATGAGTGACCCACCCTTCACCCCTCTGTCCCATCCCTGAATATCTTGCCAACCAATGGTTGATGCCTACTTGCAGAAGCCTAGGGGAAAGAACCTGTGCTAGAGATCTGCCTTACTCTTCTGAGCTTTATTTAGGATGGGTTGGAGGTATCTTCTCCGATACCTATAGAACCCTATACCCTGGGTTCTTTCTACCTTTCCAGTGTGTACTTGGAGACAGGAGAGCTCAAAGGACCTAGACAAATGCCAAAAGAGTAATGACTTCTACCCAAACATTGCTTTGTAAACCAGAGCACCTGGGTCCCAGTTCCTCTCAGCCCATTAGCAGAACTCACTGCTAATTTGGAAATGTTAGGACGTTCCTTTGTCAAAAGTACCAACATTCTACGGGGACGATGGAACACTGTGACAACCTACCAACTGATTCATTCCAATGGGCTCACAGCTTCCTGAAGGACTAATAGGGTGACTCCAGCCTATGATGACAGCTCTTGGGACGCTGGGATCAAGGGTTTGCAGTTGCATCCTTAGCCTGCCACTTACTCACTGTGAGGAAGTGCCTGGGTCTCTACCTCCTGACTTCTATACAAAGAGTTTGGATTAGAAGCTTCCTAAGGACTCTTCCAACCCTAATAGACTGTGATTATGATGCTCCTTGGCCCTCTTCTCAGAAGCAGTTTACCCTTCAGCGTCACTTAGTGGTTCCTCCTGTGCAAAAATAGCCTCTCCCTCCTGCCCTTCCACTCTCCAGTAAGCCAAGGTACCACTTCAGAATTCAGAAAATCATCATCCAAGGTAATTAATGAGCTGCCCCAGATCTAAGGCAAGCTGACAGAGGAGTCAAGATGATTAAAAGTCTTCCGATAAAGGGTTTCTTTAAGGAAAAGAAAAAATCCCACAATGCATCCAGCAATGTTAATCTTCAATAAATACGCTGTTAATATTTAACCGGCATTTATTTAAACTTACAGTAACTGTCCTATTAAATCTAAATTAATTGCCCATTTGGGAATCTTCCCCTAAAGCTTAGCTGGGACATGGCTGTCTAGATCATAGCCTATACTAGGCATCTAGCCATACAGAGAATATTTAAGCCATTCTTCCAAGACTCTGCTATTGGAATAGCATGACTGCAAGAGTGTTGGAGACAAACTAGGCTAGAAAATTATCTGTCCTGTGACTACCTAGGAGCCTCGATGTTTCTGCTTTGCAGTACGAGACGATTCTGTCTCATTATTGCTTTTATTACACAGGGCACATTTTCGTTCAAGAACATAAATGCGCTTTGAACCCTGCTTCCCTCTGCCTTCTCACTCCTTTTCCCACCCATCTCTGTTCCCTGGGTTATTTTACTTCTATTGTCAATCAGGACCCGCCCCCTTCTAAACTTTGTCATTTAGACTCTCTCTTCTTTCTTTTGTCTCATTCTCATCCAGGTTTCGTAAATAAGATATCTGTGCATCACAATCAGTTGTGTTCTTCTCTGTATACATGCACACACATATAACTACAGCTTACATACAAGCACAAATGGAAATATGCCTTCATGTGTCACTAAAACCATTTTGTACTGGTGATCACCTATAAAAGGGCTGTGAAATAATCCTCGTGCCGAGCTGCTTTGTCAGGGGTAGACAGAGTGTAATTGGGTAGAACTGATCTTTGCTCTTCCTGGAATCAATCAATATTGTTTTATTATACGTGTGATCCCGGCTGAACTTCTGGGATTTTATTTCACTATGATTACAGCACATTTACATTTGCTCGCATGCTTACACTCACTGGCTACTTTTGCTCGTGAGAGGGGAATTTCATACAAGCACAGATTTCAGTCACACAGGTCGGTGCTGGGGCAGCATCCGCTTCGAACCAAAGTGTCCAGGAAGACTCGAATCCAGCCTTTCCTTAAGGAAGTGGGAACCGGACGAGACTCTCATAATCCTCTCTAAGGTTTCTGAAGGCTTAGTTGGGCTTCTCTCTGTTCCATTTGCCTCTCTAGGAATGGAGACAGGTGAGTTTTAGCTAAGGAGAGAGGTTGAGAAGACAGACGTTGAAGAGAAGGAAGGCAGAGAGGGAGGCAAGGCATCCACCCTTTGTAAAAGGACTGCTTGTGCTTACCCACTTGTGGAAGGTTTAAGATTTTGTAACTTCTGTAGAAGTCAAGTATCGTTTTTTTTTACAGTTTTTCTACGTAAACCCATACAAACTATTGTTTGTTTGTTTCTTTGCTTGCTTGTTTTTCTCCTTTCAATTTCTGTCAAGTTAGACTGAAGACAGTACAGGATCCTCACAATAAAAGAGATCCCTCATTTCCCAAAACATCTTTATTCTTCATTTTACTGACACTTAGAAAGTGGAGAAAAATAAATGGCATTCTGAGCTCTTCTGTGGTCCTTTGTTGCCTCCTCTGTTCACCCTCACACAGTAGAATGTGGAAGGGCATTGCTGATGCTTCAAGACCTTGGATCTCTCCCCTCCTAGGGTTCAGTCCCTTGGGCTTTTTTCCTCCCAGAAAGTAACAGCTTCCCTGAACCTCCTGTAGACTTCTTCCTTGAAGTTTATCAGAGAGCCGTAGGAAGCAATAAAGTGAGAAGAGCTACTAGAAAGTTCTAGGCTTGATTTACCTGAACTCAGGTAGCTCTAATCCAAGAGGAGGGCGAATGGGGGTGGGGGATGTTGTGAGTGTACATGTGAATCAGGCATAACATATGAAAATAAATTACCGCAGCTTTCACAACAGTTTTGACAAGATGTCAGGATCAAAGATGCTTTCAAAAAGTGCATGATGAGAAGTCTCTGTTTTTCCCTCTAAGGCAGAAAACTAGCTTAAAGTTAAGATGCAAATCAAGCATAGATTGGCATGTTTCTATAAGGAGAGTATTAATAAAAGATTACTCAAAGGACAGTCACTAGGACAAATCAAATAGAAGTTCTCTCTCTCTCTCTCTCTCTCTCTCTCTCTCTCTCTCTCTCTCTCTCTCT
>JABTXL010001625.1:6261214-6296650 GCA_025134845.1 Neodon shergylaensis | reverse complement strand
TCTCTCTCTCTCTCTCTCTCTCTCTCTCTCTCTCTCTCTCTCTCTCTTCCTTTCTGTGAATGATCTGTCATCAGAAATTCAGGGGAACAATGCTAAATTTCAGAAGGCATTGTAATCCATTAAATAATTCCTCAGTTTATAGGAAGGAGCAGAGACAGCCCACAAACTTATGTGGAAAAGTGAACAAATAGAATATAGCAGTCTTCAGGAAAATAATCCAATGCGTACTGGTTAAATATCAAATCCTGGATGGCTAAGAGACAATGCTGTGTGGTGAACTAAATATGGATGTTGTAGTTAATGGTATTGTCTTTAAGTTCAGGCTCCATGCATTGCCAGCTTCACCTTGAACCATTTTTTTTTTACCTCTCAATGTCTCAATTCTCTCCTCTATTAAAATGAAATAGCACTTCATTCATGTTGGCTGCAGGATTAAATAAGAAAATTCATGTAGTACCCAATGGCGTGTTGTCTCAAACCCCAAAACAAGAGATACTGGTTTTCTCTTCTCCAGCACAGGAAAGTAACTTTGTAATAAGTCATCTCTAGAGGCTCTCTCTGCATGGTTCTAAGCACAGTTCACAGTGGGACACTATGCATGTTTTCCCACAAATAATGGGATTTTCCCATTCCAAAATAAAATTGAACCAACATTGTTATAAAAGATATCGGAGCCTATATTAGAAAAAAAAACAGAAACAAAAAACATTCTTTAATTGCTGTGACAAACCCTCCAATTTAATATTCAGTTTTATTGAGATAGGGTCTTGTTTCTGGAGTGCTATTAACGGGGATGATGCCATCATACCTAACTCCAAAGTCACTTTTACTGTCTCCATCCTGAACTCTACCCCTCACTACCCAATCTCTTAACCCCTCTGTCATGCTGTTTGTCTCTTTTCTCCCCCATATCAATCACGTGCTTTCTCTAAATTGCATGGAACAGGAACTCACCTCTCTCAGTTTCTACAGCCTCACAATGACCCAAGATACCCTTCCTCCTGAGATCTTAGCTCAATGACTAAAATCTCTCTTGGTGGGGCGACCATTACCAAATCTTGCCAGATCTATTGCCATCTCCATGCTGCGAGAAGGAACCCAGGATCTGATCATCACTTTCCCTGATGAAGTCCCCCTCCCCACTGCCCTTTGAATAAAGCTTTTAATGTTTATGTGACTTCTGAGCCCAAAAAATGCACTCATTTGCTTTTAGCTTTATCTGCTGTCAAATTTTCTCCCAGCAAGCCAGGTTCGAACCTATTTCATTGAATGACTATTTTAATTTCTTTAAAAGTCTTCTTTCCAAGCTCTGAGACTTTACATATGCTGCCCTTGGGTTTTCCAGCCTAAATTCTATCAACCTTTTCAGTTCCTAGTTTCTCAGATGAGGATCTCTTTCATCACCACATGGTAGACCCTTGCAGCATTGTTCCTCACAACAGCCACGATCTTCAGGGGGAACTGAAGGTCTCTCTTCTCCGATCCGTTCCTGAACCCTAACACAAGATCTGGTGCTTAACATCCTGATGAATATTGACTGAATTTCCCTGGCTGTTACAGCTTGGGGAGGTGAGGAATCAGCAATTAAAATTACTTGCTGACAAGGCTTCCAAATCAAGTATCCTTAGAAAAATGACGACAAACAATATATGGTAGTGGACACACACTTAACAACGAAATACTAAGACCAAAAAGGACCCAAAGAGATAAAAGTAGCCACTTAAGGGTAAAAGCTGCTGTATACCAGCATATGTGGTATCTAATTGAAAAGCAAAGGCTTGGATGAGTACGAGGGTGATAGGTTTATTAGGTCACAGATGTTTGACATATATCTATAACCTTTGAATATGACTCCCAACAGGATTGCGACTGTCCAGAGCAGGTAAGTAGGACATCTGAATTGATGTGACCTGTTGTGACCTTTCTAATGTCATGTTCCCGTTTCCCCTGTGATTCAATTGTCTGCATGGATGGAGGTAACAGAACTGTGTTCGTCTTCACCCCTGTACACTGCTATCACAGAACATCCTAGAATACGACTGGATCCTTGGTGAAAGCAGTTCTTAAATGCTGCAAGACAGTGTGTGTGAAAGAGAGGATGGGGGTGGTAGGGAGAGCAGGGGAACTTAGCATTAGCAGGATCAGGTGGATACCTTATGCTCCCCCCCCCCCCACACACACTTCCACTCTTAGTCGCAGATGAGAGCAAGGCATTCACTGTTCCCTGAACACTGCAGCCTGATTTAGCTCTGGCTATGCTTGGCAAGCTCCTTGCATATGCTGGGCTGCTCAGGAGCAGGGTTGGTTTGTAAACTGTCTGTAAGCCCCAGGTGCTTTGCTCACTGCCTGCCTGTGCCAGCCTACCTCCTTCTAGAGCATGATGGGAAGCAATGACATTCCATAGAATTCTCCACTTTTCACTTTAATGGGAGAGAATGATGTTGGTAACTATCAAAACCAATGGATGGTGTACAGGCTGTGTACACCACGGCTGTGTGCTTCTTTTGAACGCTTCATAAGAAGCCGATAATAAATAACTTCCTTGGGGAAACTAGAGCATTTCTTTTACCCTCCTTCAGACATGGTGGAACAACATATACAAGGCTCTAAAGAGTTTAAGAAAAAGCAAGCTCAAGTCTAAACCGGGAGATTTTTATGAACACTTACCCTACATAAAAGTTGGAGTAAGTTAGTAGGAAGGGATGTTTCTGCTTGCCCGGCTGGGATGAACAAACACTTGCCACATTCATTGAAAACACATAATGTAGGTAGGTGATGTGATACGCAGAAGTCATGTGTGTGTGTGTGTGTGTTAGAGATAATTTAATAATTACACAGATAATCAATAGCCACAAGTGAATCCATGGAGAAAGGGAAAGTACAGTGACAAGAGGAGAAAAATGAAGGGAGAGTGATTCATAACATTCTGTCTTAGCACAACGGGGCAAAGCATATTCAATATCAGAAATATTTGTGAGGAGGAATTAACAAATAAAAACTGTAAAATACATATACATATACATATACATATATATATATATATATATATATATATATATATATATATAGAGAGAGAGAGAGAGAGAGAGAGAGAGAGAGACAGAGAGCCTAAAACCTTGCATTTCCATCTTCCTTGGAGTTCTGTTGACTGTACCTCCCCTACAGCAGACACTGTTCTGACTGCTTTTAATCTTCTAAGAGACAGGAGAGCTTTGTGCCCTTCTCCCATCCTTTCTTTGCAGACCAAAATAGAAGAGCTTTATAAAGAAAGTTACCTAAAGATTTCCAAGATAGCCACTCGGCTCTAGAGAGAGAGAGAGAGATAGCTAAGCACAGTCAGCATAACCTCACAACAAACCCACTCCAAACCCAACATCCATCCCTGACCCCCTAGTCCTCTCCACCCAAGAATAACATTAATACTAATCAGACTATTAGCCAGGGTGCTTGGTGAGAATTTGAAAAATTGGAAGAACGATCTTATAAATTATTTTCCCAGGATATCATCTTTAGGCATTAACAGCTCTAACTGACTCTGGATTCTGGGAAGTGAGCATAATTACATGGAAATTGACACGACACAAATGCCAAGAATTCTCTTAACCTTTAATATCTTTTAAAAACTCCCTCCTTGTAATTATCTCTTTCTTTTGTCCTAAATGTTACTGATGAATATGTAGCGGTGTAAGCAAACAAGAGGGTAGATGGACTGTGGGATCTTGGGCTCTGGAATTCTAGGGTTCTCCAGTTGTTCCATAAGATGCCAAGTGATAAATAGCGCTCTTGGAGTTTGGCTGTATCCAGAAGTTGTTTCCATCATGGTATTTTTTTTTTCTGCTCCTGGTCTCTGCTTAGAATTCTCCAGGCTGGGTGGAGTTCCTTTGCAATTGGAATTATAGTGAAAATGCAGATGTGAGGCAGTGGGTGTCTAATGCAATTCCTGACCTGTTCTGTGTCTTTGCAAAAGTCACCTCGCCTTTTCCGTGCTTTGGATTTCCTTTCTGTAAAGCGAGTGTGATGACATTTAGCTCTAACTGCAACAATATTTGCATAGTGCTGTAAACTTTACAGAAGACATTTACATCTCTTATCTCACTGGTGTCTGGGTGTCCTATGCTTTGCCCCTCCCTGTCAGACTCCGCTACCGTCACCACGGTTCTCTTGTGTTCTCTTTTTCTCTATGTACCATCTTAATTAAGTCTTAACTCATCCCTTGGCTTCCAGCCCTGCTAGAACTAGTCCTTAAGGGCCAGAGCAAACTTCTAGGCGTGGGAAGTTGAATGGGTGTTGTTCATTACTCTAACCGGGAAGCAAGGGCTTCTATCAGGACCATGAGGCCAGAGAAATTACACGGTCAGCAATGTGCTGATCGGTCATTTGTGGATGTCAAATGCTTTCCAGATGTTTAGGTGAGTGAAACCTCTTTTCTTCTTTTCAGCCAAAAATTGTATTTCACTTATCAAATAAACATGCATTCTCTTGCTTGGTTTAAATGTTTACTGAGCCTCTAAGAATGTACCATCTTGCAAACCATGCAAAGATTGCTTGACTTGTTCAGATCTTTACTTAGAGGTGTCACTAGTTCAGGAGATTGCATCAGCAGTGGGAATGTTTACTGGAGGGTGTGAGTCACTAGTTGTACATGTCTATGACAGCCTGCAATCGGTATAGCTGCCACGCTCACAATCACTGCACAGATGGAGGCAGCTGTGCTCCACTACTTTCCATGGTAAAGCTGTTTGGCCCAAGATTTGTTTTATATTTATCAACAATCATCTTCTATTAATTTTAGAAGATTCAGCTAGGATATTACATAGGTCACTTTTGAAGTAGGTATGGAAGTGGCTTATTTTAATTAAGAGTTTAAGTTTTATATGGTAATAAAGATATACACTATTTCATATCCAGCTTTATGCTTCCTGGATCGATCTCTAGTAAGTTTTAGCAGCTCTGCCTGGCTGTGGTAAGCTTGCCATTGAGAACTGTGCTAGGTGTGTGCCACCACCACCCAGCAAGGTCGAACTCCAGCATTAGGTTTGCTCAGACCTCACTGCCCCCCCCCATTGACCTTCAGTAACTCAATCAACCTAAACTAGGAGTCCTTCCTAGACTGTCACACTGATAATCATAAACTTTACATGAAAGAAACTTTCGGTCATTCATAATTTTCTTATATACCATTCAGGCAGGATCAGGGTAAATTCCACTTTCTCCGTGAAACATTGTTTGAACTAATGTTCCCCACTACTGGAATATATCCTCTTTAACATATGTGTGTGTGCATGCATGTTTGTACACGTGCTATATACATACACATATATGCTATGAATATGGACATATATCAAAATATTAAGTACTCACGCTATCCATACATCTATGTAATATTGAATGTTTATTGTGTTTGGGTTCTTTGTATTATAAATGGTTGTGTATTTATTTGATCTCACCTATTGTGACTTAGATAGGAGCTTTCTGGAGGAAGCTACTTTTTATTTCTGGTTTCTTTATTCACCTTCCCAATGTTGTCCATGTGTGGGAATGAGAATGTAAGTTCAGTAAATACTCATTTCATTGAGCTGTACCTCTGTCTCCGTTCCTGCATCAGTCTAAGCACTATTATCCTTCCTTCATTCATGAGGAAACTGAACTCTAAACCTGGAAGGTTTTTGTTTGTTTGTTTTCATTTTGATTCAGGGATTGTTTTGTAGATGAGATCTCACTGGGTAGCCTAGCAGGCCTGAGACTTTCTACACAGATCAGGCTGGCCTTGAACTCCCAGAGTTCTACCCACCTCTGCTCCAGAAGGGTGAGTTTAAAAGCGAGGGCCACAATGCCCACTTGGGTGATTCTTTTATGTAGAGCATGATGGAAAGGTAGAAATCATGACCTCCAGCTCATTCAAGGTCTGGGTCCCCGTGTAGAAGAGATCCAGAGGTTGGCCCATGTTTTCATAGGCGCACACACAAAATCAACTAATTTCTGCATCGAAATTCCAGTACAGAGGTTAGCATTCCTCTGACTTCATGTGCAGCTGCCGAGGCACAGACCTCCGCTTCTGAAAGCCTCCTCATCCCCAAACAGACTGGCAGCTTTCTCCGTTTTAAGATTAGATTCCAAGAGATTTCAGGCAGAAGTAAAACACCCGCTTCCCAGAACCTTCCAAAGGCTTGCTGGTGGAGGAAGGGTCAAGTTCCAGCTGTGCTCCCTGGCCCAGTGCCAGCCCTGACAGAGCCCATCCATCACAGCTGAAGCCTGCCCTTCTCCCACGCAGCTTGGGTTGGAAATGGAAGTGGCCTTTTAACAGAACATTGTCTTAGGATTGTGTGAAGCAAGGCTGACAGAGAAAGGAAGATTCATTCCTGACACCAATCATACTAATATCTGTCACCAAAATGACATTTTCCCTTTAATGATGAAGAATGCATCAGAATAGAGGGAGGGGAATGTGCCGCCTCCCCTGTGCTGCTCTGGGCCCTGGAAAGGAGGGAGGAAACCTCTGCTGCTGGTGGCCTCAAGGTGGAGCAGGTGAAGGAATGAGGACCAGCCCATCAGTGAACAAAGAAAACTCATACCTGGTTTAGAAAAGCAGGCTTCACGCAAAGAGAAGCCTCTGAGTTAGGGAATATCACTAAGTAATATCTAATCCATTCCTCATGAAGCTCTCGGTCTGGTTTTTACATAGAACCATCTCCATATTTTTCAGGCCCTGAGCTGGGGGTGGGGCGGGGTTCAGGACTAATTTTTAGGGATGCCATGTACAATTCCCTCACATGGAGTTAGTAAGCCTCTTAAGAAAGTAGCTCTTCTGAGTCTCGAGCCCCAGCCTCTGGGATGTGAAAGGGCTGAGACCAAAAATCCAGGCAGAATGCAGGTTCCCTGTGCGTACCCAGGGACCAGTCTACGGGTAAGTGTGGTCCGTGGAAGGAAGAGCAGACACCAGAGAGCCACAGTTCCATAGACCAAGTGCACAGAGAGGTGAGGACTGCTCCAAACGTGGCAAATGCTCCCTCCCTCAGTAAGCAGTTAGAAACAGGGCTGCTGCCCCAAATGCTCGCTCGCTGGCTACTTCTCAACTTCAATGTCTCTCTATCTAGCAGTCCAAGGATGGTGACATCTTCATGAAGCTTTCTTTCCTCTCCTCTTTCCCATTGAAAGAACCTGTTTCACGTGGCATTTATCCATGTACCTCTCTTCTATGGCTATGTATGGCCACGTCACACAGCAAGACAATGTTGAGGAAGTTCACATACGTGAAAATGCAGCATGCATTTTTCTCTCAGGACCCATACTTTGGTCCTTATGTTCAGGTGACTGAGGAAGACATGAAAAGGGGAAGCTGCTTTCTCCTAGTTTCTCCAGAGGTTCTCCTGTGCAAACCTTTGCTGAATCATTAGACCCACCCTGCCTACTTCCAGGTCTCTCTCATGGCAACAGTTGTGTTAGGCCTCTGAGAATAAAGGGTTTGATTAGTTGCTGTTGAAACCATCCAAATAATTCTATTACCTCCATTGCAGAGAAATAATGAGGTAACTTGTAGGGACAATATATGTGGATTCCTGTATCCAGTCTCTAACTTGTTCTAGTCTGTGTCCCACTGGCTTTCTTTCATCCCCTCATGCACTCTTACAAACATTGGCATGCCTAGCAGTCACGTGACTCCAGGGGACTTCTGAAGATTTTAGACTTTCGCAATTCTCTGCAACATTAATTAGCACAACACCTACACATTAGTTAACCTGCCGGCGAAGCAATGCTGCATCATCTTCTTTACGAAGAAGGAAACTGAGTCATTTTCATTTACCTCCCCTTATTTGCATGAGTGAGCCTCTGGCTCCCCACCCCCTCCTCCATTTTCCATTTCAGAAATACTTTGGCCAAGCAAAGATGTAGCTTTTCACAAACTGTTCATCTGAACAATTTAGATCCCAAAAGGATTGACAAACGGATTGTTTAAGGCAGAAGTTGTAATATGAAACTCTGAAAATAATTGAGACCATGCTGTCTACATCCCCAAATGTGGTCAGATAGGCTATTCTTGGCCTTCTGTGTTTCCTTGTGTCCTTTCAGACACAAAACTCCCCAGCAAGAGCTCCAAGGCCCAGAAGGATGTCTAAACTCCATGAATGACACTAAAAGTCTCTGCCATAATGGAGAGAAAGGATAGGCAGGGCTTTTCCCAGGGATGCTCTGGCAGGCAATGGGAGGAAGCTTCCTGCCCAGAGGCAGTGGTGCTAACCAGCCCCCCTGGGGGGGGGTCATATTCTATGAGACATCAGGGATCCCACTGACATCTTTCTATCAGAAACATATGTTCTTGATTCCCAGAGAGTCAGGCACCATTGACAGAGTGGGCAAGAAACATACTCTCCCTGCTTCTACTTCCCATGATGGCATCAGTTTCCCGAGAGGAAAAAAAAAGGAACTTGGATGAGGGAAGATCTTAATGCTTGTTGCAGCCTTGTGTTCATTAGAAGCGGGCCAGACTTATGGTCTTTCTTAGCAGCTGTGCAAACCAATGTCCAGCAGAGGCACCATGGTGATCTAACATCCAGGGGTTGAAAGCACCACGTGCCCTGCTACCCTAGAATCAGGCCATCACCTCCTGACGATAAAGGGCAGTGTGTTTACCAACTGCTTAAGTGATATGATGCAACATGCAAACACGCTTTTAGTTTGCATGAATGACTTTGCTCATAGAGTATTTGATATAACACACACATACACACACACACACACACACACACACACACACACACGAAGACAAGTCCACAAGAGGTCTGGGATATATATATGTGTGTGTGACAAAACTTTCTACTTTCATGGCTGTAGCAATCACAACTGATATTAAAATGTTGGGTCTGATGGGAAAGAATAATACATTGCATTCTTGTGCAATTTTAATTCTGCTCCACCCATTCTGCCTAGAAAAAGATGTGTCCCACTTGGCAGATGAGTAAAGTAAGGTTCACATTGGTCAGGACGCTGACAGAGTTCCCCCTGTGAATTGTCAAAGAACTTAGCTTCAAATTGAGTCTTCCAACTTCATTTTTACTTAGCAGCTCTTAACTCAATGAGGGAATCTAACCTCCCTCCTTGAGGAATGCTCTCTCTGCTGTGGCTCCTTTGAGACGACAAAGAGTCCTTAGGATAATGGGAACAATTTATGAAGGGCCAGAGGAGCAGAGAGTGAGAGTGAGAATCATTGTTAACAAGTGGGACCAGCGGAAAAAGCACGAGGCTCCGGGCAGAAAAGCGAAGCAGGTCCAAGGTGCCGGAGCAATGTAACAAGCCTGCTATTCACAGTAAGGCACTTCTCCCAACATCTGGGGAAGCAGCAATCTGTTGTCCACAGAACAACGGGCAGGATTGATCGACAACACTGGGAGCAAAGAGCAAGCAGCACTTCCCAATGGTAAGGCACTGTGGGAGGCTTTCTGGGTGCGGAGCCCATCAGGAGAACTGAAGGCTGCTGTCTGAAAAGGTGTCTGCTCTGGGTGTGATGGCCAAGCTCCTTGATGCTGTGCAGCATGTGGCCACATAAATTGCTCACTTTGTTCCATGCTGGGAGTAGTCCCGGTAGTGATCAGAAATCCATCCTCCTGCAAGTCATCTTCCCAAGAGGTCCCCCACCTGTGAGGCAGCTACGTGTGGCTCCCCAGCTTATACATGTATCTGATAAGTATAATGACCTTCTCTAGATACCTCTCAACAGATCCCCTCTTCTCCACAAGTGCCTCTGTCATGCAGGTGAAGACAGACCTCTCTCTTCTGAAGTTTACAGAACCTGCTTCTACTATAAGGGGCAGAACACACTACCTTGGGGGCCAGCTGAGTGCAAACACAGGATGTCCATCCTCCAAAAAGAGATGCTTATTGTCTCTAATCTGTTTGTCTTTTTATTACATCAACTTCCTTTAGCATTAAAAAAGACCCAAGGCGCAGAGATGGCGCTGGGATTATGAGCATGTGTGCTGGTTCTTGGTCCATGGCATCTGGTGCCCTTCTCCGGTCTCCCTGGCATTTGTACTCACATGCACGTACTCCACCCACATCCACATACAAACAATTAAAAATAGAAAGTCTGAAGACAATCTATTTCCAAAGGCCTTTGGTACCATCTCCATTATTGCTGTCTGTAATTACTCAGCCACAAATAAGGCTGCACTTCTGGGTTCTAAAGGCATGCACGTGCAGACAGGCCTCAGGCATTTGCCTTAATGTTAAAGGGCCCTGTGTGACCCACGTGCACACACGAGCGGTTACATCCACTCACGCATGAGCGGTTACATCCACGTACGCATGAGTGGTTACATCCACGTATGACTCAGCTAAATCTTTGTGCGCATGCATGAGCCCTCCATCTGCGTCAACAGCATATGATGTAGTCACGCCAACCCCCTGTGCGCATGCGCTAGGCAGCTTTTAAAAACCGCTGGACACACCATCTTCCTCTCTATCTCTGCACACCCACTCCCAAGCCTGTACGCACCCCTTCTAATAAACTCCTAAGCGGGTTTGTTGCGTGTTCCGTATTTCTTTCTCACTCGTGCCGTGCCCAGGTAATTTCATTGTTATCTTATGGGTCAGGAATGAAGGCCTAGAGAACTGTCCAGGAAGACAAGTCCACACGGCTGGGCTAGAGTCAGTTATGCGCTTGCCTACGTATCTGAAGCGAGACCAGGATGAAAAGTTGAAGGAATAAAGGATCCCAGACTAGAGACACATAACACTTGAAGAAGAACCTTGGAGGAGCCGCATTTTGGAAAGGCACCTGTCAGGGAGTGTGTGTCCAGGATGAAACAACGACAACACTCATTATAGGCTTTTCGGCAGACATCTGGGTGGTGATGCTTATTCAAATGACTAGGGGTGGAGTTTTTCAGACAATCTTGCTTTTATATGTTAAAGGAACAGAACATCAATCTAGCACTGATAAAAGATGAATCGGGATTGCTCATATAAACCCAACTGTGCAAGCATGCTTTACAGCAAAGGAGAATGTTTATGGATTTCTTTGTTTCAGCCCCTGTAAGCCCACAGAGCTCCACGATCCTGCCTCATTCTCCCCTGCTCTGAGCCTTCTGCCAATGGCTATTGCGACCGGCAGTCTTACCATTAGCGCTGCAACACCAATTAATTGCAATAATGAGCAGGCTTCACATTTAAGGAGACTCTCAGCCTGCTCTCTAGCGGCTTCCAAATTTGTTTAGGAAGCTCTGTCTCCAGGAGGTTGTGATGTGGGTTCCCGAGGTCAGAACTGCCATGTGCGCATGTGAGCGTGCTATGCAGGTGTGTGTGCACTATCTAGCAGAGCCCTGTGCTTTCTTTCAAGCGGGTGAACTAGGTCAGGGAGGAAGGTAGTGTAGGAGTACACTGTGCTGCCAGGGAGATGAGCTTTGGGTGTGTTGAGCAAGAGGAAGGAGATTGGGGCAGGGGGTGGGATGGGGGTTGGGTAAAGGTATTCAGTTTGGGTTACAGTAGGAAGTTGCCAAGGCGGAGGAAGAGGGTTCCTGCAGAGATGTGTACTCTCTAAAAAGACACCCAGCCCACCTGGAAAACAGCCCCTCATGCAAACGAGGTGAACGTCTGTGTGCTCAGCTCCCTTCACTTCCCCGGTGCATCTGTCTTATTTAGTCTTATTTATTACAGACTCCCGGGGCTCATTCTCTGCCCCCTTCCCATTCTGTTTTGTATTTACTCTCTTTCTCCTCATTTGTAACTGATAAACATCTAGGGATGAGACTGCTTCTTTTTACTGGGGACACTGGAATCCTGTACCGCAGGACTGGGTAGAAGCCTGGAGACAAACCCCTAAAGGAAGGATGTTTTCCCTTGAGGACCTCCTGATGCATTTTTTTAAAGCCCACCCACCGAGCCGTCAAAGTCACATGCAATGTGACAAAGTGGGTAATTATGTTTCACTTAGCACACATCAAATGAACAAATGGCCAGAGAGCTTGGAGTGTGTGCACCCATGCTTGCCTGAGGGCGGGGCGGGCTGGAAGATAGCCTGGGGCTCAGCTCACGGAGTGGGTGGGGCTGGAGGATGGTTTGGGGCTCAATCACCAGGTGATTCTGGCCCTTAAAAGAACCTATAGAGAGCCTGTAGAGGAGGGAGGCTCGGAGCCTCTTTTCTGCCAGAGAGCTGAAGTGGAATCTGCCTTGTCTGCCTCTCATGTCCCTTTGTTTGGTTTTCATGGAAACCTGTGTTTATGGGGAAACTATAGACACGTTGGTTACA
Organism: Neodon shergylaensis; assembly: GCA_025134845.1. Taxonomy (NCBI): domain Eukaryota; kingdom Metazoa; phylum Chordata; class Mammalia; order Rodentia; family Cricetidae; genus Neodon; species Neodon shergylaensis. The sequence continues at coordinate 6,284,409 of JABTXL010001625.1, read as the reverse complement.
GACAAATGTTGCTGATCTCTGTCCCTCATCACCTTCAAAATGTTCCTTTGGGGGTGGGGGATGAGCTGACACTTCTGAGTTCCTCTGCTAGTGCAGGAGACAGAAACAAATCACCATTGTTTCGGAACATCCACAAGTGTGCTTTGGGTGTAGGTGATCCTAGGCTGCCTTTGTCAAGGGATCTCTTTGTCTCCTCATGTTTGCTACATCTCTAGGAGGGGAAAACAGAACTAAAGGCGCTCCTCACTGCCAAATAAAATAATAAAAACTAAGGAGAATTAAAGCTTACTTTTCTGGTGCTAATACAAAGACTAGCCTTCTCCTTCACTCCTGAGGGCCCTCATCCCATCACCCCTTCCCCGTACTCCTTCACAGTCTGTGAAACTTTGTCGCTTTAAAATTTAATTATATAAAAATCCTGTTCCCTTTACCCCCTGCGGATGAGCAATTGTTCTGCTATTTCTATAAAACGCCACAGGAAATATGAAAATAGGAGGCAGGATTTGGAGCAAGACTGTTCCTGAATGCCTGTGGTTAACAGCCTCAGAGATGACGACTGCATGGGTTTTACATCTGTCACAAGGAAGTTGAAGGTAGAGAGGGAGGAGAGTCAGGGGAGAGGGAGACAGACACACACACACAAAGGGAGTGAGAGAAAGAGAGAGAGAGACAGACAGTCAGACAGAACTCATGGAGAGACATGCCTGAACGCTACAAGTGACTATGACCTGAAGGAACTGAACGTGAGAGCTGAACTCAAAGCAAGGCAGCCTGACCTTTGCCAAACCACTCATTTCTACAGCAGGAGAGCCAGAAAGGCAGATGGGTCAAGATGAATCATGAGTTGGAGAGGAATGGACGGTATCTTTCTCTGCAGAATGAGACAACCTCTTCCAAGCGAGCTGGGCATTATCCACAGACACTTTCTTTCCGTAACCAAATAGCTAGCTGGGAGAAAGACTGGATAGAGCTAAAAAGACAGGCGCTGGGGGCTGAAGCCAAAGTGCTAATCATGGTTGGCCCCCTGCAGAAGGAAGAGTGTGGCAGCTAGATTCTCCTCGTCATCTGGGGTGTAAGAGGAGGAGAGCAGAAACAAGGTAACAAGAAATTCTCTCCCAAAAGGGGCCCAGAAGATGCAATTGTAAGTATTAGAATAAGAAGTTTTAGTGTAGCAATATTGCAATGAATATGGGGGAGACATCAGACCGAATGGAGGTGATGGCTGCTTGTGACTGATCCGCGCTGAGCCTAGAGCTAAGATGTGCTACACAACAGGTCTAAACCTGGAGATGAGGCCTTTTAAAGATCTAAGAAGCTGAGAACACTTAGCAGAAGAAATGAGTTTGTAAGTTTAAAGAAGGGGTCTAAAGATTCCAGTTGACAAAGAGGGATCAAGCAATTTTGGGAATATAATCAAAAGAGCAAGCATGGGGGCTGAGGTTTAAGAGGTAACCATAGGCTTACTTAGAAATAGGGGGAAGTTCTTTTGTATCTGATCAATGGTGAAGGCTGCAGTCAAAGAGCTACACAGGGCATCCTGTCAAGTACAACTGTCATTTTGCAGGAAATAAGGTTTTACTAGGGTTTTCCTTTTGCATTACAGGTCATCAAAGGCTTGTTTTTTCAAAGTGTATTTAGGTGCAATTAGCAAGTAGAAATTGTGTTTATTCAAGGCGTATAAGTCTTATAATCTTCTTAAATGCTTAGGTTTGAATCTAAGGCCTCCTGTAGCCCGGGTGAGCATTCTACTTCTGAGCTATCTCCATGGCCCCAACAAGACGCTTGGATGCATATATGCATTGCTAAAGAGTTAATGCAAGCAAGCTAATGAGTATATTGAGTGCAGCACATAGTCGCTGTGCTTGTGCTAAGAGGGACTCACAGTCTACTCTGCCATTCTGGGTATACCCTGGATCATGGCTGACAACGGCTGCCATGCTAAGTGTTACTTGGTCTTTGAACTCATTTTATGTCTGCTAGTTTCGTAAACTCTGCCAACATTTTCACAGACATTTTCAAGGAAATGTAGAGACAAAATCCAAGCTGCAATGAGCCAACACCGGAGTCCTAAGCAGCAACAGGTGACTGGTAGGGTTGAAGATAAGAAGGGGGTGCTGCCGAGACAAGCCTGTCAAAGGCCATGAGAGGCTCTAGCATCCTGGAAGTGTAAAATGTTTGTTCCTTCCAAGCTGTTTCTTCTCCACCCTGGAAAAACCTACACAGTGAAGAAATCTGCCATTCTGGACACTGCTATGGATCGTATGTATTTTCTTCATCTTTCTTACTCGCATATCTGGCTTACATTAGGGGGAAGTAGGTCTAATTAATGCTTGATCTTTTCCAGCCCCTGAAGATGAGTGGCATCTTACTGAGGACCAGCAGGCCAGTGATGAGAGGAGAACCTGGTTGGGGATCTAAAGAGAGGTTCGTTTAAAGTAGCCTGCCTCATTTTCCCTTCTCAACGTCCTTTTCCTAACTCATGAAAGTCTCAATAGAGGTGCACGTGAAGAAACTACCCAGTTTCCAGCTCAAGAATATGACCCTGAAGATGACAGTGGGGAAAAGATAAGATGGTGAAATGCCAGTGACATCATAGAGGTTATCATCAGCCCTGGACTGCCAGTGATTGGATTTCATACTCCAAAGTCGGGTCTTGAACCTGGGGGTCTGTTCTCAGCCGTGGAGTACAGATCTGGACACCAAAGTAGCCATTAGATACATGCCAGGGTGACTTCTCTATGGAAGCGGGCACTGCTGTTGTCAGATCAGTGGTAAAAGGTGTTTTCATTTGAGATGTAGTGGGGGGAAAGGCCCTTGTCCCCTAGATGTGCTGCACAGCATTAACTCACAGAATCAACTATTTTCTGTTGTTAGGCATAGATTTCTGGGGAGACTGCATCATAGGTCTTGCCTCAGAGGAGAATTCAGGTGTCAGTTTTAAAGCACTAACATACTGATGGGGGCTGAGGATGGAGGTGCCTTTCACAGGATAGAGAATGGTGGCTTCCTCTCTGATGCACCCTTTCAGTGGCGCTAGTCAAGGCAGCCTCCTGGGGCTGATCATCACTAGGGAGATGAAGGGATGCCCAGAAGGATACAACTCTGGCTCAGGCCAGAGGTCTTAGAGAAGTGAGTCAAGGCACCGGATGGCAACTGCCCTGAGATCAGTTACTAGCAGGCACCCTGTGAATATAGAGACCCTAATGTGACAGTATGGGGAGTGTCTTCACTAGATAGTTGACCTGGTACAAGTGACACACCCTCTCTAAACCTAGGTTTCTCCACTTACAGGTTGTCTATATGATTCAAGGAGATCACGGGTGTGGCTGCCTGAACTGTTGTAGACAGTGTCTAAATGAGGGTTCTTGCTATCCTGGGAAGGTTACATGTTGTCGGAGCCCACCTTCTAGAGGAACTGAAGCGCACACACCCAGATCCCACAAGTCCTTTCCTTCTTTCTAAAAGTAGAACAAATGATTCAACCCAGTTATCTTCACTTCCAGGTAAATAAGACCCACATGGGAAGCGCCTGAGCCGATACCACAATGGAGCCCAATCAGAAAGCAGCTTCTTCTCCACCATGCACAGACCAATAAGTACAGAGAAGAAGCAGCCATCTTCAGGCCAGCACGAGATAAGAACCTGAACCCTAAGCACTGTAGGGAAGAAAGAGAAGACTGGATTGTCGGTGATACTATGGAGCCGCCTCTCAATCCTCAACCACCTGACGCTGGGCTTCCTGCTCTCAAGTTAGGTTTTGAACTTGGGTGTCTGTCCTGAGATATGAAATACAGGCAGTATAGATGGTCCAGTGTTTGTCATCCCCTCCTGCCCTTGCTGGAACACTTTCTTGTGAAAGTAACCTTGGCCTTGGACCCAGTGAGCCACGGTCACGGATGGATACGAGGTAAGGGCTGAGGAAAAGGAAGCGCTTAGCCAGGGCAGAGTTACTAACACAGAATTAAATCCAACTTGGGCTTTGACTCCATGGAACCCTGGCTCTAACTGGTTTGTCCTCAGTGAGAAAGTTGAAACTGGGCTGGTTGGCGGGGCTGACATGAAAGAGACAAGCTTCTTGGAACAGGTAGGAGAAGGAAGGCAAGACAAAGACTCATCAGAACCTGAAACCTTAAGGGACTCATCCACTTCCCTTTTCCCTTGACTGATAAGAATGAGCCTAAGGAGCCTTTAACAGGGAAATCAGACTTCCTGTGTACTCTCATGCACTAACGCCTTCTCTCAATGGTCGCTGCAGACTGATTTCTTAAACAGAAAGCTCGCTTGCTCTTGGACTATAAGAAAGTGGCCTTAGGCCCATAAGCAGCACCAGACCATCAAGGAAATTCTTGTATGAAATTTATCTTCTTCTCCATCATTTAATGGCTGCCCAAGTACAAAACGTCCCTCTGTTGTGGTGGCTGATAATGCGACAAGGCTCCATCCCCTCTGTGAGCTAATGACATTTGTGGGGCGATGACAGGTGGGGATGAAAATGGAATTGGATGGGGAGGGGGCAGTCTCTGGCTCTGTTCCCTGCTCTTTGCTGTTTCTGTCACTTCGCTCCCAAAGAAGCGTGTGGGTGGCTATCTATTAGTCTGTGCATCAGAATTTTTATCTAATTTCATAATGAAGATGTTGCTCCATCAGATACAGACGACATGTCAGCAGAAATGCAGAAGGCCATTTTTATGTGTCAGCTGGCTCTCAGCGGGGCCCCCACCTGCCTGGAAGAGTGTACAGCATGCTGATTCGAGGGGATGGCTCCACCAGGCAGGACTGAGCACCACAGATATGCCAGTTCTTTGTTCTCTTTCCTGGTGACCTGGTCTTCTCCAGTTGGAAGCTCTATGAGGACAGGAGGCATTGTGCCTGTTGGTTGCACATCTGTGTCTGGAACGTGAAAGATACGCAGCTTAGATGCATGGTGACCAGGCTTTCCAGGATTTACTTTCCAATGCAGCATGTCCAATAAGTCAAGCCTACCTCTGAGGACTGTCATTTCCTCTGGAAAAGAAGCCTGTCTTATTTAGGGATTCTGTTGTTGTGAAGAGACACCATGGCCAAGGCAACTCTTATAAAGGAAAATATTTAATCAGGGTGACTCGCTTATAGTTTAGAGGTTTAGTCTATTATCGTCAGGGTGGGAAGCAAGGCAACATGTAGGCAGACATGGTACTGGAGATGAAGCTAAGATACATACATCTTGACTTGCAGACAACAGGGAGTGGTCTGAGACACAGGGGAGTATCTTGAGCATAAAGGAGACCTCAAAGCCCACCGCCACAGTGATACACTTCCTCCAACGAGACCACTCCTACTCTAACAGGCTACACCTCCTAATTGTCCCACTCCTTAGGGTGACCATTTCTTTCAAACCACCTCAAGGTGACAAAGCTGACCCAGTGTGGTGTCAAGAATCTTAGCATCAAGTCAACTCAGCTGACATCCAGCTGTAAACCTGTGTTCGTGTTCTGAAAGGCTCTGAGTCTTAGTGTCCCCTTTCCTGGAGCTGATATTTAAGGAAGCTGCCTGCCTTGTAATTGCCGTTGAGGCTGAATGGGATAAAGCGTGACAGGGGCTGAAGACGGCATGTGGCAATACCAGCCACTCAGTAATATTAGCAAACATGAGTTCTTCCAAGAAAGCTAAGTTTTCTCCCCACCACTTGCCCCAGTGTCTGAGCCATTTCTTCCTACAGTTCCTAGAGGAACTATCAATCCATTTCTCAAGGCCACACTACTGTCCCACCTCAAGACAAGATGCTAACTAACACTTCTTCAAGATTCCTGTAACATGGATGCCATAGTGTGGAAGTTCAACTCCCTGGTAAATGAGCCACACATCTCAGTTTTGTATGTTTCCAAGCTATGAGACTCCATGAGTACTATACATGTCAAATACGACAGTTTCCCTATCTGTTTTAAATGGGGACATTGATACTATCTAGTTCCTGGGATTGCTATAAAGATAAAATGAACTAATTGCCACTAAGAGTTTAAAATAGATCCTGCATCTACTGAGCAAGTAATCTGTAGATAATGAATATTTCTATCTGTAGCTACCATGTAGTCATCACTCCCATTGCACAAAACCTTTCAGTTGGTTACACACAGGTTGGGGACTCTCCCCTTCTGTCATCTAGATAAGGATAGCAGGTCATTGTAAGCACAAAGACGTGAAGCTTTGTTTTTCTGGGTCGGTGACCTTGAGCGTCTATTCTAAAAAAGTACCCATGATAGAGTTGGGTACGTAGGCTCCTTTGGGACAGTAGCTTGTCGTTTTCTCCTTAACACCTTCTGCTTTAATATTTCAGATGCTGAACTTCAGCCAAAGAGACTGAGTACCTGACTGGAAGTCACAAAACAATGAGTCCTGGTCTGCATTCTGGAGCTGCTTGTACGACAGTGAAAATCAATTCTATTAAGACTTTTATTTCCTTAGCAACAGGGAAAGACTGCTTTGTTTTCTTATTTAATTCAGAGATTTTTGAACCTAACTCTAGGGTATTTAAAATTCTCTTTGTGGTCTGAACAGGACCTGCTACCCAGAGAGAGACCTAAGACACTTAGCTAGCTGGTGGTTCTGCTTGGATTTCATGCCAGTCTTTGGAGCAGCCCACAGACCTCTGTCCCCAGCTTTAGCCAGGTGACTAGAGATATCCTGACCTTTGAGTGTGGACCTTAATGTCCTGACTTTTTCTTCTTAATTACTTGAGATGTTATAATTGGCACAAAAAGGTTATGTGCTTGTGTGTTCGTCTTGACGAGCTGCAAACAGCCATATGAGAATGTCGGATTTCCTCATTGGTGAGAGCTGCCTGTAAGACTCTGGGTGTGGAGGCCGGGGGTGAGAAGACCTTTCTTAAGCAGGTGTGTGTACCAAAACAGGACATAGATCTTATGGCCCGAGAAGTCTGGTTTGTGTTGATCTGTATAGGCTTGGCAACTGCTCAACTCAGCCTATTCATAATTTTCCTAGACTTTTTTTCTCTCTCTCTCATTGTCTATCTAATTATGAAAAAAGTAGAAGTTAAAATTAAATCAAAATTCTAAACTCTTATCAACTACATATTTTATCAAGCCTAAATTTTTGAGTATTGCATTCAAGGGTCTCTAAAATTGAGTTAAGAGGCAGATCTTAAAGGAGCTGGGGATAAAAATGATCAAAATGCATTGTATGAAATTCTCAAAAGAATTCATAAAAATATTTTTTAAAAAAGAATTGCCTGTCTAAGAATCCATGACAAATTAACGTGGAATAGTGACTTTATATCCTTTTCTATCTTGCAGACTTCCCCATTTGAGTTATGAATAGACTTTCCCTCCATTTACCCCTCACAAAAGGCTCAGCTTAAACCCTCTCTCTGCGACTCTCCAGGACTGAAGTGAGCAATATTAAGCATGAATATAATGAAGAAGCTCCTCTAGCACATTGCAATGGTTAATATTTCGTGAGTCCACTAGATAGGACCATAATATCCAGATATTAGATCAAACATTATTCTCAGTGTTGCTTTGGAAGTATTTTTAGATGTGATTAATGTTTAAATCGGTGGACTTTGAGCAAAGCCGATTATTCTCCATAGTGTGGACAGACCTCATCCAATCGCTTGACGGTTTTAAATAGGAAAAGACTGATCTTCCCTGAGGAAGAAAACATGCTGCTGCAGATTGTATCTGGACTCAGACTCCGACGCTAGCTTTCCCTGCTCTGTAGACCGACGACCTGCATTAGCTTGGCAGTGTCTCCACAACCAACTTTCCTTCCTTCCTTTCTTCTTTCCTTCCTTTTATCCATGATTCTTTCTTCTCTCTCTATCTTTCTATCTCTTTTCTTTCTGTCTATGTGATTTCAGCTATGGCGCTCAAGCCAGCCTGGAAATTGGAATCCTCCTATCTCTGCTTCCTGAGTACTGAGTTTACAGGTATTAACCACCAGGCTCAGCAATCCATTTGCTCTCATTCTCATTGTATACACACAAGGACATATATGCATATGCGTGCATGTGTGTGTGCATGCACACACACATGTACACACACACACACATTCCTAAGGGCAAGACATTCTCTTATGTGTTTTTTTAGAATGTGACTTTCCTATGAATCTTCCCCTAGATTTCACTCAGTTTCCGAATCCACTATTAATTTACATTAGGGAAACAGAGGGAAAGCCATGGCATCATCCTCCCCTGCTAGGGATGGAGCTGAGCCCACCATTCCATCACCCACAATGTCTTGTCTACCACTGTTGTGTCCTCACCCGGTAGTTCCCATCTTCTATGTCTGTATCCTCCAGTATCCTTTTACCCACTGAATCTCCCATTTCTCCCTCAGAGTACACAGAGCCCGGCAGAGAGATGTACTCCGTGATCGCAAGCAAATGCACTGGAGGTTGAGCACCTGACATTCCTGCGTCTCCAAGGTCCCACTGAATGGATGCCAAGGATAACTTTTTCTCCTCTAAATTTCTTTCACTCACTTTTTGCCAGAGCCTCAGATGCAGCTGGCCACTGTATCTAATCGTTATTCATTGTGTGGTTTGGGGTTTCTTGTTTTGTGTTGAGATGGGGCCTCTTCATTACCTTAAAACTCTGGTGAGAAACAACCTAGATGCCCTTCAATTGAAGAATGGATGAAGAAAGTATGGAATATATACATATTAGAGTATTACTCCGCAGTAAAAAACAAGGACTTCTTGAAGTTTGCAGGCAAATGGATGGAAATAGAAAACACTATCCTGAGTGAGGTAAGCCAGACCCAAAAAGAGGAACATGGGATGTACTCACTCATATTTCGTTTCTAGCCATAAATAAAGGACATTGAGCTTATAACTCAGGTTCTAAGAGAAGCTAAATAAGAAGGAGAACCCAAAGAAAAACATATAGGCATCCTCCTGAATATTAACCTTCATCAGGCGATGAAAGGAGACAGAGACAGAGACAGAGACCCTCATTGGAGCACCGGACTGAAATCTCAAGGTCCAAATCAGGAGCAGAAGGTGAGAGAGCACGAGCAAGGAACTCAGGACCGCGAGAGGTACACCCACACAATGAGACAATGGGGAGGTTCTATTGGGAAATCACCAAGGCCAGCTGGCCTGGGTCTGAAAAAGCCTAGGATAAGACCGGTCTCGCTGAACATAGCTGACAATGAGGACTACTGAGACCTCAAGAACAATGGCAGTTTGGATGATCACCTTACTAGACCTGGATGGAGGTGGGTGGTCCTTGGACTTACCACAGGGCAGGCAACCCTGACTGCTCTTTGGGCTTACGAGGGACGGGGAACTTGATTGGGGGAGGGGGAGGGAAAGGGGAGGCGGAGGTGGGGAAGAGACAGAAATCTTTAATAAAAAAATAAATAAATAAAAAACTCTGGTGAGATCTTCCTGCCTAAGCCTATCAAGTAGCTGGGAAGCGATCCCCACACCCAGTTCTCCAATGTGATGTTAACCCTAGGGTCCACTATGAGTTAGCTGTCTCTCTGTGGAAGAGGCTGTGCTTGTATGGGTGTGCGCATGTGAGTGTGGTTGCCACCTCACAATTCCCTCTTAGGTAGGCTTTATTATCCCTATTCTGATATTCAGCAGGAGCCAGTAAATTAATCACAATCTGATGGTTAAAGAGTCACCCCACTGAGACTCCAACTCAGTGCTTCTGGCTCGAAGTCCACACACTTGCCCTTACTTCAGCTGCTTCCTTAAACCACCAGAGTGGGACTGAAGAGGGAAGTGCTGCTTGCCCCTGTCCCTGTTGTCTTAATTTGTCAGAGGAAACACTCCATGTGCCTTAATGAGGACATCGGAAGGAAAGAGAAGTAACAAATAATGGGGACCCAGACTCGGCTGCCAGCTAAACAAAGACCTCCACATGAAATGAAAATGTCATGAAATCAGGGATGTAAAACACGGGACATCTGTATAGATAAGCAGATCAGAATGGAATGTATTTCCAGTAGGAAGGGTCTTGACAAGTTGCATGGAAACACACATCCAGGAATCATCCAAATTTGTCAAATGCAGTTCTAGAATGTTCTGTTTCCTGTCCCAAGCATATTTTAAGCATGTTGGGTTTTTCTTTTTGTTTTTGTAATAATAGGTAAGGGTTATCCATCTTTATCGTTTTTTTACCTACCAAAATGGATTCAGGATGCCAACGTCTTTGCCTGTAGGGTTAGCATATACCACGACTCGGCCCAAGATTCTGTGATCTACCTACATATACTTTAGCTTTAGGACAGAAGACAAAGGCAAGACTTTGAATTTGTCTTCATGGATGCCACAAGGAACTGAACAGGAACAATTATTTTTCTGAACAATCAGGCTATACACCAAATGCGTAAAATCAAGGTTTAGTAGACGTTATCCTCAGAATACAGATAACAACCCAAAAGCTGTGGGAAGTCTATGCACTCTTAGAACTGGCAGGGATTTTTTCCACATGCAATTGTCTATTGTGTGTCTGCTTTGATACCTTGCACTAGACTCCCAAGTCCAGAGCCCTGGGCAGAAAACTGTGTGAGAAGCTCTCCAGCTAATCCCCAGCTTAGACTTTCCTTTCCTGGTGCCCTGTCCTAGCCAGCACCTGCTGAGCAAATGAATAATTCCCTTTCCTCATTTGCATTGTTACCTGAAAGATATTTATAGTCTGTGATCATCTGCCCCCTAAGTCCTCACCTTCTCTAGACTATAATTTAGCATTAGGCCCAGTCTATTTCCAGAACTGAGCATGGCCAGAAGTTCTGCTTCTAGAATGAATGCCAGCAAGAACTGACACCTACTATAAGCCTTAAGGATGATTCAAAATGGGAGGAGATTGGGGGGGGGATTGCCACTTTCAGATTGGTCTTGGTTCTCTTTATTGAAAGTTTTATCTTATGTCTGTTGAGTTGGAAGAGATTTGTCCAGATGGCTGTGTGTGTGTGTGTATGTCAGCATGCACACAAGTGCACTGAATGCACACAGAAACGCAGAGCAGAAAGACGGAAGTTGATTTTCCTTTGTCCACAATCTATTTCTCTTCTCTTTATGTCTCTATTCACTACTCTATTGCAATACTTGAAGATGACAAAAGCCAAAAAGCTATGAGAAAACAAAAACACAGGACACCACGAGATAGTATACTAACAAAACAAAACCCAGAAAAGGCTCTTATAACACATCTTTCTGAGATTCCGAAGCCATAGCCCAGTGCAATGTAGGAAAATTACTTACAGGATCTGGAAGAGGACAGCAGTTCAGGACAGCTATTTAAAAAGACTGTAAGAGAACACCTACAGATTGAGCTAAGAAACTTTGAAGAAATTTATCTGGAGGTCATCAAGGCAGTATGTTCAGCTTTTCCTATGATTTGAAGGTAAAAAGTTGTTGTTTTTAAATGACAATTTCTGAGCAAATAGAATTGAGACTATTTTGAACTTAAGGCTAGTCACACCATGTACAGAGAACTACAATGGCAATGAGATGACAAAAATACTTCATTGTTCCTCTTTCTGAGAATCCTCTATTTTGTCTTGCATTGATAAATGAACTTCGTCAAACATATTTCCACTTCAAAACAAGAGAACTGACAGTCAGTGTTTGGGGAGTATGACTACAGTACCAAGACAAATCTCCAATTTCAGGTTTCATTTTGCTTCCAAGAAAAGCTGTCCACACAGTGGAGAAGTCTGGCAGGTGTTAACTTGACCAAGAATAAAGTTTACTCTTGCCAAGGTGAAAAGGTGGTCACCATGCTCCCCCAGAGATACACTCAGAGAGCCCATCATCACGTTTGTGAAATTTCTGTAAAGATTTCCCACCTGGGGCAGGATGTAAGGAAGTACCACACAGACTCAGGTCAAGGGTCCCCTTCCTGAATGCGCTACCAAATATACTTCAAGTCTGACATGGTCCTGAGAGACAGAATGCTGGCGTATTGCTATGAATTAAGGGAGAGAAGGAGGCTTGGCAACTGAACTTGATGGATTTTCTTGGAAAAAATTCTGAGTCAGAAAGAAATGCGTGTCACTGTTGGGAAAGGATAACAAAGCAAGAGCAGGCTTCGTGGAGTGGGTGGTTGGGATGATATCAATATTGATCTCCTGGTTGTGGTGACCAAAGAGTGATAAAAAAGATGGAATTTCTACTGAAGAGAAGCAAACACCGAAATACATAGTGAGGATGAGGACTTCATATCAGGCAAAATTTTAGGAGGCGGGATCCAGAAGCAAAGGACCAAAGATTAACAAGATGTGGCTACCCAGCAACCAGGAACATACCTGCCTACTTTGTTCTCTATTTGTAGAGTTTTCCTTAAGCACCCCATTTCTCTAGTCACAGACCTCTAGTTCTGGCTCACAGACATCTCAGTTGGCTCTTTATGTGGGGTTCCCCTCTGTATGCTGTGAATATGTTTTATTACCATTAATTAATAAAGAAGCTACTTCAGCCTATGGCAGGGCAGAATAAAGCCAGGTGGGAAATTTGAACAGAGATAGAGATAGAATAGGTGGAGTTGAAGAGATGCCATGTAACTGCCGAAAGAGACAGATACAGGAACCTTACCAGTGGGCCACAGGCTCATGTTGATACATAGATTAATAAAATGGATTAATTTAAGGTATAAGAGTTACTTAATAAGAAGCCTGAGCTAGTAGGCCAAGCAGTGTTGTAATTAATATAGTTTCTGTGTGATTATTTGGGTCTGGGCAGCTGGGAATGAAAGATCAGTCTTTATTTACAGGCTTTTACATAATCCTCAAACTCATCAACAACAAAGTTCCTTCTATGGACACAAGAGATAGATATGAGCGATACTGGAAAATGCCCTTGAGAACCAAGATAATCACTCTCTATGTACAGAAGTCCCCAAACTGACGTCTATAATAAGATGCAGTTATGCCCCTCATCACAGGGGCAATAAGAACACTTGCCATGGAGAAAGGGCTATTTTTTAACATCTGGAGAACTGAGCCTCTTTATACCTCTCGGCATCCCTCCCCCATCAAAATGAAACTATGCCCCTTTGAGCCCCAAAACAGCTTGTGTGGAGGATGGAGACTATAAATGAAATTTCATAGCCAAGTATAACAAAATGTGATTATAAAATATAAAATCCTTAAATATTGTCATCAAGATGAGTCATAAATCAGACATTTCATAGTTCCCGATTATAAATTCCCTTTATTCTGCGAGCATGTAAAGAAAGAACACTGTATGTCAACAAGAACGTAAGCATGTTCAAGAAGGGGGTTTTTGTTAGTGTTTTGAGAGCACCTGTTGCTGGGGGAAGAAGAGGTATGACTTTCTGGGTTCCTGCACTCTGTGGGTCTATCTATAATCTTATCCAAATTTTTGTCTAAATTCTTTCTGGAAGTATACTCGAACATGATTTGTCCTTGTAAATTCCCAAGTCAGGTAGCAAGATGAGGAGGACTGACGGAAGAAGGCTGTGTCTTCCCAGGAGAAAACATGAGATCCTTAATAGAAGCAGGAATGTAACATGAAGTACCCAGGAGCAGCTCTTGTCAATCAGGTTAGGGAGGCACAATTCCAGAAAAACAAGTATCAGTTCAACAGAAATCATTGTGTGTGTGTGTGTATAGTGTGTGTGCGTTCATATAGCACTTTGTCGTTTACACGTGTTATTTCATTAAATCTGGCGCTACCTCCCCTGACATCGCCATTGTTACTTTCATTCTATAGACATAAAAGAGGACCGTTTCTCACATCACCTGGTCCTTCCCAGCTCCTGCTGATGCTTTACTCGCAAACACCATCTCTTTCAAGGCAGCTCTAGCAAAAGGAAAATGAAAACATGGTCTCCCCTTTCTTCAATAGTGGTGCAATTTGACCTGCTTTTGGCACTGCGATGCCTCGTATGATATTCTTCTAACAGATTTGTCTAATTATGTTTTGCTTGGGCTAAGATTAAAATTAATTGGTCTTTTCATGATCAGACATCAGAGGAGTAATAGGGCCAGGCACCTGAGAAACAACTAGGGATTAAAGATCGGCTGTGGATAATCCACAATACGGAGTCTCAAGGTGGTGCAAGGTGAGGAGAGGGTGCTGAATAGTCTTTTCATCAGTGGTTAGTAGCTTGTTCGTTTGCTGACAACTATATCTGTGTGACAGTATGTGACCACAGCTGCTGCCTCACATGCACGCACACCACACACACACACACACACACATAAACCCAGATAGAGAAGGAGACAGAGAATGACAGAGATTTACAGAAACAGACAGAGCAAGCAGAAACAGACTAGGAAAGACAGAGACTGGATGGGAGAGCCCCAGTATGCTGCCTTGTACCATACTCACACTGCTGGATAGACTCTAAGGCCTGTGGACTTTCTAAGAAAGAATAGATAAATCATTTCAGATAAGGAAAAAAGGGTAAAAAAAAGATGTTAGAGGAAGAAAATCTACTTTCTCCCCCCTCCAAATGCCACAGGAAAATGTCAAGGAAATTGCTTTAGTGGAAATAACAGAGGAGTTCAAAACAAAATTGCCAAGTGTCACTCCCTCGGCCTGCTCTCCCTTGCCTGGGAGGTGCCTTGCTACCTCTGCTCCATTTGCCCCTAGGATGCCACTTCTCTGTCCTCCCGAGGAGACAGGACTGAAAAACAACCCTCGGAAAGCCTTTCAGTAAAGAGAATAATAGAGAATCTAAACAAAGGACAGAAAAAGGACTGAAGGAGAGATTTTCTCGGCTAGCTGGCCACTTCCTGTTCCCGGACAATATCCATGAAAGCGAGGGTTGCCTTCATTTTGAATGACATCATTATCAAAAGCTCTTGTTGAGTGGTTAACTCTGTAAGCCAGGTCACAGGTCACCACCAATAGGACACTATATAAATACACTTCCGCCTTTGGCTTTCCTGTAACCTCCCGGCATTTCACGATCCTCTGAGAGATCGCCCTGATTTACTCAGGTATGCCTACCTGTTTTCTTTGTAAGTTTTCTGTTTCAGTCATTATGAGTCACTATGATGCTTAGATGAAGGACACAGAGAACAAGACTTTCCCCATTATGGTAGATGAACCCATTCATTTAGTCATTCATTCACTTGTTCATTCAACACACACAAACGGGGAAAGAAAGAAAAGATCACAGTCGTCGAACACCAGGTTATCAGCTAATCCGTAAAAGGAGAGAAATGAACAAACCTCAAATCCTACCCTCGAAAAGCATGTGCACTGTTCTAGGAAGTGATTTTAATTCTTTCAAACACTTCCATGTGTAATAAAACGTTCCTTACATGAAACACTATACTAAACTCAATACATAAATAGGGGAGATTGAATACATGCAGATGAATATAGACAGACCAGACACACTCTATGGTACAGGTTCTATTCTTGCTTTTACCAGTGGCTCTGATGTTGCTACAAAGGATGCAGTAAGAAAGCCCCATCACCTCACTGAGTTCATTCTTTGCATGGCTATGCAAGGTTTTCCCCCAATTAAAATCTGCAACCAAATCTCTAGCCTTGATTTTGAAAGCCTCAACTGGATTGATAATTGGTGTTTTGATCCTTTCTATAGAGCAGACCGTGGGCAATAAACAATGATGATTAATTGTTTGATCATTAGGAATAGCCAACCAGTAGTCAAGCCCTTACACTATCATCCCTTGGGTTTGGGTGAACCGTTGTAGACTCCAGTATAGGCAGTCTTAGAAGCGATAGAGAAGGCTTTCCTCAGGAGACATGGTTTGCACTGAATTCACTGTTAGGTCTTGGCTGAGAATGTATAAGAAATAAAGTAGTCAAGAACTAAACTACAACCCCCACTCTACCCCCAGTCAGGTCTCACTCAATGCTACAGCACTTCAGTTTATAATCTATTTGGTATAATACTTATTAATATTTACTTGATGAAGGATGTTTTCCTGTTGATGTATGCCATTTAAAAATAATTGGAAGCACATAACGATAGGAAAAAAAAACTCTTCTTGAAGGAAAACCCTTAACATCATAGTTGATTCACCATCATAGGTAGCATGCCCCTTCCATGCCTTGCTGGGCTGCCATTCAAAGTGACTGAAGCCTTCCTGTTAGAAAGACATGTGATGAGCCCCATTTTCACTGGTGCATATGTGTATAATCTTAAACCCTGGGAGTCCCAGTGAGGTCAGGATGGCCTTAGTCTCTATTTCTTTTCACGTTGAGGCAACCGCTAAGCACTAAGAACTCTGTTATTGAGTGTAAATGTCAATGTTGTCCCCTCTAAGTCTGTGATAATACCCTCTAGTATCGTAGTATAATTTTTTCATAAAATCTTAGTGAGGACACTATCAACAGATGGAGGAATCTAAATCAGCAAGTTGGATGTGTTCTTAAAATACTGCAGTGATATTTTATATTCATTGAACATGTCTCCCTCATCTTTCTAGCTTCTCTCTCTCTCTCTCTCTCTCTCTCTCTCTCTCTCTCTCTCACACACACACACACACACACACACACACACAGAGAGAGAGAGAGATATACACACTCCATTGGGATTTTGCAAAACACACCAAAGTTTGATGGAGAGAGCCAGAAAAATGTCACTACTCGGTAATATTAATAGGATAAATATCCGCAAAAGAGAAGTGATGAGCATAGATTTTGGGTGCAGAAGCCAATGCACGAGGCAGTCACTGGCCCTTTTGGGGAATCAAGACAAATGGAAGAAGGACACTGAGAAATTGATGAATCTCAGCAGCCGTAGGTATGTCAATAACTATTTCTCCCTGGGCATAATCGTTCTAAAAGTTCCCTTCCAAAAGCCCAACGCTGCTGAGCCACATAAAATGGAAGGAAGGATCTCCAAGGTTAATTAAGGACTGGCCCCAGCTCCTGGGCTCAGCTTCCTCACCCACTTGTGGATAATGTGTGTCAGGTCTGTGTCAATCTCCTGTTTTTTTTCCAGGTAAACATGTGGGCTTTGGTGGAATTACACCCAGCGGAGAGTGTCTTGGTAATGAGATGTCGTAGGTGCACTAAAACAAAATCTAGTACTACGGAAGAATGAAGGAAGGCGGCAACTGTGCCAAGGGAGTTCTCTGTGGGTACACAGCCTGTCTTCAGGAGGAGCTTTGAAATCCCTTGAAAGCACTGACAGTTTCTCCAAGTTTAGGCCTGAAATTGGCTGAAGCTCTTCATTCTTAATTGGGAGAGACTGTGGAAGCTGCAGGGAAACAAGGGGGAGAAGACAAGGTACATGATAAGAAAGGAGAGACCTAGGGGACCGATGGTTACAAATGCAGAGAGAAAAAGGAGAAAGGCTTCCCCGGAGAGCCGAGGGCAGAGCGACTCTCAGGAACAGCAGAGGCGATGGCTCTCCAGAGAGGAGCCACAACGAGTCAGTAGGGGACACATTAACTTCACCGTGCTTCTTGTTGCATTGGCAGAGAGGAAACAAGCCTATACATGCAGCATATTCATATTGATAATATAAACAATATTTCATAGCTAATAGCAGTAGTTTTTCTGTCAAAGTATTACAACAGATTATGCTAATACTCGGCCCTGCTGTGTGTGCCTTCCTATGGTACCTCCGCTTTCCCAGAAGTCGCTCACTGCCTCGGTAGCTCTATTTATTTGCTCATGATTTATATTCTTCCTACTTAGAAAACAAGTCTGAGACAGCTTGCCTTGTTAAATATATATAAAGCCGAAGAGCGCAAATGAAAACAGAGACAGAAATCAGTTAAAAAGAAACAGATCAGGTACTACCTGGGCGGGGCAGCTGAGAGTCATTGAACACTAAATGTAGCTTGGAGCTGCCAAGAGGAAGCGGGACAATGTATATGTTGTTGTTTGTGCTTTTTATCGGTAGGAGCACAAGCATGCCAGGTCACAAAATCACAGTCACTGCTACCCGTGTTGAGCATGTGCAGCGATAGCTGATTGACGGACGGCATTAGCTTCAGCCGTGGTTTCTACCCCCCCCCCCCATAACAGTACTTTCAGATGGGGTTTTCTCACTGTTGCTCCCTCCGCAAGGCAGCTTGTGGATTCTGTATTTAGACTAGGTCAGCTCCTTAAATAGGCCCCGTCTGGATATCGTCTACAACACCTAGCCCTGTGCTTTTGAAGCAGGCATTTTGTTTTAAAGATACATGCAGATCTCTGTCTCAAATATTATGAACTTCCGGCAATGGAAAGGGACTGATCCTTTTCTTAAAAGGTGGGCACTGAGGGATACACAGAAGCCATCTCTTTTGTTCATTACTAATTGTCAAACACAACACTGGGCACAAAGGGCTCTATTTTGGTCATTTTCTTTCTGAGAATTGGCTTCTAAAATACGCAAGCTGATAGCTTGGCCTGCATTGTTGGGGTTAGTGGGTAGAGACGGGGTCTCATTCCACAGTCTAGCTAGCCTGGAAGATACTATATATTTCAGTCTGTTCTTGAACTTGTAATCTTTCTTTCTGTGTTTCCTGAATTGTGGAATTACAGGCATAGTTCCCTATGACTGGTTCATGAACCGGTGTCGTGCTATTGTGGTTTTCATTATGAAGATTCAGAAACGAAGCACCTTAAACTTGGATGCGGGAATGTGCCTGGAGCTCCAGCACAGCTGGGAGACAGCCTGAATAAAGTGATAAAGGACATTGCCTTGAGAAGAGAATGCTAACTGGCTTGGACCCTGCTTTAGACCCCAAGCTCTCAACAAGTGGCCAAGCCTGGGGCATCGCCAAGCAAGGTGAGGCCTTCTGAGTTTTCTACGCCATTACTCTAGGGGCAACGACAGGTCACTAGACTCTGCTCTTAGACATCACAGAGCTAGAATACTACTTTGCTAGGAGGATTATCTTTGTTGTTTTTGTTTTTGCTTTCTCTCATAGAGTAACAAAGGCTCC
Source organism: Neodon shergylaensis (assembly GCA_025134845.1). Lineage (NCBI taxonomy): Eukaryota > Metazoa > Chordata > Mammalia > Rodentia > Cricetidae > Neodon > Neodon shergylaensis. Next base: position 6,265,570 of record JABTXL010001625.1, on the reverse strand, counting down.
AAAGTTAAAACAACCATCTACACTACTCAAGAGCTAAGTGGTAAGACTGAGATCCAATGCAACTCTCTGCCCAAAGTCCATCCACTGCCCTTCTAGAAATCCACCTGACAGCTGCTGTTTCCTCCCATTCTTTGTCCTCCTGAGAGTTGGGGTGGAGTCTGGTGGGATGGGGTAGGGTGGGAGGAGGGACACAACTTGAAAGCACAGTTTTCTAGCTTAAGAAAGTACATTTGGACTAAGACTCCATTTGCCCCAGAACTAAGGAAACAATAGACATGTGGGACCTCATAAAACTGAAAAGCTTCTGCATAACTAAAGAAACAACTACCCTCGTGAAGAGGAAGTCCACAGGATCAAAAAGAATCCTTGCCAGATGTGTATCTGACAGAGGATTGATATCCAGAATATGTAAAGTACTCCAAAAAAGGAAGTATTAAAAATAAATGACCCATACAAGAAATGGGCCTTCAACCCAAATGGAGAATTCTCAAAGGAAGGATAAAACAAATGATTAACAAATTAACAATATCTCCCCCAAATAAAAATGTTTGTTGTCCGTGACAATTAGGGAAATGCCAATCAAAACAACTTTGGAATTTTATCTTACTCTAATCTGAATGACAAAATCAACAAAACAACATTAAGCAAATGCTGGGATGGGTGTGGGAAAAAGTGTACCTTCATTCACTGATGATAGAACTACAAAATGGTGCATTCTTTATGGAATCCAGTGTTGAAAAGTCTCAAAAAATCCTATAAATAAAACTAACATCTGGCCCAAGCTTATCAGTCCTTGCCATATGCCCAAAGGACTCCACATTCTACTTCACAGATGCTTGCTCAGCCACCTTCATTGCTGCTCTACTCACAGGAGCCAGGCAATGGAACAATGTAAGAATCTTTCAACTGAAGAAGAGATAATGAAAATATGGCCCAGCTACACAATGGAATATTATTCTGCTGTAAAGAAAAATTAAATTATGAGCTTTTCAGGTTAATGAATAGAACTAGAAAATATTACATAGAGTGAGGTAACTTAGACCCCGAAAGACAAATGGCATGTTCTCTCTCAGTGAAGGCTCTTAGTTCCAAATTTCCAGGAGCAAGTTCCAATAAAGGTGTAGTTTCAGAGCCAGGGAAGTAGAAAGTGTGGTATTGCTGGGGGAAAGGGCTGGGGAATAATAAAGAGGAGAATAGCAGGGTGCAAGGGATCTAGTCAGGGAAGTGGGGAAAATGGAGGATCCCATTAGGGACAGGGGCAACAACAATAGACATGCCAAAGAGGAGGGAGGAAAGACCACAAGGCCTGGAGCCTACTACACAAAGAACTACAAGCAACTAAGGAATTCTAAGAGTGGGAGACATAGTCTTCCTCAGGGAAGGGCACACCAATGGTCGAATATCACACTAGTCTTATCCAGTACCAAATGGTCAACCCTGAAAACATATGTGTAAGTAACATTATGCAGACTGAAAAGGTTATATTTAGAAATATATATGCTTATATATAACACACATATATATGCACATATGCATATATATCATATACATATATGCATGTAACAACAATTAGTGGAAAAAGAAACCATGAATTTGAAATATAGAAAGAGGGGTATATGGGAGAATTTGGAAGCAGGAAAGGGGATAGGAAAATGATGGAATTATAATCTCAAAAATGATATAATACAATAAATAATATAAAGCAAAGCTTTCATCTCAAATATTCAGAATTCTGCAGAGTACCTAAAGACAATTTTCTAAAAGAAAATATTAGGCAATAGTCAAGAATCCCCAGACTCTAGGTTGATCATGCACCAACAGATGGCTCCACACTTCCTGGGTTATAAAAGAAGAGCATATGAGGTTGGGATGAGGTGGATGTAGGGGTGAATTTAGGGGAGAAAGGGAGGTAAATATAATTAAAACGCATGATATGAAGGGATCGAATTCATAAGCAATTAATATAAAACCATTATATTGAAAGATAGTCCCCAGGTTACTTAAATTTTCTTTGTGTTGTTCCCCTTATAAAATTAGTATCTGAACTGTAGAGCTTTGGGGTGAATTAAATAGTATGGCTTCTGAATAGCAACCACCAAATCCTGCCCCAAAGCAACAGAGGAGCCTCTCTGGTCCAGGAGAGGGAGAGACAATGCCAATAACCACACAATAGCCATGACTTAGAGCTGGATGGGTTAGTGTGCAACTCTGAAGCTTCCTCCCATCCCAGTGGGAACTCTAAGCTCTGACTTTGATGAGGAATGACAAGGGACAAGATAGAAAGTATGAGACAGCAGCATCTGCCTCGAGATCTACAATTAAATTATCTCCCAAATTTTCACTAAAGTCTCCTTCTGTTTCTAAAACTATAATCTTACTAAGAATAACCCAAAATGAGAACATACATGACGTTTTAGAAATAGCACTTGGAAATCGTAACGCTGGCATTGCCTAAGCCGTCTGAAGTCATTTTAAATTTTATTTGGGACGAAGGATGAACGAGGCTAGTTCAGGCCAATTTCTCGGGAAGCCAGCAGGATGTGAACAGATGTCAGTGGTGGCAGATCATCTCCGTTCCTGTCTGGTTTCTGCGTTCAGCCCAAAAGAGAACATGAGCGCCTTCAAACCGAAAAGAAGAAAATAAATTTGGAACTTCCCTTGGATGCCTGAGCTGGGCTGAACATTCCTCAGAAACAATGGGTATCCAGCGAAGTGCATATAAGGACAGGAGGCATGTAATGGGGCTGAAACCACCTTTTGCCTTCCAGCAACCTCTGATAGAAGAGGCGTCAGAAGATAAACTCTGACCACTAGGGGATAGTATAAGAATTTTAAAACTTGGAGTCCACAAATCCCTGCTTATTCCTCCCATCCAGCACTTAGAGCAGAACTTGTGCCTGTGATGGCCACACAGCTAACCAGTAGAAAAACCAAGAGACTCTCAGTCTTCCATTTTTGTTCGGGAGAAAAACCCCTATATAAACTGCATCCGCGCCCTCATTCCCTGCACTGAAGCATAACACAAAGAAAAATATGGAGGTTCTTGTGTTGGAAGTTTGTCTGTCCGTTTGCTACCCCTAGTGTAGTATAAGAAGTGGTGGGATCTTCGAGAACCGGGGCTCCATGCAAGGTAATCAGGTCATTGGATGCGCTGCTCAATGGAGCTAGTAAGGGAGTTCGTGCAGGACTCTGGTCAGTTCTCATGAGATTGGAGTGTTAGCAGAAGTGTCTGAATGGCCACCTTCTCTATCTCAGTATGTGATAATTTCCTTACACACTGACTGCAGTGTCATTCATCACGGGGTAATCTTGCCATGCGCTGGATTAGTGGATGATAAGGCCTTAAAACTAAGCTAGATATAACTTCTTATAAAGTAAAAATAAAAGGAGGAGCAGGAGGAGGAAGAGGAGGGGGAGGAGGAAAAGAAAACAGATGGTATTTAAGTGATGTCATCAGGACAGTATCATGGGGAAGGGAACAGTGTGCAAAGGACAAAACTGGAGGAAACGGAGCCATTTGGAAATACAATTTAGAATGGGGGAAATAAAACAGAAAAAATTAACAGAGTGTGAAAGATAGTTGGCGCTCAGGGCGTGCATGGGAGCTAGAATGGAGCACAGGTTCTCTTTGGAATGAAAAGAGTGAAGAGATAGACAGAGTGAGCCAGGAAAGGCCACTGTTCCCGGCATGAGCTGACCAGGAGCTTGAACTTGATTTTGGAGCAAGCTGCTGAAGCATCAGAGCTGTCTGGGGAACATGAGTCTAGCAGTGCTATGCACAATGAATGGCAGCTGAAAGGATCACAGGCAGAAAGACCAGATAGGAGCCAGCTAATAATAAAGAGTTTGATGCAGATAACTCAAGACAGAAGTGGAGTGGGGGTGTGGCGGTGGTGAACTGAGAGATAGAGCAGAGCCTTAGATAGAGCATGGGAGAAGAATTCAGCAAAGAATTAAGGTAATTTGCTTATCTGTGAATCAAGGGGTACTTTTGTGATTTTGTTGCTTGTCTATCTTGAAGATGACGAGATCGCTAGAGAGCCCCTACACATGCACGAAACCTGATCGGTGGCTCCACCAAGTGCAAGCAACACAGCCTCAGTGAAGTACAGCCCTGCTGTGCCTTTGAGCGTTCCTTGTTGCAAGAAAATGGGGTAGATTAGTGGGCTCTCTCATTCAACGGGGTCCTGACTGTGGGACTTCTCCAGCCTGCCCAGCACAGCCAGCAGTCAGCCAGGCCTCTTTCAAACTTGTACCTCCAGCTCCATCTGCTGGCGGTGGGATCCCTGTGGATCTATGTACTTAAGACCTTCCTGAGTGTCCTAAACACCATGCCCATATCTCATACTCCACATC
>JABTXL010001625.1:6237758-6261204 GCA_025134845.1 Neodon shergylaensis | reverse complement strand
ATACACACAAACAGAGACATACATGGGCACACAAAAATATGTGTGTACACTGTAAGTACACAAACACTCATAGAGGCAGACTGATAGCTATCACATATGAACACAGATACATATACAGTCAGTCAAATGTATAGGTACAGAGGAAAAGACACACAAACATGGATATACTATACATACACAGGCACTCAGAGGAGAATACACAAGAGATCCAGACGTGTACTCCTTCACGTGAGTATGTGTGTGTGCGCACACACAAGCATACGGTCACACACAGGAGCTAACTTCCCTCTGATGCTGTGACCAGCTTTCTGCTATAACTGGGTGGCTCCTTGCTCCCTTCTTCCGTCTAATTTTGGAGCCCTGCAGCCTGCCCTCGGGCAGGCCTGGGGTGTGAGTTGAACCACATTTCCTGCTTAGCTCCCTGTAAGGTGCAAACAGCAGGTGGGCAGGAGCACCGTGTTTGGGAGGAAGGACACATGGTTGGACATCTGAGAAGCTAATTTCCTGGCTAATTTCCCTTTGTGCTGCTAGCTGAACCTGTGATTGCATCCTGCTCTCTCCTCAAGAGTCCAGGAGCTGGGAAGGAAAGGGGGAGCCCCTCTTCTATACCTGCTCTCACTCTCTGTCTTGGCAGTCACACACTGTTCCGGCTTGAGTCCCCAACAACGGGTAGGACAAGCTGGTCCCTCCAATCTCTCCTCTTAACCTACTTTCCCAAAAGATGCTAGCTTATCTAAAAAATCTTAAGTTCAAATGCATTTTATTTTTAAACCAGAAAATTCACGACACTGTCATGAAAATAGTCACTTTTAAAAACCTTTTAAGAAAAAAAAAAGTGCCGTTTCTAGCTACATCTTTTAATGGCTGCCTCCTGGAGGCAGGCTAAAGGATGATTCCAGCAACCTGTTTAAAATGTAAGGGAGGTTACCGCCGAAGTAATCCGAGGGTGTCTCGACTACAAATACGAATGCCTTTGTCAGCGATCTCTGGCGCCACGCGGGGCGCAGGTATTTTTAGCCCACGCAGATTTGCAGGGGGACACACGCGCACAAGCTGAACTATGTGAGATGAGTTCTGAATCATGACTACCCATTCCTGTGGGATAGGGAGCTCTGAACGAGTGGCTGCCTGGGCCTGCAGACAGATGGCTCCTGGTCCCTGGTACCTTTTGGGTTGTGCCTAGCTCTAAGGCTTAAGGAGAGAGAGAGAGGGAGAGAGAGAGAGAGAGAGAGAGAGAGAGAGAGAGAGAGAGAGAGAGCACTTCTCTATGGCAACTGATTGGCCTGGCAGTTCCAAGAGACCAATGGGAAACTCAGCAATGACCCGGAGGACTGCTGTCCCTTGCTCTATGGACACTTCTGCTTTTGTTTGCTGTTTTGATTTTCTCCATGTAAATTCAGGACAGGGCTCAATGGAAAGGAAAGGTGAAATGTTAGAGGCACCTGAGTATGTGTCTGCAATAGTGCTAGTGTGCGAGTGATGTGTGTGTACAAATGCTTGTGTGGAGGTAGGTATAGTGTTCATGGTGTTGTGTGTGTGTGTGTGCGCAGCGTGTGGTGTGCTGCAGTGTACACATGTGGGGTGTGTGGTACATCTGTGGTGTTGGGAGGCTATTGTGGTATGCAGGTGTGTGTGTGTTCATATGACAAATGTAAGTGTGAGTGACAGAGGTGTGATATGTCAGTCTGTGCATGGGGACAGTGGTGGGGACAGGGAACTAGATCCAGCATGCCAGGTCAAGCATGTGTACATGACTACATGAACTCTTCTAGCACTGTTTAGTTTGGTTGATAGGCTGTTGTTGATTTAAACCCACAGTCAAGCGGGCAGTAGGAGGCCCCTGGCTGTCTGGGTGAGCAGTACAGCGATTACCTAAGGCTTGTATTTCCCGCTGACCAGACATTAGTTCATACGAACACATACTCAGAGAGAGTTCAAAAACTTCAAAGAAATCCATTTCTGTTCTGCTCACAGTACACTCCTAACTGACAAATATTGCATTCTAAATTTTTGTTTGGTTGGATGTTGTAAAACACAATTTGTAATGGAGTAGACATGAACTTGAATATTGGCTTTTGCCATTTGTTAACTAGTGGTTTGGGGTAAGCCAGCTGATCTCTATAAGCCTCGGTATTCTTATCAGAAAAGGGCTATAGGCACAGGCCTTTGGGGCATGTCGACGTTGTCTCCTGGTAGAAACTGTGACACAGCATGGTTGGGTGACATGATAAAGAACCTAGTGTCACAGGGGGCAGATCCTGCTACCCAGGAAAACAGCAAGAGGGTAATGAAGTGTTCCTGCCTCCTCTAAACACAGAGACTGCCAGGATCAGTCAACCGTGGGTTACCCAGGCCAGAAACTTTGAGTCGAAGGCGGAGCTGAGACTAAAGCACAGAAATTAGCAAGAGGCGGATGCTAGCCCAACAGTAGGAGACACAGCCTGACAAAGAGAACTGTCTAATAAAGAAAGGACTGATAGGTGACAAGCTCCCTCTCCCCAGTTGTGTTCAAACAATGTCAGGCACTCCTGGTCAGAGGTGGCATAGAGCGAGCCTCTTTGATAGAGCCGAAGGTTTGACTATATCAAAATCAAAATTGAACGGTCTCCCAATGCGTGCAGCCTTTGTTTCTGTGAAAGAGAAAGAGGGTATTACCACTCCTTTTTCCCCTTGAAACCTACCACTCTACAAGTCCTTGGTCCCTGCTGGAGGCCAAGAAATAATGGGAAGCCTCCAGTGTCGCATTGCTGTGCACTGGGACCATTAAGTGATCCACTTAGTGCGAGAGGGACAGTGCAAGTGAGAGCTGAGTTTAAATGCTAATTAGCTCTTGTGATAGTCTTAATTGAAACTGGCTAGTCCAATGAGAGGATTTCGTGGGTCAGCCCTTCTCATTACCCTCTTTAGCAGCGTGGGATCGAAGCCCTCATGTGACAAACTCCAGTGACCAGCTTCACAATAGACAGAGCAGACACTTATTATTCTTCCCAAAGTATTCTGTTTTTACTGATTTATGTTCCTTCCATTGGACTGCTTTTCTCCCATGTTCATGTCTTCCCTACCTCTGTAACCTTTAAGACAGATGCAGACCATCCTAAACTAGCCAGTTCTTCATTTTTCAACTTCAGGTTAACTCTCCGATTGGTCTAGCTCAACCACTAATGCTGTTCTCTCTCTCTTTTTTTTGCCTTACTTCTTGTTTTCCTCTCTTGTCCTGCTACATCTCTAGGCTGGGCATGCACATATTAAGTCTTCTTACACATTGGATTTGTCATTCTGACAACCTCATTCTTATAGGCTAACCCAATTCATTGAGTTCTCTCAGAGGACACTCACTGGTCTATGGGAAATTTGATTGTGTTTGGTGCCATCATTACTATATCTGATTTTTAAATCTGAAGGAATCAAACTGATTCCTAAGTATGACCAAGCCCATGCAAGCTATGCAGTAGCCACGTTCCTGTTAGACAGGTAGCAGAAGATCCTGAACCTGAAGGGTGATTTCAGGGAGGCAAAGGAAGGTGTAAGGGGGGCAGCCAAGCTGTACTCATGCCGCCCCATATTCCCTTTCTTAGGGAGGCTCTAGGCCCTCGGCAATTGTGACTTCTAGGCTAATCTCAGAAAGAAGAGGAAGGACCCTTCTCTCACTATGCCATCATTAGTCTCCTGATCTGGGGCTTCACACTGGGTTGCGTTTCTGCAGTTCCAAGAATAGATTGCCTAGTGCTAGGGATTCTGGGGTGTGTCTGCGTGACTTCAATCACCACTTTCTGGGCCCAGGTCACTGGGCTTCTTGGAGACACTCTGAATAGGCTCGGCGTGCTGCATAGCAGAGTCAAAGGATTCCAAGAATATCTTCTAACCTGAGCCTGGAAAAAAAAAAGGACCAGGATGTAGAGAAACCAGGAAATGAAAATGGAGACATCAATAGCACAAGCATGAAATATGTCTCAAAGCAGACTTTAATGGGCACAGGGACAGAAAAAAAAAAGAAACCCCATGTTAGTCCACTTTTCATTGCTATAATGAAATACTCGAGGCTGGATTATAAAGAAAGGGGTTATTTAGCCCACACTTCCGAAGGTTCAAGGGTGTGCGTTGACATTACCTGTGGTCTGAGAACTTTGTAGTTGATGGTGCTATCATGGAAGGATGCCCGTGGAGAGATTGTCTCTCAGACAAGGAGCCAAAGATTGCTCCCATACTCCATTCTGAGGGAACCGATGGCCTAATGACCTTGGATACCCATGACAGTTCCTTCGGGTGTTGACAGGGCCATACTAAACCCTATCACTGGAAACTTTGAGAGACACACTCCAGACAGATCCAAAGAATGAAAACGCAGACAGGGATTCCCTACGGGGAATCTTTCAGCTTCACCGTGACTTCTCTTCCTCACCGCCTGCTTGGCTGCTTCCCTTGGGATGCTGGGAGAGGTGTGAATGGGTGGGTGTGCAGGTGTATGTGAGCGTGCAAGCTGGAAGTCGTCCTCGAGTGTTGTTCACTAGGAATCATATTCCTTGTGTTTTGAGGCAGGGCCTCTCACTGGAATCTGGGGCTCATTGATTGCTAGACTAGCCTGACTGGGTAGCAAGCTCCGGGATCACCCTGCCTGTCTCCATCTCTCCAGCACTGGGGACTACATGTATGTGCCACCACACCCAGCTTTTTATGTGGCTTCTGTGGATTAAATGCAGGAGCTTGAGCAGCAGACACTATATTGAGTTCTCTCCCCAGGCCTGATTGGCTGCTTTTGAAACATATAATGATTCGCTAATGTCTCACACTTAGAAATGATGGTTTTGTTTTCAAGAGACTATATACACATGCATGAATGTAGTGGCTAATCTCGACATACCTGGGAAGAGCTAGCCTCAACTGAGAAATCTCCTCTGTGAGACTAGCCTGTGGACAAGCCTGTAGGGCTTTTTCTTGATTGCTGAGAGTAGGTAGATTTTCTCTATGGCGCCTGCCTCTGCTCCTACTTGAGTTCCTGCTCTGACATTCTTCAGCAATGGTCTATTACTTGGAAGAATAAGGGAAACAAACCAATTTCTCTTCCAGTTGGTTTTAGTCAGTGTTTCACTAACTACAAGCAAACTGGGACAAAAGAGAACCATAGTTTTATAAACAGAAGAAACAGAAAGAACTCAGCCGTGGAGACCTGGGTGGGACATGTTCGATTCTTTTACTAATTCCTTAAGGGCCAGACACCTCAGTTCCTTTTCTTTAGAGGAGAAAACCTTTGGTATCATGGCCTTGATGTACCCTCAGCTCTGAAATTCCAAAACCCCTCCATTAATATTTGTGAACATCTGAGGAGGAAAACTACAGATTTCCTTTCTCCTCCTGAAAGGCTACAGACATTCTTTCTAGAAGTTTTAGCTAACCCTTTGTAGACGTAAGTTTCTGTCCTGCTGGATTCCACAACCATTTAGTCCCAAATAAACACACAAAGGCTTATATTAGTTATAAACTGTTGGCCTATTGCTCAGGCTTTTTACAAAATACCTCTTACAACTTAATTTGACCCCTAGTTCTTGTCTATGTTTAGCCATGTTGCTTGGTACCTCTTCTCAGTATGACATTCTCACCTTGCTTCCTCTGCATCTGGTTGGTGACTGTGTCTCTGTCTTTCCTCTTCCCAGAATTCTCCTAGTTTGGTTGTCCCACCTATACTTCCTGCCTGGCTACTGGCCAATCAGTGTTTTATTAAACCAATACAAGTGACGAATCTTTACAGTGTGCAAGAGCATTGTCCCACAGCAGCCCTTCTCAGTTTATATCAAAAACCAAATATAGACACCTAATAATTCATATCTCAGAAGCTCTAGTCATCATGTGCCAAAGTGAATAGCAGTTGTGCTATCGGGTGAGGAGGACAGCTGTAGTCCTTGCTGTCTAGGGAACATGAATGTCCTCCAAAATTCCAATGTGAGCAAAAACTTGAACATAGGACTCATTTTTTTTAAACTAAGGAAATTAAAAGAAAAAACCCAAAACCTCACTTTAAAAATCCCTGAGTTTGTGCTTCAGACCTAGGCTAAACTTTCATTCAGAGCGTTCCATTCACTTCCCGGATCAACAATGTCTAAGACATTCAATAAAGGCGTGAATAAACGAGACTTCCACCTGAGATGCAAATACTGTGGGCCTACAGCTGCCACAGGGTTGCATTACCTATTTCAAGATTGCCTCAGGGAAAATGACTATTGCCCTGGCTAGCATTTTTTTTTCTTGAAGTGAGAATAAAGCCAGTTAAAATTTCTTCCTTGAGTTAACTCAGGTACTAATGACTTTGTGTTCCTTGCACCCTTGACTCCAGTCATGGCCTCAAAAAGCCCTATAATGCATGTTCCACTGTTCATATAGTTGTTCTTCATTTGACAGTTATGGTGTTATCACAATTGAAGAGTGAGCTGATCAACTGAATGGCTTTAAAATAGGCACCTTAAAAGATCCTTATAGATTTATGATCAGAAACACATTCTATTTAAGCTGTTCGTTGCCTGGACTGGTTGTTCTTTGAGACAGCAATAGAATTAGCCCTCTCAACAGTACAAAAATTGACCTCAGTGCCTCACATTCAAGACAGGTTCTAGGTGTTTCCAGAGGGAAGTGGCGAACTGACTATTTTCATGGGTACTCAGGAATTGATACATCCTAGCATGGACTGGTGGCCCGAGACAGGTCTAGCTGGTGCTTACTTGTCTCCAAGTGCTACTTGTGCCAGACAGTAACATAGCAACCAGCTGCATGGCCTGCAACACCTTTTTTTTTTTTTTGCATTCTAAGACATATTCATTAGTGAAATATCAGAAACCTCAGGGGCAGCATGTGCTTCTAATTCATTTTCCAATTGTATAATGAGCCAGGAGTGAAATTTTTAGGGTGAATTTAATTGACCTTTACAGCAACATCAGGCAGATTGGCTTAAATGCTATTAAAGCAGAGGGTAACCCAGAGAGACTTTCTGGAAGGTTATCGGAAAATCTATCAAGTTTTTTTTCTCTTAATTTTCGTCAACAAAGGAAAAAGCTAAATGGAGGACACAGAAGGATAAACAGAAAGAAGGACAGAAGGACAGAAGATTCAAAATAAGAATGTGATGGAGAGAGAAGAGAGAAATGAAATGCCAGGGGGTGGGTGGGAGCAGCTCCAGCCCCTTATTGCCGGGGGATTACGCTTTAATTTAAAAAGCCTGCTTGAAAATGTGCAATTAAGCTACAGGTCACATTGGCCTAGAGTCTTTTTAGCACTTGGGAATAGGAGAGTACAGCCCTCTCTTTATTAATATTTTGCTATTGGTATTTAGGCGCTTCATAGTAGAGCTCACACAGAATAGAAAATGACATCTTCTTTTGGCAGCTGACACGGATCTTATTTCAGTCTCCATTGTCCCTTTCACTAAAAGGCACCTTTGCTTCTCAGCCACAAGATACCCATAAGAAAACCAGGAATGGGATGAAGACATCCTAAGATGCCAGCATCACACCCTAAGGGAGGAGTGGCTCTCAGTGAACAGGAGCTGATGGCAGTTTGTGATAGTGTCACATCCCAGGAAGAAGGATCTGGATGGGGGGAATGCCCAACAGTGGGTGCCAGAGTCCCTGTAACCATGGCCCTTCCACAGTTATATAGCTGGTAAGATATTTGGGGAGAACAGCATGTCTGTGAAATTTGGAGAAAGCAGGGGGAATATGCAGCCCTATACACCATTTCTACCAAGAAAAGACCAGTAAGAACTAGGGAGGCAGTCAAGGATGTAGTCTGGACCTTCTGTCCTGATGAAGGCTGTGTGCAAGACTGGCCATTTGCTGGTGCTGGAGAGCTTGGACTTGATGCGGGTGGTTTCCTGCTCCTAGATTGTTAATGCAGGTAATATGGTTTATGCTGAGTATCCCTTTTCCTTCTGGGAGTCTACATTTTTGCTACAAACTAGGCAGAGGTGAACACATGACGGGGCCCCAGTAAGCATGTTGGAGAGTGAAGATTACAGCAGTGTGCTTATACAGAAGACTGTCCATATACTCTCGCAATTTTGTTGCTAAGACAAGAATGGATGCTGAGCATCCTGTTGGAGAGGGCGGATGGCTTACGGAAGATGGTGTGTAAATTCCTGCAGACTCAGCCTGCAACTTTAGCACTCATACATAATCTTGCTACGTACTTTTCTCATACAACTACGGCAAGTCCAGGGAATTATTATGGCTGCATTCGAGTACCGTGAATAGTTTTCCAAACACGAGGGTGTTTTGGAAACCCGAGGGATACTCTCTTATAGAAAGCTCTCCAACTGTTTTCTTCCTACCCTCAATCTCAAATCTCACACTCCATTCTGAGATCTCTTTTTGATAGTTATGGAAGCTACAGACACGAGCTATGACCCGATATAGATTCATTGTCCCCCAACAGTGACTAAGCTTTCCCAGCCCTCAGAAGATTCTAATAGATATTGGAGTTGCTCATAAATAAATGCATGATTCTTCATGTCCAAGAATCTACAGAAGAATGGGTGTGTGTGTGTGTGTGTGTGTGTGTGTGTGTGTGTGTGTGTAGGGAGAAGAGCTTAGAATAGGCTCTGGAAAAAAAGAGACATAAAAGAGAGGGAGACTTCTAAAGTAAAGATACAGAAGGTGTCAGCATCTATTTTTACTATCAAGGTCAGCAGCATCTTTTGGAATACTGTTTGTTGAGTGCTCACAGAATGAAATCAAAAGCTTGTGTTTGCAAAGTCTTTTGCAAACGTTGATTCTAACTAACACCCAGAGTGGGAGCAGCAGGTAGTGGGTGCTGTTGCTAAAGGACAAAGAAATTACATCATGTCTCCACATCCCAGGACTGGGAAATGATGAAAGGGAGATCCCATCATTCGGGGATATTCTTTAGGATGACAAATGAAGGCTCAGAGAGGTACCTTTCCACCCGATGCCGATAGACTTGAGGAATACGACTGTAAAGGTTGGAATAGGAGCAGCCCCGAGGAGGCTTTTTGAGAAGGCAATCTTACTTCTATTTGTCCCCTAACCCAGCTAAATTCCCAGCAGGTTTTGTGGGGGAAAGTTACCTGTTCACAGGCTTCCTTGATAACTACCAGGGCCTCCACATAGTCTTGCAATACAACTTTCTCCCAATCTTTAGTTTCAAATATGTTTTATTTTCTACTGTCTGGGATTAGAGATGTTTTTAGCACTCTCAAAGACAGTATAAATGTTTACTAAAATTTTATTTCTATAAATGTACCTTTGTAGTTTCTTCAACTTCTATCTAGCACCAGACAAGCTAATATGTCTGCTGGGACAATGAATGGACAGCATGTATATGTACGGATGGATGGATGGATGGATGGATGGATGGATGGATGGATGATTGATATACAATGGAAGAATGGATGGATATTGAAGGGGGAAACAGACCTTGAGGCATTGAGATGATTTTCTAGGAGCTGAACCATGATAAACATCTGATGTTATGATCTCTGAATTCCTAAAGTTAGGGGAAGAGAATGAATTAAGTTGCAGGAATAACATAGTAAAGTGTTTTTAACTGCTTCCACACTTTTTGCATTATAGTATGTGAAGTGCTCCCACAGGGACAGATGGATGCACAGGACACAGGTGGAGATACAGCAGAGGAAGGAGTGGTTTATATACTTGCCATTGTCACAGAAACCGGGGATTTACAAAGAAAAAAACTCTGTTGGTTGTTTACCAGATTCTAACTCTCCCGATCCCTGATCCAGAAGAATAAATCAGACAAGAGGGTTTCCAACTTGTGAGGTTCAGCTTTTCCAAAACCCACTTAAGCTGCTGTTTCTTTGCAGTACTCTGTTCACCCAGTTTCATGATGTCCTTTATTATACCCCACAGTGTTCAGGGAACCAGCCAAGCTCCATAGCGAGCAGCCATTTTTTGCATTTGTTTATCTGTTCAACAAACAAGGCCAGGGAAACGCCAGGTTCTTTCAGTAGTTTGTAAGGGACACGATGGAGATCCAAATAGTGTCCCCATGTGCTTGTTGCCTAGCTGGGGATACAAGTACTTAGATCAAGAATTGCAAAAGGTTTTATATTATAATATATATGAAGAGGAGGGGGAGGGGGAAGAGGGCAGGAGGGAGGGAGAGAGAGAGAGAGGCAGAGAAGAGAGAACACTGAGCACCCTGGTCTCTCAACAGAAATCTGGAACAAGCACGGCCAATAAAGAGAAACAAAATGCTGTGTCAAGCAGAAAAGTGTGAGAGGGAAGAGACGAGCCTCACAAAAGTGTGCACACAAAAGCCCAAAATGCCTTCTGCATTCTAGAAGCTCTCAAGGTTCAGGGAAAACACAGATTGGAAAGAGGGGTAAAGAGAAAAGGCAGGGAGAGATGGGAGCTGTCATGAGCAAGACATGGAAGGGCCTTTCAAGCTACAAAAAGAAGCTGGGGTTCCCTACCTACGTGGTGAGAGAATGCCAGTAGAATCCTTTAATGAGGTATCTGTTTTCCAAAGGTCATTTGGCAGGAAGAGGGAGGATGATTGGAGATGGGTGAGTCGGGAGATAAGGAGACAATAACATAGGCAAGACAGGAAATACCAGACAAGGATGAAAGAGTTAGCAATGGGAATGGAAATGATACACAAATCTGAGATGTTATTAAGCGGGGGTGAGGGAGAAGAAGAAACCGCTGACAGGCGCGCACGTTTCTTAGTTTCACTGACTGCTTGCCCTACGGGAGTTATAAAGAACAGGACAAGGTTCCTATGTGCAGAAAAGGAGGCATGAGACGCAGAAACAACTAAAGGCAAAAGGTGATGCATGTCTACTATTAACGAAAGGTACAGACTGAGAGTACCACGAAGAGGATGACAGAACGGGTTTCTTCCAGCTGCCCTCACAGCAGAGCTCTGAATGCCAGCTCTGTCTGTGTCGGCCTAGGACACAGTGAGAGAAGAGACAGCAAAGAGATTTTTAAGGAGGAACCAAAGTCACTAACGTGGGTGGCTTTAGTAGGGGTGTACAGTAGAACCCACGAAAGGTAGAGATAGAAGGTAGAGACTGGGAAAGATCACTATTTGCACACGAACATGGTGATCTGACTTGGGAGTCCCAGCAGTACCATAAAAAGCCACATGTGATGTCATGCAATGGTGACCCCAGTATTGGAGAGACGACAGTAGGGACAGGTGGATGGCTTGCTGAAACTCGTTGACCAACCCGTCTAGAAGAATTGATAAGCTTAAAGTTCAGTGAGAAATTCTGTCTCAAAAATTAAAGGTGGAAAACAATTGAGCAAAGACATCTGATGCCAACCTTCAGTCTCCATGTGCAAATGCACACACACTGACAACACTGAACACATATCACACAAACAATGCTACACGCAATGAGACACTCACAAACATCCCAGAAGCTTTATTGTTTGCTTGCTGTTGTAGACAGAAACGAGAATGTAAGAAATTTAAATTGCCCTGATTGCTCAGAGTGTATTCTGGGAAAGCCTGTGTCCCACAAGATGTTGGCAACTGCTTTGTGAAGTGAGAGAGCTGTGGCTGAATTGTGTCTGGAAAAACGTGGATTAAACTAATTTAAACAGGTTCGTTGCTAATGGACTTTTTAGCTAGTTTAATATTACATATAAAGATGAGGACTAAAAAGGATCAAAGGCTATAGTGCAATTAAAAGAGAACGAGAAGGAACAGAAAGCACGGAATTAGAAATTCATATGTGGGTTCTAATCCCAGGTTCATTATTGTTTAATTGTGAATGTTCGTTTATAAGCCATTAAAAAAAAATCTTCCAGGGTGGGCCTCAATGTCCTTGCCTATGAAATGGGCTAGTAGATTGGGTGAGTGGTTTAAAAATATAAGTGTTTCCTGGCTAATTTAGAGCCCCTAAAGAGGGTTAATCATATTTTATATGACTTAAACATGAGTATAAGAGAACGTAAGTAACTATTAAGGGCTTTGAATCAAATTGAAATCTTTCTTTGATTTTTCTTTTTTGATGGTTTTGTATAAAGTCAGCAAGATGACACTGGGACATTTGGTATTGTGACACTCAATTATAAGGTTGAAGAGTGAGAGGAATCTGGTTTTGTTTGTCTTTTAATTTCTGGCATCTACTACAGTCGTGGAGACACAATAGCTCAATCAACGCATGCTCTCCTTACAAGTGAATACCGGTCAACTGTAGAGCAGCAGCTCTATCTGCCTTTATTTAAAGGTCAGAGCTGGCTGCTCGGCTGGAAATAAAATGGGGAAAACACTCTTGAAAATAATACCACAGGATTAAGAACTCCTTGTAGAAAATTTGCAGACTGGCAGGGTATGGTAGTCCGTGCCTTTAGTCTCAGCAACTAAGACGCAAAGACAGTTGGATCTATGTGAGTTCAATGCCAGCCTCATTTACAAGGCAAGTTCCAGATAGTCAGTGCTATACAGAGAAAGCCTATCTCGAAAATAGAGAGAGAGAGAGAAAGAGAGAGAGAGAGAGAGAATTTGCAATTTTCTTAAGGCTTAAAATATAACATTGTGAATGATATGTATAAGACATTCACTGTACTTTGGGAGTGGCTGTTTTTGAGAAGCAGAGATGTGGGGGAAAACTGAGCATGATAAGTTGTGGAGGAATGAATGGAGGCTGGGAAAATTGATGCCACAGGCATGGGACACTGACTTCATCCATAACAGCCGGCAGCAGAGCCCCCAACAGTGCTGAGCCCTAGAGGCGAGGCAGACAAGCACAGGGGATTCTGCAGAGCCTGGGATTCTACATAATTTGGGTTATGCACACACCCCTCTTCTAGTAATGTACAGGGCAGCCTGAGAACCTGAGATGAGTTGCTCACATAGCTGCCTCTACACAATGGAATAAATTTCTTTTCCTTAAGGACCATCAAACTTAGATGGTCTCTATTTAAACTCATTTCCAGTTGTGTCCGGATATAGAGTGGAGGGAGGCAATGAATCCTTAACTGGTTTTGAGTGCATGTGGAGAAAGGCAAACCTGTAGCCATAACTTTAAGAGAATCTCTTATCTACCATCTTATACCTATGTATAATTGTGCATGTGGATGATTGAAGTCACATGCACTAGGGGACAGAACATACACAACATTAATCAAAATGGAGAACTGTCCGGGCTACATGCCTTAGCAACCAAATTCTTCCTTCTCCTTATTCCCATAAAAAGAAGCTCCAAGCAGGCATCAGGGCCCCTGAATATCTTCATTTATTTGACCTGGGACTTAGTTGCAGTGTTTTCTGACCTGTTCTCTAGGTTTTCTTTGACTCAAATTTCCCTACCACTTTTGAAATCGGTGTGATCCTTTATTTCAGTTCCTTAAACAACAGACCAAGAGCCCGGGAATACCCTGCCATGACCCCAACCATCAGTAATAAGGGGGAATCAATTAAATAGACTTTGGCTAGCTAATCAGTCTAGCAAAAACATTTATTGGTTGCCACTCTCTACCAGAATGGACAGGGCAAATCAGTTTAAATATAGACTAGTTGAACATTTGTCATGTTTGACCCTAAGTTAGATCTATTAAAAGAGGTGATGTCCTCTAATCTGTATGGAGTACAATGATGTCCTAGCGCCATAAGAAAGTTGGGAGTGGGCAGAAGCAGAGCCCTTCCACATTTGATATTAATGGATTATCCTTCTTGAGAACGATATTTAAATAGGGTTGTTAGAATAAAAGTTAAAAGAATCTAATTTGAGGAATAATAAAAGCATACTGCATTGCACACAGTTATAAAAGAGATTCAACAGTGGCAAAAGTAAGGGGGAAAATATCTGGGAGTTGGTAAAAAGAAAAAAAACAAGTGAAATGTTTGCTTTTTTTTAAATCACCCCTTTTGTTTTATGTGTGGGGATGAGGAGACTCTGGGGCAGCTCATAGACAAGGAGGAAAGAAAACTGTGAAAATCCCACTAGAGTTACATGGCTAGACTCTCGGTCTTCTGCTGCTTCTAAAATAGGTGTGAGAGGCCATGGTAACATACTAATTAGTATCAGAATGCTATGGACATATCCAAAATAAGCCTGTCTCCCTTAGCAACCTTTCCCATTCACTTTCTCTTCACCCTTTTAAAAAGATTCTCAGCCTGCACCCAGGTTCCCAGTAAGCATCTTTTTGTACTTCCTACCTGCTGGGGTTGGGCTGGAGGAAGAAGTACTTTATTTTAATTGTTCTAAATTTACCACTTCTAAGCTGCAAGTCGTGCCTCTTCGTTCAGATGATCTAGAATTGCCAAATCACCTGTGCTCCCTGCCGGCCCTGGCATTCCCTCACCAGCGCACTAGCCAGATGCTCTGCCCAGCACGGAGCTCTGGCAACAGCAGCCTGTGGCCTCCCTCTCTAACCAGACCGTGTACGCCATGCTGGTTTACACCGCCTGCTCTCCCACTCTTGCGCTTGCCCGTTCATCCCCTACACAGCAGCTGGAGTGATCTTTTAGAGACAGAAACCATGTCACAACGCTCTCCAAACCTAGGGGGAAAACATATGGCCCAATTTACCTGTGACACTCTGTCTAATTACTGAGAGTGTCCCTTTCGGTTTCATAAGCATCCCTATATGGGCGACAATTAAATATCCACTCTCCTTAAATACCGCTAAAGAAGCCACACTCCACAACGCCGCCTCATCTCTCTAGTGTTTCCTCTCAGCTGCAGGTCCACCTGCTCCCTCAGCCACTAGGCCCGGACCACACTAACTTCTTTGTTTTTCCAATATACAGAGCTCATGCTGCTACTGAGACCCAAGAGCTGGTCAATGTCCCCAGCATAGAATGCACTTGCCTCTGCTTCCCGTGGTACCTGTTTGTTTTTTCTTTCGCTTCACATCTAGACACAAATATGAGAACCTCAAATACATCTTCCATTACATAGTGAGCAAACCTACCCCTACTCCAGCACACAGACTTCTTTATTGGTTCT
The DNA here is from genome assembly GCA_025134845.1 of Neodon shergylaensis. Taxonomy (NCBI): domain Eukaryota; kingdom Metazoa; phylum Chordata; class Mammalia; order Rodentia; family Cricetidae; genus Neodon; species Neodon shergylaensis. Next base: position 6,246,275 of record JABTXL010001625.1, on the reverse strand, counting down.
CTTTCTGTTTCTCTGGCTCTGGCTCTCTGGCTCCCCATCCTCTTTCTGCGACTTGCTGCTACCTCCTCACGTCTCTATTTGTTACAGTAGTTACCATAAAGATGGGTCAGAAAATCCGAGTACTCAGGACTAGGAATGCCCCACCCCGCGGTGCATTTACCTATGGAACTCCCCCAAAACATTTACTTTCCACTGAGGTGCTTTCCACTGTGAGTTTAAAAGCGTAATCCACATCACTGCATTTGTTTTACTAATATACCATAAAATGGGGATGTACCTGTCCGAAGCCCCTCTATAAAGTATACATTGCTGGCTTTCTATGTAATTCTGGAAAGAATAAAAGAGATACCATTTATTTCAACTAGAGGTTTGTAATTCATTGAGAAGGAATAGCAGTTTATAATGATGTATTTTCTCAAAGAACTAGCTGCAGAACATCTTTAAAGAAGGGCAAAGAGTCATTAAGTTCATGAATTGTTGAAAGAACTACAATCCTAATGGCTCAGCTACTGACTCATGATCAATTAGTACCCAACCTGAGAAGACAGACAGCCTGGTTCTCAGTCTCCTATAGGCAAAGCAGTGAGTTCTCCAAAGATTTGTTCCAAATTCCACAGGGCAAATACTGTGGAAATCTTAGACAAAAGCACTGTAGAGCGCTGTAAAAATATACCCCAAAAATGGTACCAACTGGCCAGGCAGCCCACTCTGGACTTGACACTGCTTTGGTTTCTATATACATTGTCCTGTCTGGAAGAAATATCTCTAAACTATTTACTAAATGTGACCTGGCTTTCTCTCGTCACCTAAGCACTTCCACTGCCCTCTAAGTTATTTATAAAACGCATTTATTTCTATATCTGTTGCTATTTCTTTGGTAAATATACTAATTACTTCAGCGGAGATGCTGCTGCCAGTAACAAGTGGCTGACTTTAGCTTATCAAATCAGCTAATCAGTCACACGGCAGGAAACGAAGATTTCGAAGAGTCAGAAGCTCAAATCAGTTTGGAACAGAAGGTTAAGAACAGTGGTTTCCAAATTTCCATATACATTAGAGTTATCTGGATTTTGGTGAAACACAGACTTCTGTGACAATACCAGAGTGTTTGACTCAATGATCCAGAAGCAGACACTTCAAACATGCATTTGTGAAAAGTTCTTGAGCATTTCTGAGCCTCATAGGCGGAAATGAACACACACCATAAGAACCACCAACTTAGAATCTGGATGATCAGTCATCCTGGATAGCCAGAGACCAAATGATTTCCTTAGAAATGAGGCTCTCATTTCTAAAACTAGGAAAGGAATAAAGGTTTTGACTGATTATGAAATGTAACCTATGAAAAGATGTACTCGCTCATAACTGAATCACACTCTATTCTCCTTTTATAGTCCCTGCTATAGTTCTAGACAAATAGCTGGTGCTCAAAGAATTGTGTAAGCAATGATAAGCAGAATGGTGCAACAATCTTAAGGGCACAACGGTGACACTCACCTTGAAGGTAACCAACAGCTCTCTAATTGTACTTAGAGCCTGCTCAACAAGAGGGAAACCAGGCCAGGTTCTGGAAACCTAAACAATTACCAGGGGCTAGAAAAGTCATGAGACTTGGAGGAGATCCTATAATCTTCTCTTTACTAACCCAGTTGAATATCTAACTACTTTCTAAATATTTACTTTACACCCACAGAGAAGTGTAGTTCTGACCCTTCGTCAAGGAAACTTCCTTTGCAACAGATGGAGATCATTACAGAAAACTGCAACTAGTCAAAATTCAGACCAGAGTGCAGGTTGCCCAGACACAATGGACACCTCTATAACACAATTCCTGCATTCAAGGCTCAGAGATTGTTCTGGAAGAGGGAGCAGAGAGATTGCAAGAGCCAGAGGAATAGGAAGTCTGCTGTAAGGTATGGCTCCTAAAAATGTTAGAGAAGCTAGACACCCATAAAGTCTCATCAACATGGCTGCCCAAAGAAGACCTGAACAATACACCAATAGACATGTTAACATGAAAGAGGAAAAGTTCATGAAGCCTCAACACTCCAAAAGAACTAAGGGCAACCAAGGAATGCAGAGAGTGAGAAAAATAGTCTTTGCCAGGAAAGAGCCCCCTACTTGATTATCCAATGTCAAATGGTCAGCTCTGAAATCACATATGTTATCATATGTACTGAGAAGCTTATATTTAGGAACATATATAACAACGATTAAAGAATAAGAAAAAGAAGCCATGAATTTGAGAGCAACACATGGTCCCTGGGAGGGACTAAAGACAAGAAACACAAGGGGGGAAGTGAAACAATTATAATTTTAAAAATTAGAATATAAATATATATATGTATGGTTGATCAAAAGTCTGAATGCTCAGGTAGATGAATAAGTAGATGGATGAGGATAGGGGGATAAATTGGTGAGAAGGTGGCTGCATAGGCAGATGGATGGGTAGACAGACAGGTAGACAAACAGATAGACTGCTGATGGATAGGTAACCATCCTGGCCAGGAAAAAAGTATATTTTAGAGAGATACTTGTGAGCCTCCTTTTCTGCTGAAATAGTAGATACCACAAAATGAGAATTTCCCTAGAAATATTGTGCTGTTAGGAGGAAAAGACTGGGGTCTGCTACGAGCCTGAGGGACTCCTAAAAAGAGATGTAGCAAAGTTGGAACAAATTGCAGACCCTTTCTAGAGATGACAGCCTAGACAGCACAGTAGGTAGAGCCATGCTTTGTCCAGCAGGGCTTAGTTATGCATGCTTCTTGTCCTGTACTTCTTGCCTTATTCCAGGACCCCAAAGATGAACTTGGAGAGAAGTCGTTACCCCAATTTCTCCCCCTTTCTCAATGTGGTCACATTGAAAGAGTCTATTAAATATTGTCTGTTTAATTGTCTCCTGAAGATGTATGTTTGAGCCTACCTTGTTAGGGCTACTAGGGCCCAAGCTCTGTCTCCACAACCAGATAGATGGCAGGATGGATATACAAATGGGAGAGACCTCTACCCCTTCCTCCATATATGCCAAAGTGAGCTCAGTCAAATCAGCTTAACAGAGCCAGGCGAATATGAGCCTATAGCCAGTCAGAGACAGAAGGCAGACTCCTGACCTGCAGTGCCATCTCACAAAACAATGTCACCAACATCCACGGGTGACTGCTGAGTCACCAGGGCAGAGGGAGTACTTTGCCAGCCTAGCAGGCACTCCTCTCAAACCTTCCTCACTCCTTAGCTTCCTGGGGAGCCTTGCAAAACCTAGAGAAAGGAGCACTTCAAAGCGAAGCGAAGAAAGAAAAGAGTTAAAACGGAGTGTATTGAAATGTAAGGTTTTCTGTCTCAGTGAAATTAAAGGTGTAGGAACCTCTGTTGTATTAAATGTTCAGTATGAGCAGAAAGTAAACACTGTCAGCGAGCAGGAGATTAAGGTGACAGGAAAAGCAGCTTTTAAACCTGTTAGATATTAATTTCCCATAGATCATCCGTCTGTCCTCTCCTTGTTTGAAGTTCCCAAGGCTGGAGGCTTGAAAGCACACACTGACTGCCATTTGCACACCGCTCATGGCTCCGCGGGGAGCCTCCCCAGCAAGTTATAACACTGTCCCTGCAGGAGCCCTCCTCAAACTCGCTCACTGTCAGTCTCTGCCTTTTTCTTTATTTCTGAACATCAAGGACAATTCTATCAGCAAGTCCAGCAGCTGGTAATGCAGCAGGCTCGCCGTCACTACAGTGTGCATCAGACCCTCCCTGGCTCCGGGTGGGCTGGCAAATTGATTTAGGAGATGAAATGAAAAGTGATGGAAAGTCTTTTGGAACCCTCTAAGCAACTTTTTCCTCTTCCTTGTTTCTTTTTCTTCCTCCATCATGCTTCACTGGTCTCTCTTTTTGTGTTAGCTGAGGTCTGGGGAAGTCTACGGACCGTTTGTAGACCTAGGGTTCCGCAGTGTCTTAGCATTTTTATGTGACTATCAAAATGGCTGTTTGGGGCTAGGGATTGTTCTTGTCCTCAAAACAGTTTGTTGTGAAGAAGACAGAATGGCAGTCTATCCTAAAGGAAGTAGAAAGATGACATGAAAATACACAGAACAGAAGGGGTTGCTGAGCCCCATTGCTAACAATAAGGAGAATCACGGTGAGAAGATTCCTCGTTCCCTCTTGACTAGACATCAGACACACACGTACACTCTCACCACAGCTTAGAAGGTTCTAGACTAGCTGAATCTTAAATTGTCACCCTTTGATTTCTAAGGGATAAAAGTCATGCAAAATGGGAATGACAGAAAAATAATAAAAACATTTTTGTCTTTCCATTAGAAGAAGCACTGACTTGTGAACTTGAATCCGCTAATCATCTGGGTCTTCTATTTTATGTCTCTGAAATGAAGGTGTTACGCTGTATTGTCCAAGTCCACTTCCTTGCTCAATGGTCACAGATACGTGATTATAAGGATTCTATTGTTACACAGCAGCAGAGATCAAACATTGGGGCCTCCACTGTCTTTCGCTATTTTGTTTTACTTCAATTAAATAACACGTTTAGATCTACCTGACACCACCATTATGCACAACCACCATACTGTTCTTTGGACTCAGAGAAGAAACCAACTGAACATATTAAAGTTTGTTTTCCAGATTTAAACAAGTTTCGGCTCCTCTTCGGCATGGACTCCTAGAGGAGACATGTCAGGAACTGACTGTCAAGACAACGTCCAAGTAGATGGGTCATCTGCAGAAATAGCCAACCACGAGGGCCATGGGAAGGTTTCTATACATACCAGTCAGATTGGTAGGCATTTCTGTTCAAGAAAGTCTGAGAAATAACCCATTGCCTAGTTTTCTAATCAGGAAATCCTATGGGTCAGCGCCCTCCCTCAGCGTACACCTAAATTAAAGATGGTGGAGTTCTTGCCAGGTCAATTATTGACTGTACAATCCCAGCCAAATCCGATGGCACCACCTGACCCGCCGACCTTGCCACCCTCTCCGTTTGAACATCGATTGTAGCTGCTCACCTCATTAGACCATTCTTCTCAGCAGCCACTACCTGCCCAGAGGAATTTCAGCTAATCCCTTTCTGTTGTTTATTTCTCAGTTTTGTTTAAGCGAATTGAGGGCAATGACCTCAGACTTGGGAAGGACAAGCCAGACTTCTGGAAAGAAAGCTCCCACTGCTCTCAGTATCCTCTCGACTGTGTATTCCCAGCAGAAGCACCCACTCTTTAGGGGTCCAGAGGTGTCTACGTGGACAAGAATGAGACTTCCTAAAAGTATTCAGAATTGCTAAACTAAACTGGAGCAGGGAAGCCCCAAGGATAGTTAGTGATTATTTTTTCTCTTGTGGTCACCATGGGTTGGTGTTCTAGAACAGCTCCTGGAACTATATTTAACTAAGGAACGGGTGAATCAAAGATCCGCTGCCTTGTTATTACTTGTGCGACAATCGTCTGCTTCAACAGCTCACCTGCTAACCCACGTACACAAAGCTGCAACCGTAAATGTGCATTTTAAGCCTTAATGGAATGATTTCAAGTCTTTGTACTGATACCAATATTTGCAAGCCATTAAGTGGATCCTGGGGTTTGGGCTACCATTAATGGTCACTGTAACCTACACTTAGCATCCCCAGTGCAAATCACATGACTCTAGGTTTCAGGATTTAGCTGGCATTTAAAAAATGAGTTTGAGATAATCTGTAAATGTCACTGAATCCCGTGCAATGGAGTGAGGTGTTTTTCATTGAAGGCCATTATCCTCCTAATAATATAAAGTGGAATACTTATGTGCCCATTCTATAGACAGAAGCCTGAAATATCTAAGTAGCTGAATAGCTTGAGGAACAGATATCAGCCACTTGGCAAGTAATTATCTAAGGTAGCCTTGCCAGAGACCTTGCAGAGTGATATAAGAAGGGTGACTGAAACAGCAGCCTCAGTTCACAGAAGGGGGAAACACCGTGTCGAAATCCCACAGTGTGCCAGTGCTGTAATTAAAGGAGCAATTCAGAGGGAGAGTGCTTAGATTTTTGTCCTGCTCTGCTATTCCCTAGGTGTGAGACTTGGGGCCAGTCTGGCATCTGCATTCCAGCGCCTGAATGAGAACCAAGGGCAGCAGCAGGTGCGAAAGCCCTTTGTAAAATGCGAAGACTAGCTAAATGTTAGTTGCTAATAGCGTTTGGAAAGTGAGCAGCCACACTGGTGCTATTATCAAGGGTCAGAGGCAAGTGGAACTCTTGAAGGCCCGTGGAAAAGGAAGTTGATATAAGGCAGGGATTTTTCTGGGACGTGTGCGTTCCCTGTGGCAACACCCATTGTGACCTGCAGAGTCTCAGGAAGCTGAAGGTAATGCTATTATTAATATTACCCAATCACAAGGAAAGCGACGTTCATGCAAATGCAAAGGACTCCAATTTCACCTTATTAGCCGAGAAGAAAAGGGGATCAACCATCTAATAAAAATAAGCACACAGACTCCAGTGTGAGAGCTATAGCTGTTTGAGGGTCCCAAGCACCCATCTTCAGCTATCAAATTGCTGTGACAGTTCGAGGGGAAATGCGAGACTAAGGCCTGCACGAAGGAAAGGAGATTTTTTCTGAGAGTAGGAAACATATATACATATGCACTTTGTTTTCATACCAAATGTGCACCTGAAGATTAGAAAATCAGTTCATCAGTGGAATCATCTACATCATTCTTTCAGCTTCTATTGTAATATAATAACAACACAAAGAATACAGAGAAGAAGCGTTTCACTAATGACTTAAATATTGTAGAAGTAATTGTGAGGGGTGTTTTTATTTTCACATGTGATAGTTAGTCTTTAAGATGGTCTAAGTGGGCCACTCCTATTTCCTTGCCTAGAAATCTCTTCCCTTTCTATGGAGGTTGGAACTCGGGACTTGTTTCTAATAAATTGACTATAGTATAATGTTGAGGTCTAATTATAAAAGACCCCGCCTTCCATCTCGTTCATCACCCTTTCTCCTTTACTTTTACTACTCAGTCTGAGGAAGGACACTTCTGTTTTGGAGCTGCCATAGACAAAGATCCAAGGGAGAGGTCCATGGCAAGGATCAGAGGGCACCCTCTAGCCAACATCATAGGAGGAAAGAAGAAAAAAGGCAACACTTTTCATTTCAGAAGACAGAACAGATGTTTAATAAAGTTTGATACACTTATGATAGAATTGGAACTAGAAGTGTTTTCCTTCACTTCAGAGAGGGAATTTGCTTAAACATATAGCGAGCATCATATTCAATAGTTAAACTGTTAGAAGGCCTTGCTCCAGAGTCAGGAACAGAGCAAGGCTGCATGCTCACGCTTGTTGCTTTGGTAGAAGGGTGTGTTGAAGGTCAGATTAAACACACTGACACAGATGAAGGAATACAGATAATGAGAATCAAAGAAAACAATGAGCTGCTTAATGATATGATTATCTGTATAGGAAATCCAGGTGAGTCAAGCGTTAATTATAATTGATACAGGAATTTAGGAACACAAACGATCAATATAGAAATATCAATTAAATTTTGAAACACAAGCTGCACACAAATGAAAAACTAGTTAAAGAAAACACGATTTACAATGACAACAAAAATAGGGTCCATGGGAATAACTGTACAAAACATGTATAAGAGATTTATAGCAAAAATTACAATGCTTTATTAAAAAATCTCAAAATGAGACCTAAATAAATGGAAGCCTACAGTATGCTCAGGGATGAAAAAAAACCTCATCATAAATATGCCAATGCACATAAAATTATTCCATAAATTTTATCAAATACAACTCTCGAGAAAATACCAGGAGAATTTTACATGACAGTACGCATTAATTCGAGGAGCATAAATAAAGGATCAGAAGTAACTGAGATGAATTTGAAGAGCAAAACGGGAGGGTTCATTCTCCCTGACAGCGAGCTGTGCTTGGGAGCTTCATCAGTGCAGGCAGTATGATGGAAGGCCAGGAGGAGCACAGATCAAGGGGATGGACATCCTAACCCAGAATCACACCACTCTGAAATGAAGTCTCCCAAAGAGATATTCGAGATCTTTTAGAAATTGAAAAAGGGCTGCAAGACTCCATCCTCAACCACACTCCAAAATCAACAGCAGGAGGAGTCCTTTGAAAGCGCTGGGCAAGAAAACAGGGCTTTGTTGTCTTTAGAATCCAGAACATACGATATTGTCAAGTAGGGAGTTATTGTTCACATATGCATACATACACAGAGCCTCCCAGGGAAAAATACAGTTTAGTTCACTTAGGAGGACAAAAGCGCTCTACCACAAAAATAATCTTACTTTCAAAACACAAGTCCCTCACTGAAAGAATAAATTTGTGTCAAAAAGTACAGAACTAACCAATTGTGATAAAAAGTAAAAGGGGGAATTTAAAACCTTCTCAACCAAGACAGGGAAACAAAGCAAACCAGAAGCTTTTGTGAGGAGTGGACAACTCACTAAGGACAACCAAAGCATTTCTTTCTTTCTTTCTTTCTTTCTTTCTTTCTTTCTTTCTTTCTTT
>JABTXL010001625.1:6213941-6237748 GCA_025134845.1 Neodon shergylaensis | reverse complement strand
TCTCTCTCTCTCTCTCTCTCTCTCTCTCTCTCTCTTTCTCTCTCTTTCTTTCCTCTTTTTGATTTTTTTTTCAAGACAAGTTTTCCTGTGTAGCTTTGGAGCCTGTCCTGGAACTAGTTCTAGTGGACGAGGCTGGCTGTTAACTCACAGATATCCACCTGCCTCTGCCTCCAGAGTGTACCACCACTGCCCTGCTCCAAAGCATTTTTTTTTAAAAAAAAAAATAAGAGCTGGATATGTGTAGTCTCAGCTACTCCAGAGACTGAGGCAGGAGGATTGAGTGAGTCCAGGAGTTCTAGGCTATAGTGTGCTGTGCTGATCGGGCGTCCACACTAAGTTTGACATCACAATGGTGACCTCCCAGGAGAGGGAGACCACCAGCCTGCCTGAGCAGGGGTGAAATGGCCCAGAATGGGGAAAAATGTTCAACCAAATTAGAAATGAGGAAAATGCAAATGAAAACACTAAAATATCATTATATCTGTCAATTGCTTACTCTCATGTGTCCTAATAAGAATGTAAAACCATTTTATTTAGCAATTTAGCAATATTTGGAAAATTTAAAGGTCTTTCAATCCCATGCCCAGAAATTCTTCATCACCATAAGCACAAGGAGCCATGGATAAGAATGGTTACTGCAGTATTGTTTGTGAATGGCTAAACTAGCCAAATGTGCCTAATGCTAAACAGTGCCGTGACCATAACATGGAACACTACCCTGGAGTTTAAATGAGTGAACATATAGCAATGGCCTGGGAATTATGGCCACAGTTATTATCCCAGCTTTCAAGATCCTAAAGCAGAAGGGTCATAAGTTAGAGGCCAGTTTGAGCTATGAAGTGAAATTCTGTCCTCAAAAAATAAAAGTCATAAACCAACTGACCAATCAAACATGAACATAATGAACATAAGGTTACATAAAGGGGCAAATAAAGGAAGTTGTTATCAAATAAAGATGAGTGTGCTTGTGTGTGTGCATGCGTGTGTGTGTGCGTGTATGTGTGTGTGTGTGTGTGTGTAGAGGGCAAAAGATGAGGTCTAGTGTCTTTCTCAATCATCCTCCACCTTAATTTTGGAAATAGCGTCTGACCCAGATCCAAGAGCTCACTGATTAGACTGGACTTGCTGTCTGGTCAGTGAGCTTCCAGGATGCACCCATCCGATCCCAAAATTGATATGTTCCAGATGATGTCTGGGATAGAACTCAGGTTCTAATGTTTTGCATAGCAAGTGCATTACCACTGAGCCTTTTCCCCTGTCTATATTAAGATTATTTTAGTGATTCAACATCAAAGAAAACATTGTATTTTGTTTATTTGCATACAAATGTATTTGGAACAAAAAAGAATCAAACCAACTTATACTTATGAGGAAAGCAGATAGAAACAAGGAAAATAGATTCAGTGAAAAATAACAGGGGACTGTTTTGGTATGTAATGTATTTCTTTGGTAGTGAGATTCACAGTAAGTTTGGATAAAAGCTAAAATGTAGAAACACGAGTCTTTAACGCATTTTTGTTTCTTATGCAATGATGATTTTTATATATGAGGTGATCATAAATGATTACTCTTAAATGGGATCCACCTAAAATGTATTCCACATTTTCTATTCCATAGCCAATACCGTCAATCAATACTTCTGTTGCAATGCTTTATTTTAATGGTCAATTGTCTATGAATTTTCCCTCTGTCTGCCTGAACATGCTTAGTAGATGTAGCACATGTCCAGTTCATCTCTAGGAGCCAGTATATTTTGGGTACTGTTTCATAGGAAGCTGCTGTACCACTGCCTCTTAGTGTTCTTCCTCACAGACTGTGCTCTCTTTTTTTGCCCCTTCCCTTCCCTTCTTATCCCTTCCCTTCCCCTCCCTTCCCTTCCCCTCCCTTCCCTTCCCCTCCTTTCCCCTCCTCTCTTCTCATCTTTCCTCCCTCCCTTCCTCCCTCTCTCTCTCTCCCTCTCTCTTTCTTTCCTTCTGTCTGTTTGTCTTGGTTTATTTTTCTTTTAGAAAAAATATCTTTCACTATGTATCTCACACTGGTCTTGAACTCCACATATTGCTAATAAAGCAGACATTGAGATGGGTGAACTGAGGTCCCTCCCCCCATACACTTATGCTAAAGATTCTGCCAGGCTGACTAGATTAGTGATTGTAGAGAGGTAAAATGTTGTAGATGCAGAGCCAACAACCCTGAGCTATCATTAACTTCCTTAATAATCATCAACTGTCAACTTTTATCTGGTCTATCCTGGTGCCTATCAAGTAAAATTATTTATGATATTGTCTTAGTAAGGTTTAGAGTCTTATGATTAAAACTCTGCCCAAAAGAACTCAGGGAGGAAAGTGTTTATTTTGTTTTATTTTACACTTCCACATCACAGCACAGTACTGAGGGAAGTTGGGGCAAGAACTCAAGGTAGGGAGGGAACTTGGAGGTTGGAATCAGGGAATAAAGGAGAGAGACCATAGAGCAATGCTGCTTACTGGCTTGCTCGGTCTACTTTCGCATACAAACCAGGGCCATCTGCCTAGGAATGGCACTGCCCACAGTGGGCTGGTCCTCTCATATCAATTACTAATCAGGAAAATTCTCCACGGACTTGCCCACGGATAATCTGATGAAGGCAATTCCTCAATTGAAATCCTCTCTTCTCAGACATGTCTAGGGTGGTTTCAGGTTGACTAAAAATTAACCAGCACAGACACAGTCACTAAGCAAGTCACAAACATTTTTCAACAAAAAAGCTAGAAATGCCAGCAAATGGCAGTTGAGATCCATCTGTCGGAACCCAACCACCTGATGTTTCTACCAGTGTATTTGAAAAACACCTGGCTTTATTATTTTCTTCCCACAGCCCTGTAATTATAACTTCACGAAATTGTTTCTACATTAGAACACTTTACTGGAGCCATCTGAACCCATGTTCCCTATAAGGGCCATGGTCACTCAGATTTTGCTCATGAATAAACTATCTCTTTACTCTTCTTGGGGTGAGAGCCGTTTGGTTTGATACATTATTCAGAAACCAAAGCTTGAAAATTGCACTAGACGTCATCAAACAGACAAAGTGGATTAAGTTGAGACACACAGCAGATGCAAACCCACCTGGGTATTTTAATAACATCCTGTTCTGACCCTTATTTTCCACATTCAAGTGGCAGTGGCTTTTCATGAACTCACGTGTTCCAAAGACCACAGATTATTCTAGTAAGTGAAATACTACACAGAACACGATCAGTCAGTTCCCTGTCTGCTCACCGCTTGGGTTCTACAGCCCTCCAACGGCTCACCCATCGATCCAATCCCCTTTACCACTCCTTGTACCAGCTGAGATCCTCTCAGGTTCTGCTCACCCACGCTCTGCAACTTCAGGTAATGCAGTTTCATATAACCAAAGGTTTTCCTAGTCATCTTCGATGAGATTCCAACAATACTGTAGGAACAAATATAAAATCCACCCTTTTCAGTGTGGTTCCTGCCTAAAGGTCACTCAGCTTCTCTGGCCACTTTAGTCCTTCTTGGTGTCCCAGCCTTTGACCTATGGAAGCTCCCTTCTAGACTTCTAATTGGCCCCTGTTCCTTCATCCCTAGGTGTTTTGCCCCTCCTCCTCACCCATTTTAATTACACTCTACCATGACTCCTACACATTGCTTGTTGAATGTCCTGGCTAGTTTTATGTCAACGTGACATAAGATAGAGACATCAGAGAGGAGGGCACCTCATTTGAGAAAATGCCTCCGTAAGATCAGACTATTGTCAAACCTGTAGGGCATTTTCCTAAGTAGTAAGTGATAGGAGAGAGTGCGGCCCATTACGGGTGGGGATACCCTGGGCTGGTGGTTCTGGGTTCCATAAGAAAGCAGACTGAGCAAGCCACGAGGAGGAAGCCAGTGAGAAGAACCCCTCTGTGGCTTCTACATCAGCTCCCTGCCTTCAGGCTCCTGCCTTGCTTGAACTCCTGTCCTGACTCCCTTGGATGGTGAACTGTGATGTGAAAAATAAGCTGAACAAAATCTTTCCTACCCACCTTGTTTTGGTCATGGTGTTTTGGTCTCAGCAATAGAAACCCTGATGAAGACATGGGGCTTAGCTAGTTTGGCGGGTTCTTCCCCCAGACCTTTCAACTGATCTCTCTCATTTTATACGTGACAGCATTAGCCACGTAGCTTCCTTGTTCTGCTCTTGTTAGTTTGTCTGCTAACATCAGCGATTTTCTTCCTTGGCTATACATTAGAAAAAAAAAGGGAAGGAAAAAAATTATGACTGACAGGTGTGGATATGGGAATTTAGAATTTGCTAAAGTGATTCTAGTTGCTGCTAATTTGAAAATAGCTAAGCACATGTTGCCAACCATTAATGCTTAGCCTGGGATGGTCCCATCGTAAATACATCTGGACTGACTGCAATCCCTATTACTGAAGACTATATTCTGCTTCAAGTGTGAAATGCACCTGCTTGCTGGGTCACTATATTTGGCAACAGCCCTTGGCAGTACTTCCCAGAACAATAAGGATAACTCGATTATAGAATTATTACAATTTATTACAGTTATTGGTTTCATATTTCAGCCTCTTTCCAGGGCTGTGAGTTCTGTAAGGGTAGTGACTGTCTTCTATTCATCTTTATATCTCCAGAGACAAGAAGTATCAGGACCCATAAAATGTCTCAGAATGGTGTCCTTAATCTATTTAACTGACCGTAAATTGAGTGGTCTCTCTTTAAAGTAATTATCAAATTCTCACATGGATCTCCAGCTGCTGGACAATCACACTTTTCTATTAGTTGCTTCCCCTGTCTGCTTCCCGAGGTGGTCATTCTGCAGACTTCTCTCCTTCATTCTACTCCTGTCGCTGTCCAGCAGCCTCAGATTTGCCTGATGCCTTCATTTCTTCCTTCATAAGCAGCCTAGAGCAGTCAGGGAAGACTTTCTCCAACTCAACATCCTGCATTTGCTTTGGTATCAACACAAGCACACCAGCCTCAGAGGAACACAGGCCTCCACTGTCCACTGCAGACATCAGCATCACTCCGCTCCTGTCTCACCTTCTCCCCTCAATGTCTTTCCCCCTCTTTGCTTTCTGGCCAACTTCATCAATACATAAACTTCAAAAAAAATCCTTTTCTTCTTCTATCATATCCTTGGAAGGCAAAAAAACTAAAATTAAATAAGCGAAGCCCTCTGCAAACCAGTGGTCTCTCTCTTCTTGCTACACATTTGCGTGTTCTTGGGGACGCTGTTAGACTGTTTCCAATCTCACAGTCATTTCTTAAACTTCATATTCTTAGCTTTCTTGTTTAAGTATTGAATGGTAAGTAGCATTTCTGTGTCATTGCTCTCGAATATATATACCTGGGACAATCCAGAGCACATGAGCAACTGTCTGGCTCTTTGTCTCCATCCAGGTCTGACACCAGGCATAGTTCCTCAGAGCCCAACTCTTTCTCACAGAACCTTCACCTCTCAGCTGGTTACAACCCACTCTTCCAGCTGATGGGCTCAGTACCCCATAGCCATCTCTGCTCCTCTTTTCCTCTTACTTCAGGTTTCCTAGTGTCTCTATTAGGAGGACAGTCTCAGGAACTGTCCATATCTTAATAACTTCACTGCTACCTCCTTGGCCTTGGCCATTGTCTGTCCTTCCATGGCAATTCTGGTTCTTCACACCCTTTCTCCATCATGTCCACAGTTGCCCATACCCATTCAGATTTAGTTCCAACACAATAGTATTATTATTCATTTGATTATTAGTTAAATTCTATATTATATGCTCTGTATCCTGTCTACTTACTGTGAGCACTGCCTGTCCACCCACTGGGCACACTGACTGCCTGTCCACCCACTGTGCACACTGACTGCCTGTCTACCTACTGTGCACACTGACTGCCTATCCACTGTCCACACTGACTGTCTGTATACCCACCGTGTGCTGCTTGTCCAGCTACTGTGCACACTGACTGCCTGTCTACCTACTATGCACATTGATTGCCTGTCTACCTACTATGTACACTGACTTCCTGTCTACCCACTGTGCACACTGACTGTCCTCCTACTGTTCACAATGACTATCTACCCATTGTGCACAGTGACCACCTGTCTACCTACTGTGCATGGCAGTGTTCTTGGAGCTCCTGCAGTGATGGATTCCTCCTAGTTTAGACTCTTCCCCCAAGGCCTATTACCTTTCATGATCCTCCTCAAAAATTTAAACTCAGAAAGGACTTTTTTTTTCATTTATAGACATTAGCAAAACACTTCAAAGAATATCTAATAGGGGCTTGGTGGATGTTTGCTAAATGAGCACATAACAGAAATTTTGTGTTGTTTTATCCAGCCATTTACATCAAGTTGATCATATATACTATTTTCTACATAAGCACACCTTTAAAAAACTTTCTTTTGACCTTATTTTCCATGAGCACTTACACACTGCCTATTAAGACTGACATTGAAGCAAATACTTCATCAATATGATGTCTAGCTTCAGAATAGTACTGAAAGTTATCCACGATTATTCCTTTTAGTGACATTTATTTTTATTTGCATACATGTGTGAGTTGCGGAGGTGCATGCCATGGTGTTCTTATAAGGTCAGAGGACAGCTTTTAAGCTTTCAGGAATTTCTTTTTTTAATTATTCATTTATTATTTATACAGTGTTTGGTCTGCATGCCAGAAGAGGGCACCAGATCAAATTACAGATTGTTGTGAGCCACCATATGGTTTCTGGGAATTGAACTCAGAACCTCTGGAAGAGCAGCCAGTGCTCTTAACCTCTGAGCCATCTCTCCAGCCCCAGGAATTTCTTCTCATCTCTTCTCCTCCTGTGCTCATCCCAAGGATTGATGTAGGTCTCCAGGCTTACAAGCAATCCACGGCAAAGCTATCTGGAGTCCCCACTCTACCTTTTCTTTTTGGGTAGTCCCACAACAATTTAAAACACACACACACAAAACTGGATGTTCGGCTTTGTTGGTTTGCATTTCCCACCGGTAATTATCGTCATCCAGGACACTCCTTGAGGACCCTTGGCAGGTTTCATGGCTCTGCGCCTGCCATGGATGGTGAATTCAGACCTCGTGAAGAGGGAGATGGAGCATGCTCACAGCCCTGTGCAGTCTCCCTTCTGCCCTGCAGCAGCAGTGCAGGGACAAAGTCATCCTTCCCGCTTCTTACCTGATGTAGAAATAAATAAATAACTACAAAAAAATCCAATCTCTGCTTGGAGGCACTAAATCCCCTCTCCTTTCCAGATGGCTGGGAGATTTCTCCCAGGTGGTAAATATATTATTAAGAACTCATTTCACCGTGAAATTGACTATTCAAAACACAGACAGAAGTTAATATATTAGGACAACCTGTCTGAAAACTCACGTTAGAGAAAATTTATTTTTGTTTAATATAAAGCCTAGTATTATACACGACCCTTTCTAGTTCAGCCGGTTAAAGTTGTCCCCAGTTAGAACGTGTGTCCCAGAGTCAGGAGTCCGACCACCAAGTGTCACATGTCCCCATAAGAAGCTGCAGTCACTCCTTCTGTGTGGAGTCCTACATCATGGGAGTTAATGATGTTCCGCCTCAGACAGCACTTCTCAGGTCTCTTGGGTACACAGTGACTGTTCCCATCTGGCAGTTGAAGCTAAGCTAAAATGTCTGTAGCTGAGTTTGTTCTAGGACAGCCTTCCAAGAGATGACCAGGAGCCCCCTGGGGGAAATGGAGCGAAAGAATTGCCAGGAGTCAGTCATGAGCTGTTTTATCAATGGAAAAATTGCACAGATTACAAAACAGATAAAGGCTTGTCGGTAAGGATCCAGCTGGCTGTGAATGTTTCAAGCATTAACTCATTCATGCTTGGTTGATTCACCTTTCAATAACAAGGCTACATCTTTAAAACACTGGGGCCATCACTCAAACAGATCAATAACTCACTTTGTATATTAGCCTGGCCCTGAACTGACAGAGATCTGCCCACCTCTGCTTCCTGTGTGCTGGTATTAAAGATGGGGGCCAACCACACCTTGCTCAAACAGATCATAGACTCTCTGAGAGCCCACATTCTGATAAGAAAAGTAGGCTTCAGCTTTGCACAGGACTAGGAAAACCCAACATCAAAAGCCACTAACTGCTCAATGAAGGTGCGGGTGAAGGGAAACATGGAAGTGCAGTTGCCTTTTGACGTAATCTTGAGGAACGGTGAGTTTGGCAGGCATCTGTGTGGGAAGTGCTTGTCTTTGAAGGGGCTGCCACCTCAGAACTGATAGGAAAATATTTGTGCTTTCCCGGACATCCTGACATGTTTTCTCATTCTGATATACACTCATTTCCGACATACCTCCACTCCTGTTTCAAATTTGTCGATAATCTTAAGTTTAAAGACAAAATGCAAAATAGTTCTGACTTTCTCAGCAGGAAATAGTACGGGTGCTCTTTGAGGCTCAAAAGCAAGTGTCTTTCGTTTTAAAAATGATCCCTTCAGAAATGACAGGTTTATTGCTAATCATACAATGAACTTATTATGCGTTGGCACAAGCAAATCCAGCTGACACCTAAATGTCTATTAAAGAATTCTTAATTTACACAATTATTTTGATCCAACTAATTACTCAAATAGGAATTTAGTCAAACAACTGCCTACGCTTTTCCAAAAAAAAAAAATGAAGTTCCAGAATCATTAGTAAACCAGTAACGAATAATCCACTGAAGAACGAAACAGTATTTCATATGTTTAAAATAAAGTGGTGCCACTCTCTGGACCACCGACTTCACAGCAATTCGGGGAAGTCAACCACTCACACAAAGAGAGCCCTCCAGAGAGAAACCACATTGCCAAACCGCGGCAGTGAGTTAGAGTTCCTGCGCTCTGGTGAACTGCCAATGAGTATAGAGGCTCAGCAAACGTAAGTGATTTAGAAAAGTTCACTCATCCCTTTATTCTGCCATCAGGCACTCTCCATCAACACCGTGTTCCAGGTGGGACGCTGTGCCGTGGCTTGCACAGAACACAGAACGAGTGTGTTCTCATTCAATCCTTGGTTAGAACCATAAAGTCTTAAAGGCAAGGAAAGCAGGAGTTTTTCTCTGCCAGAGCTCCCTAACTTGTTTAATGGAGCTGGTTTCATGAGAAATTTGGGATGGAGGGAAAGAATAACCAACAGATGGAAGATGATAAAATCATCATGACTTTAAAATAAAATTATGTTAAAACACAATATACATGTAGAAAAAAGTAAAGCCGCCATGGTTCAACAGCTTGGGAAGAATGCAGATACTGAATACACTTGTTTCTCTAGCACTCACTGAAGGGAGAGCTTGCCTGTGTGGGGGAGCTTCTCTCTTGTCCTCTCCAACTTAGCTTCCTGAAGTCTTACTATTTTGCTCTTTGTTAATAGGTCAGCTTTACCTAAATTTGCATTCCAGATAAATGCAACCATTTGATATAAGATTTTTTCCAGTATCTGACTTATTTGGTTAAATATGGTATCTATGGCCATCATTCATGCCACATTATTATTATTATAATCATCATCATCATCATCATTATTGGAAGATTATTTCCCAATTCAGATATCCATCTGATTACATAAATCTGCGTTACCTCCAGTTCAGGGAGCAAACAAGCACAGCAGCTATAAACATCTGTGTAAATTATCTTTTGCCAAATCTATATTAGAGAATCTATAATGCAAGGAACAATGTGAAATCCGTAATTGATGGTTATCAACAGTTTTCTAAAGGGTTTGTACCAATTTGAATGCCCAGTAGCAAAATGTTTAGTTTTAGTTGTCCTGTCCCCTCACCAACACTTGATATTGTCAACCTTTCCAATTTTCTCCATGTTTGTAGATAGATAACAGCATATCGTCATTCTTTTAATATATATTTCCCTTTTGCTGACACTGAGTCTTTATGGATCATTGTGTTGTTAAAAGCCTGTTGAAATAATTTGCCCAGACCTATTGGGTACTTGCTTACTTTTGATTTTCGGGAGGAGTTTATGCATTCTAGATGTCAGTCCTTTATCACTGACATATATTGTGAAGATTCTAATTGCTCAAATTGCAGCTGAAAATCAATCACAAGCAGCATGGGAGGGGCGATTTATGGTGTCACAGTCTCCAGACACACGTACATGTGTGTACCCAGTAAACTTATGTGTACCGCAGTCAACTTTTCACTGTTGACTTACTAAACAGAAAAAAGGCTCCAATCTGAGCCCTAAAGCCTAGAGTGGTCAAAATGCTGCAGAAGCATCCATCCCTTTAAAACACCCTGATAATTATCTGATCTGCAGACTGTACATCCATGAAGGCAGGGATGTCTGGGGGACTTGCTCGTTCTTATATTTCTCTCTGTTAAAACTGAGTGCACAATAAGAAGATAAATGCTGAGTTAAGAAATAATCCCAATTTCTGGAGCCTATCAGGCGTCTGGTTCTATCATACAAGAATGATAGAAGGAAATTGTGACTTTATATGGCAATCCTCAATTGAGTGATCAAGACGTGACAAGAAAAGCTATATTTCCTGTACTGTTTCACAATTCTATAATACAAAATCAAGGATATCCAGGGAAACTGTGTGGACAGCTATGATCTAGCACATTTTGGGAAGAATTGTATTTATAAACTACTGCTCAAAACACAACTTTTATATTTTTGGAACTAGGTGCTATGCTATCAATGAAAAAATTATTTTATGGATATTAAGTATAATTTTAATCCTGTCATCTAATAAATATGTTGTTTACCTTTTGAGCGATAGCAAATTAGCCCCTGATTACTAAAGGAAAAAATTCACTAAAACAAAAGGACACAACAGATTAGCCTAAATTAAATTTGAAAATTAGAATGCCATTTGGATAAAACTCAGCAGTCTTCTGTATTATCCAGTTAAATGCATATGACTGTATTTGTATTCATACATAGCTATATATACATGGGTATAGTAGTTCACACCTACAATTCTAGCAATGGGAGGCAAAGGAAGGCAGATTCTCTGAGTTATGGGCCAGCCTGGTCTGCACAGAGAGTTCCACACCAATGAAGTCCACATAGTGAGTAGTGAGACCCTGTCTCAAGGAAGCAAGCAAACAAAAGAGTCTTAGTCTACTGAGCTGAGCATCTGAAGTACACCTCTCCATATGAATGCTGAATCAGCAAGGGAAGCGACTGCTCTGAACCTAACAGTGAGAAGACAGACAGGGGACAAACACGAGGCCTTTGGGGTTTGGTCTCCTTTAACATCCAGAGTACAGCTTGAGGGCTGATGTTCAAGTTTGAGTTTGTGTGGCTGATACACATGGATGGTGTGGGAGCTGAAAAGTTACAGAGCCAAATACTCTCTGTTGGTCTTCCATCTGTAAGAAGAGAAATTCTGTTCTAGAAGAGAACTGATTAAAAGTACACGCTAAGCAATCCAGACTTCTCACTCAGTAGTCCTGGCACAAAGATTAGTTATCGTAGCCTGTATGACCTCATGAATATTTAAAAGGTAAATGTCAACCTGAAGACAGTCTGAACACTGGGATAATCTGTTAGCCATCAGTTAAAATTCAGCCTTTTATTTGGATCTAGGGTTAGTACCAGTTAGTAAAGTCCCCTCTAAAAGTTATCACACAGACACTGCTCCAAACTCTCTCCTCAGACATGTCATAAAGTCAATGACTTCCTCCCTTTCTCACAGACGCTGTGTGAGGTGCCCTGAGAAGCTTGGGCATTTAAACATTCGGGAAAGGACAGGTTGTAAGAGAATGGCCCAGACATTCTACAGACTTTCTGGAATCCTAACCTATAGAAAACAGTGAGTCTCCGAACTGAAGCCTGGACTCCCCTGAGTATCCACACATAGTGAGGCCTGGGTCTGGGGAGCATGGAAGCTCAACCCAGACAGTTTTCAACTGAGAAGGCATGGGATAAGCACTTGATCTGTGCTATGTTGTCCAGAAAACTGGGACACTGGTGCTTCCTTGTGGCTGTGTCAGCCTTCAAGAGGAACCAAATTTGTACATAGACTTTGTAAGCAAAGGCAAACCATGACTATTTAACTGCTCATTAACTTTTAGAAGTGCACAAATGAAATGCAGTCCTGCATCCTCCTGGAAGCCACTATTGGTTAAAAATGGGATCCCCCAAAACAATAGTTTGTTCTGAGATGATAGTGAAGACTGGAGTCCCAGAAGTTCCTATATGTGCAGACAGACTTTTACAATGAAAGAATTAAAGACATTATATATCCTTAAACATCAATTTAGGTATGAATATGTAAAAGAGAAACAGGAAAGACAGAGAGACACAGACAAAGCATTCACGGTGGAGTGCTAAATACACAGCTAAAGGAACCTTTTCTACTGCCTTTAACTTCTCTTAATAATCAATAACATTGAACAGAGAGTTTCAAATACAAAAGTAGGATGTAGGGATTGTGGTGCTTTAAAAGTACAGTAGAAATCAGGTCACTGAGAACATGAGCTAAAAGAACCTGGGAAGTAAAAGCTTTCTTTATGTATGCATCGTAGAGAGGTTCTGTGAAACGCGCAAAGAGACAGTGATGGTTACAGACCTAGAGTCATAGCAGCATGTTGCTGATGCTGGTGGTGATTCGGATAGAGGTGTTCAGAAGAGGGGTGATGTTGTGACGATGGTGGCCGTGATAATGTTTTATGGTGGTAGTGGGAGTGATGTGTGGTGGTGATAGTTATGGTGGAGATGCTTTTGCTGGTTCTGGTGGTGATGGTGATAGCAGTGATTGAAGGTGGTAAGTGATTGATTGATGATGGCCGTAGCTAGTCTGATACTATTGGTGGTGGTTTGTAGCGATGGTAATAGTGGTTGTCAAAGTTATGATGCTGTTGCTGATGGTGGTGATGATGATGGTGGGGTGGGATAGTAGTGATTGATAGTGGTGTTGATGGTAATGGCAGTTATGATGGTAGTTATAATGAAACAAAGAGAAAACTACTGTACACTTGCTACTGTGATAAGTACTTTGCCTGAACTAGCTCATTCAGACCTAAAAATATTCTGCGTGGCAGTTGCTTGGCAGCTGTTTTAATTCTCTCCACCTTAAAGATGAGAAAAATGAGGCATGAAAAATATCATAGCTTCTCAAGGTCATAGAAAAGCAGATATTTGAACTCAGATAATTTGACTCCAGAGTCACAGACCTAGACATTCTGCAGCGTTGCCAGGAAAGTGCCGAGGAGCAAGAGTCAGAAACAGAAAGATGGATTCTTTGTGTGACAATATTCGGTGATGAGAGACCTGGGGAATATTATTGCCTAATGATGGCAGGGGACTGCTTAACATACAGAAGATCCCAGTCTGAAGAATAGGAAAAGGGTGGACTCAGAAATTAGAGAGGTAACTGCCCGTAAAATTTGATCATTTCATTAGAACGTGACATGACAAATTGAATAATGGCACCGAATACCTGCAATTTACCTTATATGTAGCTTGAGCTTCAAGAGAACCATTTCCTGTGAGTACTGACTTTTACTACACCCGTAGCTGAGTTCCTGATCTTGGTTTATGCTACACGGTTATTGAGGAGCTTGAGAAGAGGGAAGAAGTATGGCTACAAGGATTCACACTGTCAGAAATAGCTGCTAACCATGGGCCACCAAGGGATGAAATGACTGGTAGTGTATTTTAAATAGCAATAGGAGACCTGAGCACCAATAGCATAAATTCTCGGCCCACCTATCTGCCTCTCACCTCTCCTTTCTTCCGCTGCAGTCCTTTCTCCATGATATGGAGAGATGCTTCATCAAGCTGTTGCATGTACCCTCACCTCCGTTCCCTGTGTTTCTTTCTCAACCCTTCTGAGATTGCTCAGTCTCCAATCCTTAAATAATCAGGACCACCCACTTCTGACAATTTTCAGTCTTTAGATTTTTAAAGAGCTCCCATAAGTACATCTCTTTAACTTTCTACCATGGAATCTTACCTTTTTATCTTTTTATGCTTTTTAGATTTTTTTAAATTTTTCCTCTTCTCAATAAATGTTAGGAACTATGAATTTAGAAATATCTTTCATGCATATGTAGATAGAATTTGGTAGAAAATAGGTACACAAAATGACTTATTGAATCAAAGGAAACAATGGACATAACATGAGTGAGAACAAACCCTGGGAACACTACCTGGGAACTGGGTTGTGGGGGCGGCAGAGACTCTCAGACCCCATGAGTGGCTAGGCTAACTGAGGTGCCAGTACCCTGTGAGCCCAGAAACTGGACAGCTATGTTGGCAGCTATACCAGTCCAACAGGCATAGACTTCAGCTTGCACCATGAAGGCTCCAGAAAGCCAAAGCTGGACACATGGGACCACATCTTCCTAAAATATCCTGATATTCTTTTGATTTATGCTTACATATGTGTATATGTAGATTGCACATTGCAGATGCATGTGTGAGTATGTACATGCATGGATGTGTGTTTGTGTGTGTATTTACATGTTGAGGACAGATGACAATTTTGACTATCATTCTTCAGGAGCTACCTTTTTTCTCTTTTCTTCTTTCTTTGAGACAAGGTTGCTTGCTAGCCTGGAATTCACTAAGTACACTAGACTGGCCAACCAGTCAGTGGGACCCAAGGATCCATCTGTCTCCACCTGCAATCTCCAGACTACTTCACCAAATAGGTTAGACTAGCCGGGCCATGAGACCTGATGATGCTCCTGGCTCTGCTTATAATCTCCTGCACTGAGACTATAAGCATGTGCCGCCATGTCCACCTTTATTTTACTTGGATTTTAGGGATCAAACATAGGTCTTCATGCTTGGAAGGCAAAAAACTTAACTATCTGAGCTATTTCTGTTGCCATTTTCTTTTGAATGTTCTTGAGGCTCTGGAGGCTCAATCACCAGTCACCTTTTTTATTGCTGTCAACAGCAAAAAGAAAAGATTTATCCCTTGCCACTCCCAGCTCCACTGGCCTCTTCCCCTCCATCTCCCATTCTTATCGCATGCATTATATACCCACCATGCCCTACACAGACTTCCTCCATAAATTGTTGAGGACATTACGACCAACTCCAGGACTTAAGGGACAGTAAGCTTGTGCATCTAGTGAGCATCCTGCCCCTTTGCCACTCTAACTTGATATACTCATTCTGACACCTTCTTCAGAGCATGGAGAGGTGTGGATGTGTCCTCACTGATCATTGCTGGCCTTTCTGTGCTCGCTCACTCTCTCGTTGAAATTGATTCTTTGAGGTTGTGCCATTTATCATTCCTCCTCCAGCCCTGCTCGCTGCCAGCTTCCTAACTTCCTTGTCAACCCCCATTCATCAAAGGTGTTAGGACTTATTTAAGTTACTCAAACTCTAACTGGAGCTGGAGAGATGGCTCAGCAGTTTAATATTTTCTGCTTTTGCTGGGGACCTGGGTGTGGGTCCCAGCACCCACGCCTCAACTCAAACTGCCTGTAGCTCTAGTTCCAGGGGATCTGACATCCTCTTCTGGCCTCTGAGCACACCAGGCACGTGCATGATGTACATGGTCCATGTACATACAAGCAAGCATTCACATATACATATAGACATTAAATATGCATTTAAGAAAACCTCGAGTATCATTCATGACTCCCAACTCTGAATGAACTTTGCTCCAGAAATCTCTTCGGTCTACTTGTGTAGAACTCACAGCCTTCACCATGATCCATAGCTGATTTGTTTCTAGAATTGCAGACTTGAGTTCAGACTTTTTTGCTACAACATATTTGTTATCCATTTTATGTTTCTTTCTAACAACTTTCACTAGATACTTCTCCGGACTCCCTGATAAGTCTGTCAAAAGTCCCGTCTCCTTTCTGTGTTTCCCTTCTGGGACTTACAGCTCACCTTGCCAGCTGAAGTCTTGCCACCCTCTCAAAGGACCTGGCTCCTCTGTCCTCTGGCACTAATCTGGTATCTAGAATTGACCCAGAATATAAACATGCCTGTAATCCAGACAGCGGCTGTTGGATGTCATGTAGTAGGGCAGCTTGGTCCTATGCTAGCTCATCGCTACTAACATCTCCTGAATTCCCCATGAGTAGCAGGAGATCCCCTGCTGTATGTCTTACTTGTATTTTAATCATACGTCCTCTTCCGCACTCAGTAACCTCATTTGATGTCCTTGTATAAAGCTAAAAAAAATGAACTGTTTTTTTTTATTTTGCCTTCTCCATGGTAATATCGTTACCATGGTTCAGTCACTTCCTCCAGAAGCTGTATATCCTGAACACACAGAAAAGGACATGAAGAAGCTGAAGCCACACATTTGAGGGATGTCATATGTGTGACGGTGTGGGAAGGGAGGAAATCGGTCACAGGACTCTGTATGTATTACTAATAAAACTACCGGTTGTCCATCAGAATCAATCAGCTCCGAGGGTTATTTGTCTGCGGGCTGTGAAGCTGGCTCACCTGGCTTGCATAATTGAAAAGATGGGATGGACAGCAAGAAGAATTGTAGTGTGCATGAGAATAGTGAGAGTCCATACACAGTCTCCTGGGATTTCCTGTAGTCCTGGAAACTCACTCAAACTTTATCTACAACAGCCTGCAGGGAACCTAAGAATAGAAGTGAATGGCTGTGGCTGAAGCCTTTGTGGTCTTCAGGACATAGGACGAAAGTGAACATACCATTCCAAAAGATGCTGATGGTCAATCAAGCATCGACTGGGATGAGTAATGGAGCCCTCGTTCTGAAGCAACTAATATTAACTAGAAACATTGTTTAGGGTTTCGACTCCCATTTCTGGGCTATTCTTAGCCTCCCTTCCCCAAGACTGCAAAAAGTAAGTTATGAAGTTAAAAATTAGCAACTTACAATGCAAATGCATTCATATTTGGCAGAGACTGTTTTATTTTATTTTATATATTTTTATCTCCTTTTTTCCCAGGAAAGATCAGAATGTGTAAAGAGTAGACAAACCGGTCATACCTATAGCTACAACTATACTCCAGGCCAGCAAGCTAAATTTGAATGTCTTGTTGGGAAGAGGACTTTGAATAAACCACAAAATTATAATTCTAAACCAAACTACAAGCATTGATCAAAAAGAAAGAAAGACATTGATTGAAGCGTTATGGAATTAAATAGGTATTAACAATTGCTGGCAGCCATGGGGAAGAGTTTTTTTTCCCCCAAAGTTGATTATACTTACTAGCACTAATCCTGAACTCTCTTGAGTTGGTTCTGCCTATATCATACGGAGGTCTAGCACATCCTGGTAAGAGTCGCTACCCTCCAAGTGGCAGCCCACTTTCTGCTTTACTTGCCCTTACTCCAGAGCATCCCCTTCACTCTTTTGTATAAACAAACACTCTGACATCAACACAACATGCTGCTGTTGTCCCCAACAAAGTATTTTCTTTGGCTCCCTGTCTAAAGACTCATTTCTCTCCTCACTTTTGTATCAGATATCTCACAAGACTTGTGACTTTTTCAGCTGTGTACTGTCCTGTTTTTGACACTGCATAATCTCACCATAAACACTGCCTATGTCACTGTAGTAAGCCATTAACTGTCATGCTATGCCAAGTGGACGCCTCTTCTGCATCATCCACATATTGCGTATGGTTGCCATGGATATTTTTGAAGTATTTTCTTCCTCTGACCCATGTGGCTGTTTCATTTTACCTCTCTGGTCTCTAACCTTCTGATTCTCTTGCAGCCTTGCCACTCCTTTATTGGCTGTGCAATGGAAATGTGCCAAAGTATATGCCTGTACATTCTTATAGGATTCTTTCTTTAAGGCATTTTGTTTACAGACAAAATTAGTGAATGAATACTGACAGCAATATCTCGAGACTCATATCTCTAGCCCAGTCTTCATTTGTAGGATCCAGGGAACTCCATAAACTGGTTAATGCCTCCCTCAGAATGCTAGAAGTTCAAGCTCTATTCAGTCAATACTAAGTTGAAAGTTCTGTTTCCTTAGCTCAGATCCTGCGTCTTTAAATGGCATTCAGTTGTCAGCCC
The DNA here is from genome assembly GCA_025134845.1 of Neodon shergylaensis. Taxonomy (NCBI): domain Eukaryota; kingdom Metazoa; phylum Chordata; class Mammalia; order Rodentia; family Cricetidae; genus Neodon; species Neodon shergylaensis. The sequence goes on along the minus strand of JABTXL010001625.1, from coordinate 6,219,777 downwards.
TGACTCATAATCTTCTGGCCACCAAATCTACCTGTTGGCCTGTTGGTGACCTTTAAAGAAAGTTTTAAATAAAAGCCACTTTACCATAAAGAACTTGCAAATAAAAAGCATTGTGTAGCGAGATTCACAAAGCACTTGCCCAGACTCAGTCTCTACACCTTGGTAGATTTCCATATAGATAGGACAGCCATTCTGAATCCGTGGAGCTTCCCTTTGGACTTCCCACTTTAACTGTCAATTACACTTTTATGCACGTATTCATCAATCACACAACAACAAAAAGCCATGACAGAGTTAAAATCAGAAAAAAACAAAATTATCTTTTTATTCTCTTTCACAGTTCATCCGTCCTTTCCCTTGCATTCTGTCCTCCCTCATCACCTAATAGGTGCTCTCTTTTAACAATGTTATTTTATCCCTTCACCCACATTTGTTTACATATATACTTACATACATTATTGACTAAGAGCCTCATCTGAGATAAAGCATACTTAATTTTCCCTTAGCTTCTTGATTTCTATCTCCTCCCTTTTGGTATGCCTCTATTCGTTGTATCTATCTCAGATGACTAGAACAGTCTTCCATAAATCTACCCATACACATAAGCTTATTCACATCCAACCTTCTCACAGTGAATCCCAAATGAAATACAAACCTGGCTACTGTACCTTGTGCTTAGACTATTAGGATAAAGAGACGCGCTCCTAAGTGCTCCTTGTCTGTTCTCTAAGGAGTCAACTGCGCAATGCCAGCCTTACCCATGTTAGGTCTTAAAGTGTGTCCACCTTCAAAATGTCACAACTTAAAGTTCTAACTCCCTGCGTTCCAGTTCTAATTCCCTGTGTCACCTGGATATATAGTTGTTTGGTACATAAGTAAATTAGCGTGTGTTAATTGTTCATTCCAGAGGAGCCTGGGCCCCTATGACATCATAACTCATGCTCACGGGAGGAGATTTGGATACAGATATACCCAAAGGGGGAAATGGGGTCAGGATCATGGTTGTGCTGTTTTGTTTTTACCAACTTTATACAAACCAGAGTCACCTGAAAAGAGAGAACTTTAGCTGAGGAAGTGTCTCCATCAGACTAGCGTGTGGGCGTGTCCGTGGGACATTTTCTTGATTATTGATTGATGTGGGGGAAAGCCCAGATCACAGTGACCCATGTGGTCCTATACTGTTTAATAAAGCAATCAGTAAAAAGCATTGCTCCATGGTTCCTGCCTCCAGATTCCTGCCCTGAATTCCTTCTCTGGCTTCCCTTGATGACTGACTACATAACCTGAATGATGAAATAAATCCTTTCCTCCTCAAGTTACCATTGGCCGTGGTGTTTACAACAGCAGCAGAAACCAAACTCAGACAATGATTCTGCAACCACAGATCACCACATTGCTAGGAAGCCATCGGGGTCCTGGCAAGAGGCATGTGACAGATTCCTCCCACAAACCTGAGAGGGATTAATTGACCCCATCATCACTGTGACATCAGCCTAGCAGTTCCTAGAACTGGGAACTTTCCGAAGGACTAAATCCCACTCTTTCTCACAGATCATCACAATAGCATTTGCAACTAATGCACAGTGCATGCTCCTACCTAGAGCTGAGCTGGCCTCCCTCCCAATAATTCGGGTTCTACTTCATGAAAGAGAACTTTGTAGCTGTCTTTCCATCTGGGATCTCTTTCTTCTGTCTGCTACTTTACTAAAACCCTAACAATCTCCAGTTCCCTTGGCCAGGGTAAGAGCCACAGCCCAATGAAATCCTATTTATGATTCTGTTTGTCTTGATTTATAATTGTGTATCTTTCAAGCCTTTCATAGGCTGGCATAATGTCTGTCATAGTGCACTCATGCAAATCATATTTGTTGTTTGAAAAAGTGAATTCTTGTAGAAATACATATTCTGTGTTGATTTTAATGTGACCCCAAGAAGAATTAATTGCCTACTGTTCTACACTTTCCTCTCAAACGCTGTGACCCACGGACAGTAGGGGGCTCTGACTTTTTTGAGTATTATGTTCCAAAACTATGCACCATGCTGGGAACCGAGTGGGTACTCAGCCAATATTTGTGTGACTGAATTATGATGCTGGTGAGGGAATGACAGACCGCACCATGCTGCACAAGTGGAAGGAGTAGAAGCAATGATTACTACCGAAGGGCTGGGATCATTTTCCTCTACACTAAGGACTTGTTACAATTTGCCATTCCTGGTAAATACAGTTCTGCCCGGTAAGTTTTTCTGTTCAGCTTCAAGCTTATGTGGAAGGAAAGTAAATGTGTCTCCCTCCAATTCATTTTGAACTCACGGCTCAGTCCGTGTGCTTCACAATGCCTTTTGAGAATTCTTTTCAATTCCCTTCATCCCGTCTCCTCCCTCCTCCCTTTGATGTTTGCAGCCCAGGGGAAAACAAAACATTTAAATGCAACCAACACTATAATCATACACACTGTTAACTTGGACAAAGAAGAAACAGAAACTGGAGTCTTCTATGCACCTCCTCTTTGGATCTAAATTCCTATCTTTTAATACTTTAAATATCCCCGTAGGCCAAGTAGCAGCTGATTGTAGTGGGGGGCCATCTACGGAAATAAATTGTAACAAAAAAATTTTATGTGCCAAATTTTTATTCCAATTTTAACGAATGCACACTGAGGTAATTAGAAAAAAATATTCAGGAATTTTGCAAATATGATAAGGAAGTGCTCCTTTCAATTAGGTTATAACAATAGAAATTTCTGCTTCTACATTTCCCTTTACCTGATGTTCCTAAAGTTCTCATTAATAGTTATAAGAACTAGAACTATTACCCAGAATTTTCAGGGGACAAAAACAGGATACTTATGAATGAGGCAAGGTCAACCAGATGGTTGTCAGGAGATTCTTCACTCAACCAGGTATACTTTGCATTTCTTGTGGGCAGAAAGCTAAATCTGCACACCCTACAATTATTACTCCATAACATTGATTTTTATACCGACTTTATGGCCATTTATTCTTCCCATGAAGGACAAACCAAAAGATTTAGATGAATTCAAATACAATGCAACTGACTGGAGGGTAGAAACCTGTGTAAGAGTTTGTTCTGCCTCGAGGAAGTCAGTTTGCTTTGGGCATTGTTTAGAGAAGATTCTTAGTTACTTTTCTATTGTTGTGATAAAACACCCATGACCAAAGCAACTTACAGAAGAAAGAGTTTCATTGGTGGCTTGCCGTTTCAGAGGGTTTAAGTCCATGGCCATTATGGCAGTGAGCATGGCACCAGGCAGGCAAGCATGGCATTAGTATAGTAGGTGAGAACCTACATCTTGATCTACAGGTGCAAGGCAGAGAGAGTTAACTGGAAATAGCATGGACTTTTAAAACCTCAAAGCCCTTCCCTAATGACACAGTTCCTCTAATATGACCACACCCCCAACCCTCCAACTGTTCCAACAACTGGGGATTAAATATTCAAATACACGATCATATGGGGACCATTCTCAGTCAAAGCACTCCAAGAAGAAAATAATCCTTTAGCAGTTGATGAAGAATTCCCTGTCTTCAGGATGTCTTGTGATTGGTGTATCTCAGTCTAGCACTAGTGTAGCTCACCACCCAAGCAAAAGATTTCTTTTCTATTCCTTGATAATTCTATGGAAGAATTATCCCACTCTTCTGTATTTTAGCATCGAATGAGAAAGAAAAGAGAAAGAAAGAAAAGGAAGGAAGGAGAAAGGAAAGAAAACAAAACAAAGAAAGGACAGAAGGTGGGAAGACAGGTGGGAATAAATGGAGCATGCAGGGATGGTTCTCCACCCAAGTGTATGCTGCCTTTTAATCTACTCATGGAGATGAGGCATTTCCCTATGGATGTGGCGTTCCTTTCAAATCTGCTTCTGTCTGTTATGCAAAGCAGTCTCTGAATATTGAAAACCCACCTCCATTTCTACTTTCATCTTCCTAATTTTCTCTTTCTCATCTGCTTGTTCCTATAGGATAGCATTGAGCCAGAGGAAAGCAATGAGCCCTTCACTCAAGTATTAGAACACATTTGAACTCCGCGCAAAAGTAACACATTATAGTGACATGATGAAAAATGATTCATTGGAGACGGTCCTACTTTCCCTGCTTTTATCAGTTACTCATTCAAGACACTGAAACCAGCTGTTACAAAGGCTGGTATTTGCTTTACAAAAGAAGAAAAGCTCCCTCTGTACACACAATCTTATTCTTCCTACTGATTCCAGCATCAATAGCATTTGACAGGTTGGTAATTTGTATTTTTTTTAAACCATAATTCATTTAGTGTCATTCTTCTTTATTATTGTACATCTTACACATTGGTGCATGGAAAACATTGCTGCATCTTAACAATTCTATTCTTTGCAGAGATCATTCATTCAAGAGGGGCTGTATGAGCGTCTTTGGGGACAGTGTGATGAATAGTGCAAGTAGCAGGGGGCAATGGCAATAAGGGGAGAGGAAGGGGAAAGAAACAGGACCGAAAGAGATGGAGACAGAAACAAAGACAAAAATGATAATTACCTGGGGTGGCAAAGAGGAGACCACAGCATGAGAAAACATGGGGAACTTGGAAGAAGAAATTGACATGAATATTACAGACTTATGCACTACAGCACGCAATGACTTTGGACCCAAAGCTTTCCTTTCACCCCTAATAGGGTATGTGTAAGTGTTTTGCCATTTCTGAATTTTTGCTGGGAAAGGAACTGTGCTTTTGCTTCCTCCTAGTAAAAATAAACAAATATGGCAACAAAAATCAGGGTACAGCTTCACAAATAAATGTTTGCTCCAGAAAAGTCTATGGTTGATCCTATGAATCCATAGTCTCAAGCCACTACAGACCAAAATTATAAAAAATGGGACAGGACGTAGCTAGTGTATGATATGTATACCAGACCCCGCACTTGATCCCCACTTTGACATCCGAAACAAAATAAACAACCCCTTCCCAAATTCTGTCTGTAATGAGAGCATACAGACATTTGTCCTGCTCTTATTCCCAAAGAAACAGCCTTATCACATAGCGCTTACTTGACATTAATTATTACAAGTCATCTAGAGATGATGTAAAGCCCACAAGTGACCAGGTGTTAGGCTGCAGGCCTTTTTCCTGAGCACTTGGGACGTTAGGTAAAGGATCATGAATGCCGGGCCAGCCTGGGCTCACACATGCTTGTATCCCCCACCCCCCCCACACACACATTGACTCTCACAATGAGGGATGTGCCTAGGCTATATGCAGATACCACGGCATTTTATAAAAAGAAATTTGAGCTCCCCCTGATTTTGATATTCATGAGGGAGTCAAGGACCCAGCCCTAAGGAAATACCAAGAAATAAGTTCAATTGTGCTAGCCCTTTCCAGTTAGAACTGGTGTGCTTGGTGAAGCTTTCTGAAAGTGGGCTCTTTTCTAAACTGTCTTGCGCCAATCAACGATGTGAGAATGCGATGGGACTGCTAACGCTGACGTTTAGATCAATCAAGAGAGACTGTAGGGACACAGCCCTCACTTTGAGGAGCCTCCTACCAAGTACATGTATAGACCACACATGCCAAGCATGCAGAACATGTACAGTATGAGTTTGGAAATGCCTTCTTTAAGTTCTTGGATGACCACTGTGTGTCTATAGCTAGGATGGCCACAGTGTGTCCACAGCTATAAAAACCACTATGTGTTCACAGCTATGATGACCATTGTATGTCCACAGCTATGATGATCACTGCGTGGCCATAGCTATGATCATCACTGTGTGGACAGAGCTGTGATGACCACTGTGTGGACACAGCTGTGATGATCACTTTGTGGACACAGCTGTGATGATCACT
>JABTXL010001625.1:6129896-6213931 GCA_025134845.1 Neodon shergylaensis | reverse complement strand
GACACAGCTGTGATGATCACTTTGTGGACACAGCTGTGATGATCACTGTGTGGACACAGCTGTGATGATCACTGTGTGAACACAGCTGTGATGAGATGACCTCTGCTTGTCCTTGCTTCCTTCTCTTAATCCTCACAGCCTCTCTGCCTGATAAGCATTGGGCTCATTTTGCTGATCAGGACACAGGATCAAAGAGGTAAAGTATTTGGTTCTGATCACAGCCATAGTTAAGGTGAGAAACCAAATTCAAAATAGGCCTTACAAGGGAGATCGGGAGTTCCTGGTGGTCACCAAGCTGGAAGATGCACCCACAGAAGTAGAGGAGGGAGGAGAGATCGGCTTGGAACATCCTTCACAGAGCAAGGGCTTTCCTGCCTGGGCCAAATGATGAGCAAACTTTGACGAAGGGGCTCAACCTGCGCATGGTGCCAGAAGAAAACAAAGTCACCAATGAAGTGGGAAGTGAGTGACAAGTGTTTATTCACTTCCACTAGGAGGAGGAGGACAATTTCTCTTGGCTGAGATGCACTGGATCATGGCTGATGGAAACTTGGAAACTAGAGGGAAGAAGTCTTCCTTTAGTGGTCCTGCTGCTTTCCTGACCCAGACAGGGAGACATCGTTTCTTTGTACTCATGTGTGAAATGGCATTACCCGATTCTTACATTTCATTTCACACCTTCAAGAGGAAAGCCCTTCGGCGACAGCTTAGTATTACTGGCTAGGGGCACACATTTCTGATCCTTGAAATCCAGCAGTTCACTGGAAGATGTGGGTGTGTGCATACGGATGGAAGTACCCACCGCATGCATGTATATGTGAACATTGCATAGTATGAGACATCCTGAACATCCTCCAACAAACACAATGGTAACTGCAACATTATAGTTGATCATGCTATGTCCTCAGAACCGAACAGTGAAATTCTAAAATAAAGGCTCACTTGTCAATTGGAAGGATGTATATACAACCTTCATCTTATGGATTAGACATGGTATGATGATTTTTGTGTGTATTTCAAAACATGGCAATGCTTTCCATTGAGAGACACACATATATAGGGTAGGGTAGACTGTCCATTAGTGCCTGGGAAAAATCAAGACAGAGGACCCTCTAGGAGAAAGGGTACAGATAACCACATCAGAGAAAGGCCCTCAAAACATTTCAGCTTGATTGGTCATGTATATTTTTTTCGTTAATCTCAGTAGCATATATGCTAATCTTCAGGCAAGAAACACCTAAACACCAACAGAGAGCAACCATGGGGATGGGCAATAATCTTTATCCAGGCAAAGAGAGATGAGAACACACATCCGGCTGAGAGGACAATCCTGTTGCCACTGGGAAGCCAGAAAGCAGCTCTTCTCAGTAGATCACTGACTCTGGTGGTCCGCAATCACAAGTGTCCGCGATCAGACAGAGATGTAATGGGGGAAACACGAGAAGGAGACAGAAGATGAAGATCATGAGGAGGTCTGAGGTTCTGGGGAGGCAGGCGTGTGGGCGGGAGCAGCCCTTGTTAATCTCACCAGGCTGTTGTGGTTGAGTGGACTCACTGTGGTCCCCAAGCAGACACTTATGTTATTATTTCTCTCAGCAGGTTTCAAGCTGCCTGTTAAGTTAATAAGAAAAGTGCGAGATGCAACAATTGCCTTTGCTTGGCTAGCTTGTAAAGGCTTTGTCACTCAAAACTGGAACAAAGGCCCTAATAACATCCCGTGCCATGGAGGCAAGTGTCAGAGAACAGACAGAAATCAATTATCTGGGTGAAATTCAGAGGCAGGAGGAGCGAGGCGCACGAGCGTGGAGGCGTTCAGACCACATAATCCCATTAACAGGGTGCTGGGCTCTCACGGGAGGGCACAGCCACACAGGAAAATTATAATTAAAAGTAAATAAAGGGAAATGAGTCCCTGGTGGCCTTCTGTCATAGCCCTCCACTCAGACATGCTTCCATCTGAGGGTAGCAGAGCTTTGAACGGCTTGTGTACCAGGCAGGTTTGGGAATGGGAACCACAAACTCTCATGGGTGTGTTCGCTAATCCTGCCCGTTAGTAACATTTAGTAACTGGGTTAAGACATTTGCAAAGGGCCAGCAGTGTGCCCGGAGCCGGGATGAATCTTCCTGACACAGGATATGGATAACTCTGCCGACGGTTTATGCGCATGGTTCCTGCTGAAGTGGTGTTTACGGGAATGTGTAATGAAAGGGAATTGACGAACAGATGGGTACATGGTGGTGGGGCGGGTGGGTGAGAATTCCACTCACTTCTTCCAGAACCAGTGGAAAGCCATCCACAACACCTTGTCACAATTCAAAAATTCAGGCGCGACCCCAAACCAGGACACTAACATGTCTGAGTGACAACCTATAAGCTATACAGAATAGTCAACATACAAGTCTTCCGAGGACTGCTTCTGACCGCCGTGTGCCAGATAGAGGCTTGAGGATCTGAATCCATCTACACAGGTCCAGAATCCACCAACAAGAACAATAACAGCACAACCATGGGGAGATCAAAGACACGCTTCCTGTAGGAGCTAGGAGGAGGCCGGGACTATTCCAGGGCCCATTGTACTCTACATAGATGCTGTATAGAGAGGCAGACTCACAAGCATGGTGAGTATATTTAAATAATAGACAGTGCTGGAGCTACAGGTTTTGACACATTATGTTCATTCATATTTCCGGTTATGGATGGATGAATGAATGCCACTGTAATGAGTGCCTTGTCTTTGGAAACTGCCTCACCGGACATACGCTTGATGATTTCTTTGTGTGTATGTGTGTGTTGTTCTTTTTTAAATTAATTTAATTTTTTAAAATGATCTTTTCTCATTTTACATACCTATCCCAGTTCCCACTCTCTCCCCTCCTCTCGCTCCCCCCACCTTCCTCCCACCCCACCCACCATCCACTCCTCAGAGAGGGTAGGTAAGGCTTCCCATGGGGAGTCAAGGAAGTCTGACACACCCCTTTGAGGCAGGATCAAGGCCTTCCCCCATCAGAATCCAGCTACAGAGGTCCAGGATCTATCAACAACACAATTGTCAGGACGTTAGCGCCTGGAGAGATACAGCCCTTCCTATAGGATAAACACATTTGCAATGAGGAATATTTTAGTTTATGAGCACTGGGTGAAAATCTTTACAATTCCTCTGCAAGAGCCCTCTTCTCTCTTTAATGTGGTTTTCCCATTTACTAAAGCCAGTAGGTAAGCGGCTGGTTTCGCATCAGGTAGGCCTAGGGTTGTGGGGCCCTGTGAAGAGATCCCAGAGGTAGTGACGGGCCAGAAATAAACGATTTTAAATTTATTCCCCAGAAGTTGTCATAAAGCAAGCACGGCAGCGTGAAGGTGGCTTCGGCAGCCGGGAGGGTGATTTGAGCCCACTGTCCCTCTCAGATGGTGTCAGTCCATGACTGGTGGGTGCTAAAAGCTGCTAATGTGTACAGAACAGGAGAGTTGCAAACTCCCAGCCCCTGAGCCTCTCATCTTCAGTGTTGCTAGCAGTGAGAAAGCTATTTGGAAGGAAGCGCAGTCAGGGGATTCTCCGTTATTTACAAAGACAGTAAGTGGCACAATCTAAACCCAACCACAGCAGCTGGCACTGGCCCCAAGGCCTTCACAGTTCCTGTGGGCTTAGGGAAATACTGAGAAGTCATTCAGTGTAGGCTAATGACATATGGGGCGGCAAGGAGCCCCAAGTCGGTGCAGGGAGGGCTGGTAATTATTGCTAACTAAATGAGGAGGCCGAGCCCTCCATGCTGGACAATGTGTTTTGTCAGAAAGGTAAAGCCAGGGCAAGGGTGCCGGAGGGAGAGAGACCTACCGTCTGCTTCCCACACAACCCTGTGAGGATCCCACAAACCCAATGCTTGCTGGGTATTGTGGGACGCAGAGATTCTTCTTCCTTGCTACTGATATGAATGTCTGCAGAGACACGGTAGAGCAGCAGCAAAGAACTTGAGGCTGGCACCTCTGCTGGGAGCTGTCATTGAGTTGCTAGGCAATGCCAAGGCTACTTCAAGGTCAGGCTGAAGAAAAAGACAGCAACTTGAGGGTCAAGTTGTTTGTTTGTTTAAAGTAAGTATCACTATTTTAATTTTCACTTCTCAGTATTCGTTTTGGATGATTTTATTTTTTTTTAAAACAATCCTTCATGTGAAGCAATCCTTAGTCTTAAATGTCAGGTATATGCCCTGCAGCCATTTAGCTTGGGGTAGAGTAGTAATGAATCAAATATATTGTTAATACAGAAGTGCAGTGGTGCCCGTGAGCCTTTTACGGATACAGAGAACTCAGAACAGCCTAGGTGTGGACGGATAGCAGGAGACACTCACAGCCAGCCTTACCTAACTTACTGAAGTACAAATCTAAAATGCTGGACTCCACTGAATCAAGATTAGGAAATGGATCTCCATGCACTCCTGGCTTTCAAATTCCCCCATAGCCTGGATCACAAGTCAGATGTGTTTGGAAATAGATGTTGTACCAACGAGAGGGAAAGAAAACAGCTAACAAGTACAGGATCCATTAAATGGAATATGTGTTATTACTAAGACCTTGAAAATCCAGCCAGCGCACATAAGGAATAGATAGCATGGCTTTACATTTATGCAGTTAATGTGAATACGATCAGTGGCCTTTAATCCCAGTCCTCGGCTGGCAGAGGCAGGCAGATCTCTCTGAGTTAGAGGCCAGTCTGATCTACAAAGCGAGTTCCAAGACAGTCAGAGCTAAACAGTGAAACCCTGTCTTGAAAAACTTTTTTAAAAAAAGAAGAGGATGGGTCTTTGTGTGCTAGTGTTGGACCTTGGATCTCAAGCATTAGCTCTGACCCCCCCCCCCAACTAAAAGGAGGTTTAAATGATGCACAGTAAATTCTGGGACTACATAGGGCTGCTACCAAAGACAAAGACAGACCTGGAAAACATCCACTTTCTAAAGTCTCTAATTTGATGTGGCAAAAAGTAAGGCAGGTGAAATTATAATCCATTTCTACTGTTACAGAGTTACATGATTTGGGGAAAATTTCCAGAGGCTCACAGGCTTTACCTTGTCCATGATGAGCTAAAATAATCTCTAAATTCCTTTTCTAATTTAATATCAAAATCTTTTTCTCTCTGATTCCCAGTACTTTCCCCTTAGATTTTTACTAACAAAGCTTCTAAGTAAGAAATGGTGTATTTAAAAAAGGACATGACCCCACAGTTCTATAAAAATATCATCTCTGTCACTCAGTGATTAAGAGCCCCATGTCTCTCACAGAATTAATTCTCAGCACTTTTGTTGGGCAGCACAGAGCTGTCTGTACTTTCAGGTCTGGGGGATCTGCTGCCCTCTTCTGGAATCCACGGGCATCCACACTCGTGTGTGCACCCTCTTATCACCAACTAAAAAAAACAAAATAAATCAAAAAAAATGTTTCTTTTCAAGGCTTTTAAGACAGCATCATGCTAGGTCACCTAAGAAGGAGACATTCAGGCATTTGGGGGACTTCAAGGAACAGTGGACACTGTCACCTTAGGCCAAACCATGGTACTTGTGACGTCATGCTGATTCAAGTTTCTTGTCATAGAGATGCATTTGTAAGGAATGGTCACTCTTCCAAGGCCACTGGGTCACTTAGTGTGATCTGGAGTACAGGCATGCATCCCCAGGATTTGCTTCATTGCTGCCTGATCCGCAACTACCAACTTCTCCACTAACTAATGAAAACTTCTCACAGTTAGAACCATGAAGGGTTGCTCAGTTTTTGTCAGTTTGAGTCACATTGGAGTCACGTGAGAAGAACAAACATCCATTGAGCAATTACCTCCATTGCATTGGCCTGTAAATGAGTCCCTTATGCGGGAGAACTCAGCCCACTGTCCCCAGTGCCACCCCTGGGCAAGTGGTCCTGGGTTGGATAAAAAAGCCAGCTGAGTGAATAATGGAGCACCAGGCAGAAACTTTCTCCATGCTCCCTGCTTCATTTCCTGCCTTGAACTCCTGCCCTGACTCCCCCAGATGACAGCTATAACCTGTAAACTGAAATAAACGCTTCCCTCCCCAGGTTACTTCCATCATGGTGTTTATTACAGTAACGGCGAGGCAAACTTGAGCACTCTCCGAATGCAATATTGGGAGAAAATAGAAGTTAGGTTCTTCCAGGGAAACAATATACCTTTGGCATGCGCATCTCTCCTCAGCCCTAGACACCCCTCAGCTCATCCCTCAGATCTGTGGAGGCATTGAGGCTTCAGCCCAGTCCTCAGGACACACTGGAAGCTGCTCCCAACACCCCCCCAGAAGGAAGCAAGATTAAAGGCAGCTGCTTAATCCTTTTCCAAAGCTTCTTAAGCATTTCTATCAGGGTCAGCTCAACTAGTGCTTACTCAACCTGCCGACAGAAAATATCCTAATTTAGAACCGTCTGCTGACTGTCAAGTTGAGAAAATGAGAGACTGGATCCTGATCAGAGGACAGGATAGGGAGAGATGCAGGTGGCGGGGGAGGGGGGGGAGAACGGGGGACTGGGGACGGGGGACGTGGGGGTGGGTGGCACGGTACCAAGACATCCATTTTCTTTGCAGTGAAGGGGTCTCAGGAAGGAAGATGTTTCTTTGTTGACTTCATTTTCCCCCTCAGAAAGATTCATCAAGAACCACCAATGCAAACTGAGCACCTACTGGGCTGTGCTGGAGGAGTTATGCAGTGAGCGGGAGGGGCGGTGCAGAGGCGGTCACGTGGAGGTACTGCTCAGAGGGATAGATGGCAGGTAGCTGGTGCCCGCAGAAACACAGGGTGGGATCCGGACAGACAGGGTATAGGAGACGAAAGGATCATGAAGATCCTTCTGAATCCAATTTGACTGGCCCCTGGCAGTAGCAGAAAGCCATGCAAGCATTTTCGTTTGGAGAGCAATCCGACCGCATCTGTACTTTGAAAGATCTGATTAGCAAGTAGAACACAGGATCCGAAGAGACCAAGCACAAAGAGAGCTCAACATCTCTTGTTGTGCGTGTTGGTATCAGAACTGAAGTATGCTAGGGTTGGTGCACAGGGGAAATTAAGAGGTGGCATCACCAGGGTTTTTTTTTTTTTTTTTTGTGTGTGTGTGTGTGTGTGTGTGTGTGTGTGTGTGTGTGTGATGTTTGGAGGTGTTGGAGGTGATACAGAAAAAGGGGGAGTCAAGAAGAAAATCTGGTTTCTAGCCTGGACAATGGGTGCAGTGCACCACCACAGAATGAAGGGCAATGGTGGGTGCTGCCCTGAGGGAAGTGGAGGCAAACGGAACAAGGACAAGGATGGAAGTCATTGTAAATGAGGTTACCTCTCACTCCCCTATGGTAGCTGTTTTCCTCTGAAAACCAGAGACAAGTTTAGGAAAACTGCCTTAGAATCCAGCCCATTGGCAATTGCTTTGTTTTCATTTGGAATGCAGGGGGGTAGACATGAGTGAAAAGCACACGAACATCCTGAAACTGCATGACAGGGTTCCAGAACTTTCTGTTTCCATGGCGAAGAGCTAATATGCAATAAAGAACCTATTGGTGTAGCCTCACGGTCTGGCTCAGCAGAGAACCAGCTGGGGAGGCACCTAGGGGGAAGCGGGGGGAGGAGAGCCAGGTGCAGGCTTTCATAGCAGCTTTGTTAATGATCTGGAAGAGGAAGTAAACCGCACACTCATGAAGTTTTCGGCTGAGTAGCCAGAACGGGAAGTGCCAGGGAGGAGGGCAAAATAATTGGACTAAAACCCAAGTGGCAGCGGGAAATAGGGATCAGGCGTACCCACTTTTGCATTGGTGATTTATTGCAAGAGGACCACAGTCTTTCTGAAGAGACACGAGAAGAGATCTCTATTAAGGTCTCCAGGAGGCACATTAGTGGCACAAAGTCACTAGGTTGTGGTTCGTCCACTGCTTCATTAGGCGTTAAATGACAAATGGTAATAATAATATTAATCATACATGGGTAACATTTATTTAGCTCTTCCTGTAGACTTAGTGCTAAACTAAGTCCTCTTACTCCCGTGACATTCTGGATTCTCTGGAGTCGCTCTCCTGCAAATGAAGAGCTCAGAGTGACTGCTTGAAGTGACTCACCCAAGGTCACACAACACTTAAGAGTCTCTTGCCATGATGAAGTTCATACTTTGAGTAATGAGGTTCTTAAGGAAAATGATTTCTTAATCTCTCTTGACTGTGCCTTCTCATATGCTTTTTTATTGCTTTGTCATTGTCACGTGTCCTCAAATTTGCCGAAACCTGTCCAACTATGGAGATAGTCACCATTTTTGTTTTGTTTTGTTTGTTTGTATAACCTCACTTTCCCACGTTGCCTTCTCTCAGAGCGTTGCCTGCAGGCTTGCTGCGGAAGTAAATTCCACGGAAATGTCCCCTGTTTATTTGACAGCCACCTCAACTCCCTTAATGGTCTTGGCATTTTCATGATACTTCACAGGCATATATGGTGGCCACCCCTCAAGCCGTGACATTTAGTCTCTTTCCTCCTTCACGTCCTATAGTCTGACCTTAGTGTCTTATTCACGCTATCCTGATATTTAGTACAAACCATGGTGTATTTAGTATGAAGGAGGTAGGGGAGAAGGAGGAGGTGGAGGAATTCAGAGAGGGAAGAAAGGCAGGCAGGCCAACTCTAATGCTGTAATATTTTCTCTAATCTGGGCTGACGAACATGAAGTGTTTTTCAGTCAAACAATTTAGGTTCAAGAGTAAATCCTTGTGCCTGAATGTTGAACTGGAGTTGATCCAAAACTCATTATTCGTTGAAAGGACACATCAGTTCTCATATTCTAATATGCACGAGATATTTGTCCACACACGATAATGACAGTCTTGTTAAAGAGAAAATAAAGAGGGGAGAGAGGGAGATGACAAAGAGAGAAAAATTCTTTCCCTGGAACACGCAGAAAAGACAATGAGAAGGCCAGAGTTTAGAACAAGCAAAATGAGGTTTTGAAGTCAGTATGTGTTCTTGCCTGGAGTGGGGTCAATTTGGCTGGGAACAGGTTAAAATCACAAAGTGGTCCTTGTTGGTTAACAACCTCCATTCAAATGAGTTTTATACTGGCATCAACTACCATACACAGTTCACCCAGGGATGGTGTAGAGACTTCTAGAAAACCTTATGAAAGATGTAGATTATTTCTGGGCTAAAAGGTGAAAAATAATTATATCTTTAAAAAACCATTGCAAACTCCAGATGCTGGCGCAGCTGTATTTTAATATTCCAATACTATGACAAGAGTGAATCTTGCTATGTGCCTCTTATCTTCCCCTCGCATATCAGTGCTGTCAATGCCATTGGCAATTTTACATGTAAATGAGCTCATCCATCACTCCCTCTTCGCAGCAACTCACTTCTGAGCTTGCCATAGAGTTACACCATTAAATCTCCCTGCTTTACAATATACATCATGACATATTTGACATCAATCAGCTGTGTCAGCCTGCTCACTGTAAACCATAAACTCACTCGGCATACCTCCCTGCACAGAGTGATTAAAGCTGCTTGGGGTAGCTTCCTGATTACAGTGATAAATGGTAGTTCATTTCCAACTTGCTCTCCCCACCTGTTCCTGGCTCCTGCCCCATGGTCCTCACGCTCCTCCTGCCCGCTGGAGGAGACAGTGGTCAGTGGAAGGTGCACACAGAATCGTTGCTTTGCACACTTGGGTTTTAAACCCTGGCTTCGACTTTGGCAATTACCCCTTGGCTCCGGGTTATGACTTTGCTATTTTTAAATATGGCTGTGAAGCTGGGTCATTTATTGTGTAATCAGGACACAGTGAAGAGCATGTACTTAGAGTCCTTCCAAGGACAGCCTCCCCACCCCCCACTATTCAGGACTTAGCAGGAGACTAACTCCCAAGTCCCAGGGCTAGAATCTAGCTGTCTGTCCATCCCACCTCTCTGTGTAACAGGCAGTTTTTGTTAGGTTAGCTCTTATTACCTCCCAACTCTATCCAAGTTAGAGCATCAGAACTCATTCGAGGGAAGATGGCATCAGGATGAATAGAACCATACATATATTTTGATCACTATTTTCAACCGTTTCACTTCTAAACGTCAGTGTTTTGTTGTCAGAAGGAACACATTGCTCACAGCATGCTGACATTTTGCATCACAGCACACAGCTGACCACACGTACCAGTGTACTATGGCAACACACTTGAAAGCCACTAGAGCAGAGAACCTGTGTGCTTTGTTCTAGCAGAGAAATCCAAAGGAATTTTAACACTATGAAGGGCTACTCCACTGAGCTGACGAGGCAAACCATCTGATCATTCCAAAAGTCCTTTTGCCCTTCCTTCTGTTGGGCCTGAGGTAGAAGATACTTCCCTTGTTTTCTGGCACAAGGACCAAGCCATCTGATGACCAGTGGAAGCCTCCTCAATGGTGTGTGCTCTCCAGAATATCTCCTAGGCAATAAATCAGAGGGCTCTTTGGACCCAACAAAACACAGAGTAGTAAGCATTCTTTATCCGCAGATACCCTCCTCACACACAGACCAAGGACTATCCACCTGCTGCTTGTTCTGATTTCCATCAGCCTGGCTGCTCAGGTCTCCTCTGTCTAATGATCTCATTCATCTACCAGAATCCATAGTCATCTGTCCAGAGAGGAGTGTACAAACCATCTGGAAGGAGTAGATAGAGGGATGGGCTATTGCTACAACACCGAGGCAGATCAATTCAGCTTTCAGCTTAGGAATGCCCATGACATGCAGTGTAGCTCTAAAATATGTGACACAGAAGTCAAGAGAAATGCAAGATAGTGTGGGGAGATGGGGAAAGGGGGGTATTTGAATGGTTTTATGAAGTCTAAAGGGAGGGAGGAAAGAAACAGAAAGCAGAGGAGGGGCAGCAAGGAAGAGAAGGAGAAAGTTAGCTTCTTGCTTTCATTCTTGGGACATCCAGAGTAATGAAACCTCTTTCTGGAGAAGATGAATGGACATCTGTAGAGATTATGAGTGAGGCTTTATTGCAGATCAATAAATCTGTGTCAGAGATTCCCATCTGGAGGGAGTTTTAATTTAAAGGAAAGAGTGATGAGCTCACAATGATAATAAATCAAAAAGTTGTGTATTCACGTATGCATTAACCTTCTATCAAAACACACATCGATGTCAAGCAAGAGTTTGGAAACAAATCTCCCAGGTGATTTCGGAGGACAGCCTTGGGAGCCCAATAGCTCACCTGCCGAGGGACAAAGAGAGTCTACTGCCGCACTTCACGCTCACCCACATCTTTGACAAGATCGGAGGGAAGCTGAGGATTTATGTCACCACCATTAGCAGGAATTGCTAGTTGTCACCAAGCAACAGCTGTCTCAGATCAAAACCAAATAGAGTTCTCCAAAAAAGAGATTTCACAGTCACAAAGCTGAGATGCCAGCTGACAAAGATGGGAGAAAGGAGGGATGAGTAAGGGAAATTCTGAAGCCTCTGCTCTGACAAAATTTGAAGTGCTGGGTGGGGGCCATAATTCTGGAACAATCTTGTTGGTCCATGCCTGCTCCACGGACCCCAGGCTCGTACTCATGGTCTCCACTGAGCACAGCAATGAGCAGCAAAGAAATAAAGATGTGACCAGGGTTGATGGTGACAGTGGCCAGGGGCAGTGGCAGTGCCATACTTTAAGAAAGCTATCACATCAGGTAGGGTCAATCAGCTACCCACCTCACTTTAGAAAAGCCTGCTAGTGCTAAGGGACACCTGTCTGTTGAACACTTGATGTCATTTTGTGTGATGATCTGTACGAATATTCTCTTCTTTCAGATAACTATGGGATTTTGAATAGGAACTACTAAACAAGCCGATTAGAGAAAATATCAGCAAAGCACCTAGCATCTTCCTCTGCACACACTTTATATAGCCTGCTCCCTGCATCCAAGACACTGCGTGCATGCATTCAATCAATCGGAGATCAAAAACATTTTTTGAAAAGAATGGTTTTACATTGACTTTGTATGTATTTTGTTTTTTCTTATCATTAGTCCCCAAACAACACATTGTAGTGACTATTTACATACCACTTACAGATAGTCTGAGTAATATTTAATGAATATGGAAGAAGTCAGGCATGGTGGGGCATCCTGTATCCCCAGCATCCCAGAGGCTGAGGCAGGAGAGTTTCTTGAGACTGAGGCCAGACTAGCCTGTCTGACAAAATCTCGTTGAAGAGTTAAACACCAAAACACTAAAAATGAATACAGAAAACTTCAACTGTTCAATGTGCAGAGAATAAAGAGACTGTGGATTCTAAAGCTCTAAGTGAGATACTTACATCACACTTCAAGACTCGGGGATGATCACAGAAGAGAGCAGAAAGATTGTAAAAAAAAAACCGAAGTAGTGAATTCCACAGTGAAACACTGTTTGCTAGGTGTGACAGCCATGGCAAACGTGAACTCACAGTGCTGTGACTGCATTCACAAACCTGTACAAACTTCTGCATGAAGAGAGGGAATCTCACGATATCTCACCCTTACCTGAGAAGCTATTGGCAACTGATGGCCAATAGCCATGATAATAGGGGAGGTAGAGTGTTATTCATGGATTGACCCCTGAAAAGTTACCCTGCTCTGGTATATTAATTATTAATATATTAATAATGCACATACAGGAAGCACCAAGTGTACCTATTGGGTTTAAAGACTGATACAGAGAGAGACCTAAGCTTGGAGGAAAACAGGGAGAGAGAGATAGGGGAGAAATTCAAAGGGAGGGAGTGGTGAGAGGTAGATTTGACCAAAACACACAGACAGACACACACACACACACACACACACATGCATTTGTGCACACACATATATATGTATGTATATATTATTTACAAATAATAAAAATTTAAAAAGACAAAAGTTTTGGAAAAATAAATAAGTAAAAATAAAATAAATGGGAGATGCTGAATATAGTGAGGTAATAAGCCTGTGATCCCAGTACTGAGGAAGCTGAGAAAGGAGGATCCCACTTTTTTTATTTTTTTTGAACATTTTATTTTTATTTATTTATTTATTAAAGATTTCTGTCTCTTCCCCACCACCGCCTCCCATTTCCCTCCCCCTCCCCCAATCAAGTCCCCCTCCCTTGTCAGCCAAAAGGATCCCACTTTTGATGGCAGCCTAAACTACAAGAGACACCATGTCTCAAACTAACTAACTAAGTACAATGAGAGATTAACATGAGTATCCAAAGACTTTGAAATCATCACAGGTTCTGGAAGTAATCTTTCAGGGATGCTGAGGGAGATATAGATATAGATTATAGATATAGATATAGATAGATATAGAGTATGTGTATGTGAGAGAGAGTATGTATATATGTAAATATGTATATATGGTGTGTGTGTGTGCACTAATTATCTCCAAGCACATTGAAAGTGTAAGGCATCTCTGTTCACATCAGCATGGCTACACAGACGATGTGACAGAAAAACAGAGCTCAGAGGACCAACAGACCAGTTTAGCTAAGATCTGTCTGTCTCACCCAGAGGCCAACATCTCCAGCCAAGCCTGCCTCCTTACATCTTCCTCCCATTCAAATCAAATGTTTAATATGTTCCTCCTGTTGGAGGCTTCACACCAATGACTCTAAGGGCATGCCTGTGCTATCTCCCAAACCTGTGGATAGCCTTGGCTAAGCTGCTTGTGCTTCTCAGCTGTGGTGCTGTTCAGGCAACACTATCCCGCTGCACAGGGCAACCTTCATCTTCTCTCTACTATTGAATTTCCATGAGAACATTTTTTTTCCTTTTTGGACTTGCATTTTTATTACATATATGATTTCTGACCATTCACAGCTTTGTGTCACAACTCCATCATGCACAGTCCACAGCACAGTAGGTAGGTGCTTTGCTGGGGGTGGTGGGAAGAGCGTTTTTAGGACTGATGTTTAAATAGGGGGAAATCAGTTCTAACGGAACAAATGAGTACATTTAACAATTGAAGCATGAAGAGAACCTAATTCCTGAAGCTGTACCACCAATTCCCAATCATCTTTAAGAATCTACATGCACTTTACAAATGTCTCTGACTAGTACCTTGGCACCCTCAGTCATGAAGAATATTCATTGGTGAACACAGACTACTGTAGTAGATTGACTCCTAATATCATTCCAAAGATCAGTAAAGTGACTTCTAGAGAGGGCACAGAGCCTTTGTGACCCAGTGGGTCAACCCAGCAACCGAGAAAGAGTCTTTGACATTAGAATTATGACAGTTGAACCCTGGCTCACTGATCTCCTAAATCAAGTTCAAGGCCTGATGCCTCCGGAGTATTCATCTTCAATGGAAAATTCTTTCTCCATGAGTTCTCTGCTGAATACTTAGAAATGAGAGTCAGTTTTAGGAAAGCTTGTGGTACCATTAATAACCATCTTCATATCAATGAGGCTGTCTGAATGCTCCTGTTGGAGTCTTTATGCAAATAACATTGTGTGCAATTATATCTAAAAAGGTGCAAAGGGAGAAGGTGCGCACAAGACACTGGCAATAAAAATAAAGGCTGCAAGTATTAATTGCTTATCAATGGCTTGTAAGTGCCCCCTCACATTTTCTAGTAGTTACATTCTTAGTGGGCACTCAGCCCCACTGAGCTCAGAGAATCAAAAACATGCTGATGGTAGCCTACAAACTAGGAAAAGATCTTCACCAACCCTACATCAGAGAGCTGATTTCTGATTTCCAAAACATTTAAAGAGCTCAAGAGCTAGACATCAATCTAATTTAAAAAATGGGGTACCGATCTAAACAGAGAATTCTCAACAGAGAAATATCAAATGACCAAGAAGCACTTAAAGAAATGTTCAGCATTCTTAGCCATCATTGAAATGCAAATCAAAATTATTCTGAGATTTTATCTTACACCTGTCAGAATGGCTAAGATCTCAAGAACACTAGCAACAATTCATGATGTGGAGAGATGTGGAGGCAGGCAAACACACCTCCATTGCTAGCAGGAGTGTGAACTTGTACAGCCACTATGGAAATCAAGATGGCAGTTTCTCAGAAAACTGGAAATCAATCTACCACAAGACCCAACTTTAGCACTCTTGGGCTTATACCCAAAGAATTATCAATCATACATGAACATTTGCTCAACTATGTTCATAGTAGCTTTATTTGTAATAGTCAGAACCTGGAAATAACTTAAATATCCCTCAACTGAAGAACAAATAAAATGGGATGTATTTACACAATGGAGTATTACTCGGTTGTTAAAAATAATGACATCTTGAAATTTGAAAGCAAATGGATGGAACTAGAAAAAAATCATCCAAAGTGAGGTAACAAAGATCCAGAAAGACAAACATGGTATGTACTTACTTATAAGTGGATTTTAGCTATAAAATAAAAGATAACTAAACTACAGTCCACAGAGCCAGAGAGACTAGGTAACAGGGAGGACTTAAGGGGGATGCCCAGATTTCCCCAGGAAGAGGATACAGAAGACATTTTGGGAGTGGACTGTGGGTGCAGTAGGAATGGAAACATGAGCAATCAGGTAGGGGTGGAGGAGGAGAGTACGGAAAGATCCTATTAGAAAGCAGAGGGCATTTCAAGGGCAGGTAAAAATGTGGCTAAAGGGAATCTCCAAGGAATCTACAAAATTGGCCCCAGCTAAGACTCCTAGCAATAGGGGATATGTAGCCTGAAATGGCCATTTCCTGTCACCAGACTGGTGCCTAACTCAACTGTCATCAGAGAAACTTGATTCAGCAACTGAAGGACTCTTATATAAACCCAAAGCCAAACATTAGATGGAGCTAAAGTAATCTGCAGAACAGGGAAAGGTAAGATGGCAGGAGCCAGAGGAGTCAAGGACACCCACAGAATCAACTAACCTGAGCTCGTAGGGGCTCACAGAGACTGAACTGACAACCACAAAGCCTGCATGGGACTGACCTAGGCACTCTCCATATAAGTTACAGTTGTGTAGCTTGGTTCTCTTCTGTGACTCCTAATAGTGGGGAAATAAGGGCTGTCTTCAATTCTTTTGCCAGCTTTTGGGACCCTATTCCTCATGGTGGGTCACCTTGCTCAGCCTTATTACATGGGAAGGTGCTGAGTCTTTTGGCAACTTGATAAGCCGTATTTTGTTCATATCCATGGAAGATCTGCCCTTTCCTGAAAAGAAATGGAGGAGTGGATTGGGGGTGGGAACAGAGGGAGATGGGTGGCGAGAGACTGGGAGGAGAGGAAGGAGGGAAAACTGTGGCTAGGATATTAACTAACTAAACAAACAAACAAACAAATAAATAAATAAACGTGCATACTGACATAGACAGCAAAACCGTTTTGAACCCAGAGTCTAAGCAACTAATTCTCTATAGGCTGTTTCCTATACATACATACATACATGTGTGTGTGTTCCTTAGCATTATTTATTTCCTATTTACTGTCAATTTCTGGAACTTTAAGTAGGCTTGCTCTTGATCTCTTGATCCAGTTTCAATCCCAACCTAAATGCAATCAGAATGGCTTTCGGAAATGGACAGTGCCCATCTTCAGGTACCTTCAAAGGCTCTCATCCCTTCTGCTTAAGGTCCCAGTACCCACGCATGCTGCATGGTCCTCAGTGACTATGGCACATTTCCGGTTGTTCCTATTTATTCTCGGATTTCTGCGGTAATCACAGTGAGTCACAGCCCGAGGAAGGACAATGCCACCTTCCTAGTCTATTCCTGCCACTCCTTCAGCAGAGCTGTCCTGTCTCTTCCAAAGGGGAGCCTAACTGCCACTTCCCCAGAGCACTCCACAGGCTTCAACCCTGCAAGGCACACAACCTCCCTCACTTTCTCTGTCTCCCTCTAGAGCATTTATCTCTTAGTGAGTCTTGGGGATTGTTGCTATGCTTTCCTTCACATACGTCTGTGCACTTAAAAGCAAAGACTGTAATTCAGCCTGCAATGCTCATAGCACTTAGTATCTTCACTGGAACAAACTACGAGCTTCCTGCACACTGGTTTTGTTCTTTTTTTTAACACTAGAGAGTGTTTCTCACTCAGCAAACAGCTGATGTGGAGTGGTGTGTGTGAAATGCATTAGACCATTAGTTGGGGTTTAGAATCTGGGATTTGCTACTTCATGGGCTTTACCAATTAGGCAAGTTCCTTGTCCTTTCTCAACTGTTTTCTCAGCCAGAATAAAAAAGAATGATATCACATAATATAAATTGCATCATGTAACACTTGAAAGTCATCAACAATCTTCCCAATGCTCTTTTTTATTTTAGTTTAGTTATTCATTTGTTATGCATCCAGTGTTCTGTTTGCATGTGTGCCTACACACCAAAAGAGGGCATTAGATCCTGTTATAGATGGTTGTGAACCATGGTTGCTGGGGATTGAATTCAGGCCCTCTAGAAGAGCAGCCAGTGCTCTTAAACTCTGAGCCCCCTCCAGCCTCCTGTGTTCTTTCTAAATATATAAGACATTTTTTAAAACACTCCTTACCACTCTAGACACTTTCTTAGGCTTCAGAGGTATGGGGAAAAAAGGCAAATGAATTGAAAAACTTTCATGAAAACCTCATATCAACTTTGTGATATTAAAATAATAATATATTTTTTTAAAATAACAGCTAAAGTTCAGAGAGTTTCACATTTGATGCTCATCAGGCATTTTTAAGATTCTGAGTCATGGTGAATAACACTGATTAACCAGTTATAAATAATCTTCCCCTTAACTGAAAGCAAGGTTTTTCATAAAATTTGCACTTTAAGTTTACAGAAAACTCAATTCTTGCATGGAATTACCAGGTAATAATTTTAATCTAATTAGATCACCTTTTAAAGGAGTGTTGTCAAGTGGATGTTGTTTTGCTTTCCATGATTGTATGAAGATATAACAGAGAATGAGCATTTCCGTTAAAGTTACAAATTGAAACGACGGATGTCTAATCTCATTTTCCCACTGAAAATGTGTTATCATGTAGGTGACATTCCTTGCCAGAAGTGTGACATCCAGTGTATTTCAGGCATGACCAAGAACACCACATTTAATTTTGTTACAAAAAACAGAGCTACATTTTTTTTAAAAGCATAAAGTTTTCTAAATCAGTTTGCTCCATTAAATCCAACAAATGTTATAAGCAACAGAATTATGGAAGGTTGCCTCATGGTCGCTGCTGGTAAGAAAAATGTGCGTTGAATGTTGGTAAGAGCTTTATTCTATTGCAGACAATAAGAAAAATATATGAGTGTGTTAAAAACAAAACAGCAAATGACTTCAAGAATAAGGGACGTGAATTAATGTTGATTAATCATTCACTATATTCTGTGTCTTATGTACCATAATTCTTTAAAAAAGACATTATTTTGCTGGGTCGTGCTTGCTCACACCTTTAATCTCAACAAGACAGAGGCAGATGGATCTCTGGGAGTTCGAGGCCAGTGTGGTCTACAAAGAGAGTTCCAGGATAGGCTACAAAGCTACACAGAGAAACCCTGTCTTAAAAAAAAACAAAACAAAACAAAACCAACCTACCAACCAAACAAACAAACAAACAAAAATCCAACCAACCAAACAACCACAACAACACCCCCGAAAACACTATTGTGCTGAAAGGGGAGTGTGATGTTAGTGTAATATAAAATTATATTAAAGGACAGGATAAACATTTATCTTATCCATAAAAGAGCCATGGACTCTGATAGGCATGGATCATGCTTAGTCATGTTTGGAAATACACGCACCAACCCACATACCCAACTCCCACATTGTGTATTAGGTAAAGTGAGATCAAAGATGGCTTCACATGAAAGAAAGTATGTGCACTGAACTTTGTCAAGGAGGAATAGAATCCAGGCAAACTGATAATAGAAGAAGGAGTGCAGCCTGATGAAAAAAACTGGAATAAAAATTGAGAGGAAATCACAGCACAGTTACCCTCTGTATCCATGAATTTAATTGACATAGATCAAAAATATTTTGAGATTTTTATTTTTTTTCAGAACATGTGAAGACATTTTTCTTGTTAATACTCTCTAAATACTATAGCATAGTTACTGCCTGTGCTTGTTTGAATAGGTATGGTCCCCATGGACTCATATGTTTGAATGATTTGCCTATAGAGAGTAAGCACTATTAGGAGGTGTGGCCTCCTGGAGTAGGTGTGGCCTTGTTGGAGGAAGTGTGTCACTGTGGAGGTGGGCTTTGAGATCTTCTAAGCTCAAGTTTGGCCAGTGGGATACAGATTCCTTCTGCTGCCTGAGAATCAAGATGTAAAAATCTCCTTCTCCAGCACCATGTCTGCCACTGCACTGTCAAGTCCCACCATGATGACAATGGACTAACATATGACACTGTAAGCTAGCCCCATTGAATGTTTCCCTTTATAGGAGTTGTCATGGTTATTATGGTGTCTTTTCACAGCAATAGAAACCCTAATGAAACACCATCTACATAATATTCACATTTAATCAGTTATAAGAATATATGAGAGAATTGTGTAGGTTATTTGTAAATTAAGTGCTATTTTCTTTAGTGGACTGGAGCAAATTTGAGAACACCTTGGTATCGTGAGAGTGATCCTTTTGTAAGCCATGAAATACTTGTCTGCTTTCATGCAAAGTAAGCATTGAAGATTACCTGGAAAGTAAAAATTAGTGCTGATTCTTTGTTAAATCTGTGGACTACAAAACAAATAAATTGTTCAAGGAGGGCTCTGTTTAGGTGCAGTAGTCTTTATAACACGTAAGTCCCTTGGTATTGCTCTAACGAAATATTGAAGGCAGGTATGGTGGGTTATCCTGTAATCCCAGAACTCGGAAGACTGAGACAGGAGGATTTCTTTGAGTTTAAGGCCAGTTTGGCCTGTATAGTGGGTTCAAGGAAGGCATGGGTTTCAGAGAAAGATCCTGTATCAAAAACATTGTGAGGCTAGGTAAACTAAAAGGAAAAGAAATGTGTTTGTCACCACCCTGGAGGCTGAGAGCTTGAGGTGGAAGCAACATTATTTAGGTGGCTAAAGATTCTGAGGGCCCTGCCTTGTTAACTGCCTTCTCTGGAAGGGCAGAGCTATTTTCTTACATGGCAGAAGGGCTAGAAGATTGCAGAAAAGAGCTGTAGTTAAGTTCTGTCTCTCCAGCCTTTTGACAACATACCAGTCCATTCAGAAGGATGTATGTCATGGCTTGTCACTCCCCCAAAGACCCTACCTGCCAACATTACCACAGTGATGGTTAAGGGCCAGCATATTTGGCATTTGGGAGGAAACATTCACAGTGTGATAAACAAGGCATCCTGGTAATCAAACAATAGTCATCGCTAATGCCTCCAGGTTGGGTGAGAGAAGATTGCCCAGGACATAATCCTTACATTGAGTTTTAAATGGTCACAAACACACTGCTAAGAGAGCATGGAGACCGAGAGAGATACAGCAGAATGGGAGGCAATTACAATTCTACAAGATGGAGGCACATGCTCAAATGAGAAGCATCATAGAGTATGGCGTGTTATAGAAACTACTGTTAGTGGGTATCTAGAGTGATGCATATGCTTACTGCACACAGTGAGTGGGAAGATGGGGACTAGAGAGTGATCTATGCAAGCACACAACACTCACCTTGGAGTTTGGTAGTATGGCTTGATCCCATCCAAGCATGCCTGAAAAGGTTAGGTCCACTTAGATTTCTTGGCAAAGGGGACTTCGTTAACAGTTTCTGATCAGAGAGTGCCAGAGTCAGAGCTACACATCGAGAAATTAATGAAGCAGAGGTACAAAGAACAAGAGACCAAGGGAGAGAGCTGTTTTAATTGGTTATTCTGGTATTTCAAAAGATAAAGCCGGCAGGAGGTGATGGGGACTGGTGTGGGAGAACAGTATGGAATGACACCTTTCACACCAACTGATCAGCAGCCCCAGGGGCAGAGGAACACAGGCAAGGGTAAACACTAGCAGGTTCTGCAGACAGAGAGAGGTTCAGAATTAGCTTTCAGGACAGGAGTCCAAGTGGGAAGCCCCACAGAGGTGATAATTAGACAGTGGGAGGTGGCGAGAAAACTGCCACAGGAGAAAGGATGGAAAAATAAAGGGTCAGGGACACATTCCTGGATGGTGACTTCTGTTAGGGGCATGGAGAAACAGGAATCGGTGGTGGTGGACAATTATCCAAAGAGGCTGGAGAAGGCGGCGGGCTCTGTGCAGTAGCAGGGAGGCCTTTGCTGTGCAGAGAAGCAGGTCACTAGGAGGGAAGAACGATGCAAGGCAGGAGGCTGGATTGAGATCCAGCCAATTCATTTCATAATTAATAAGTTGGTGATCAACTTCAAGAGAGAAGTTGGGAAAGTGTGAAAGCAGAAAGCAGGTGGCAGAGTCTGCAGAAGCCTAGACAGGCTGGAACATTCGAAGTGCAGAATGTTCTCTCACACGTTTGTCAGAAAGAGGAAAGAAAATACCCTGGGAAAGTCAAGCTGGTCTTCGTGCCGTACTTGAAACTCTTACTTAAAATTGCCTCATTTGATACTTTGCAACCCTAGGGAGTTTTGGAAACTACGGGTACCTGGCAACTAACACGCTCGAGTTATTTCTGAGATTCATGGCTCACAGCACTTCTGAACAATCCAGACTCTGCTCTGCATTTGTCTGGAGGTTCACATGCATGTGCACAACACTGCCAACTCCTGCCCGAGTTCTAGGTACCACACATCATGGTGGATAAGCATCACTTGATAGACCCATGAGCAGTCTTCTGAAGAGGTTAGGGAGATGCAACAGTCACTGGTGGGAAGGGGAGCTCAGGTAAGTTCAGAGGATGAGAACTAACTTTTGCCTGTATTCTTGATACAAGTCATGGATCTACTGAGCAGAGCAAGCCTGCTAAGGCCCCCACCCTCAGCAGCTCTTCCTTGGACATCTGTCTGCTATCCCCTGCTCTCCCCTTTCCTCAGGGCAATTCAGTTACACAGAGGTGTTCAGAGTCGGGGGTGGGGGGGGCATTGCTCATTGGCACCAGCAGCATGCACCCTTCTTCTCAAAGGTATCCCCAAGTGTGGATGAGGTGGAGGTGACATCAAAGGACTCTACATTCTAGGGGAAAAGAGTAAGGAAAAGATAAAACTGCAGATAGCTAGACCGGTGTTTTCATGCAAATGGCCCTAAGTAAAATGGAAGGAGGCAGACCCAGCGGGGAGAAATGGAGCAGGGAAGAGATGCAAGAGAAAAGCTGAATTAGTTTTGGGTAAGAGAATTTCTGAGAGGCATTAGCCACTCTCGGAGAAAATGAATAGGCTTTCTCCTCGCATTTATTAAATTTCCATGAGTTTCTAACGTGGAAGTCTTTTATTTTCAATTGTAAGATGAAAGTCTTCAGGTATATTTCAAAAAAAAGAAAGAAAGAAAAAATGAAAGAAAGAAATCTCCCGTTCACATGCATTATAATACTCAGCAGTAGACCTGGGGTGTGGGGCAAGGTGGGTGGGGTGGGGTGCTGAAAAAGAGACAAGCTCACCTCACTTGAGGGGCATGAGGCCCCTTGGGTGGCCTGTGTGGACAGGAAAAGGCAAGGTTTCTGGAAGCTACATAGAGAAAGATGGAAATGAAGGGGACTGAAAGAAAGTTTGGAAATGCCAAACGTGATATGGAAAACAAGCGGTTTGTAGCAAGGTGGCCTTGTTCTGGTGACATCAGTAATTGGATATGTCATCCAACTCTGGTTTCTTTATTTGTGACACTAAAAATAGTGTCACCTCCATTCTTTACTGTGAGAACAAAATGGGATACAATCATGGAGACACGAGAAAATGCTCAAAATGGCTGAGTATAAACACCAGAATCTAGTCGGCAGGTGGGGATCTAGCTCTCAGTTGGGAGAGCGCTCATCTAACGTGCACAAAGCCTTAAGTCGGATTCCCAGCACCGCATAAGCTAGATATGGTGGTACCTGCTTATAAACCCCAATAAATTTCACACTCAGGTGGAAGAGGCAGGCGGTTCAGTGTGCTATGAGTTTGGAGCCGAGTTGGGATAAATGAGACCCCGTCTAAAATGATGATGGTGATGATGGTGATGATGCTGGTGATGATGATGATTCTAACACACTCTGGACTAGAACATCCTTTTAAGACATTTATTAATAATAAGGAAATTTTCTAAAAATGAAATGACTGTGTTGTGGGAAAGCTGTTACAGAGCTTTCCCATGTGCTGGAAGGACTACGGTCTTCAAGAGTGACTTCTTTGGGAATGTATAATATCCTAAGAATCCAATGAGTGAACAAGAGAAGGGGTGGACAAAGCTGCTTGCTTGTTCCTGTCTCCACAAGAACCCGCAAGCTCAGTCAGGATATCTGCTGCCTTAGTTTAAGAACACTAATATGCCACTGATTCAAGGGAGCTTTCGCAGGACCAATCCATTCTACCCATATCTGCTACATTCTACTTTAACATCTGACTTTGGAAAAAGCCATTCGTTGACTTTTTTTTTCCTTTTTCTTCATGGCTTGGTAAAAATAGTTCATATGGCTCCCAGTGGTTTTGCTTTGATGCAGAGGTGACTCATTGGGTCTTGTGTAAAAGTGCTAATCTTCCCCCCAAACACTTCTGAATTCTTTAATTTCTCTGACACATTAATTCTAACCCCAGTCCCCAAAGCCTCAACATCCATGAGAATCCCAGAACCAAAATTATAGCAATTTCCTGTAACCTGAATCAAATTCCAAGGTTGGAGAGCATGGGCCAAGTCCAGCCATTAATTCAAACAACCATGTGAAAGATTATGGTGGGCAGCTGTGATTCCATTAAAGGGGGCAATTTCAACTCCATTTCCTTGATAAACAGACACAAGCTCACCCCTAAATTGGGCTTGATAGATTTGATTAGGGGAGAGTTTTTGGAGGTTGTGATTTCTACAGGAAAATTGCTGTTTGATGTGCAAGGCCAAATTGCACTTGAAATCTCCTTGGGGGCTGCGGGTGGAGAAGGAAGAGGAAAGAACACCTAGCCAATTGCCATGCTCCAAGCAGCAGGGGAATCAAGCTGTTGTATTCAAAAT
Source organism: Neodon shergylaensis (assembly GCA_025134845.1). Taxonomy (NCBI): domain Eukaryota; kingdom Metazoa; phylum Chordata; class Mammalia; order Rodentia; family Cricetidae; genus Neodon; species Neodon shergylaensis. The sequence continues at coordinate 6,189,931 of JABTXL010001625.1, read as the reverse complement.
ATCTGTTAGGGATGCAGCCAGTGAGTGGTACAGAACGCATGGCTGCTCGGGGGACACGGCGATTAAAAGCAACAAAACCAAGAGTTATTTAAACAAAGGCAAATGTGCCCATCTGCTTTCTGTGCCCATATGAATCTTTTGCAGGGAAGGTATTTAGCTTTGGTTGGGGACACCTGTGGTTTTCGGTTTCTGTTTCCACACTGAGAATCCAGGGATCTGGACCAGAAGGGATGAGAGTGGGCGCTGATAGCTTCACAGCACAGTTTCAGATCCCAGACAGAATGATGGGCTAAATGACGGTGAGACTTTTTAGTCTATTTGATTGGCATTAGTCAAATGGAAACTTTACTTCTCTAGGTCGTCTCTGTCAAAGGAGACAATGAAAACTGTAATTAGTTTTTGAAACACTGACTAAGGATATAAAAGTCATAAATGCTTTGTGTTAGTAAATGTGTTGGGTTTTTTTTTTCCCTGCACAAGGAAAACTTTTTCTTTAGTGGTGTCCACTCTGCCTGGCTGAGTGCCAAACTTGTAGGCAATAGAGATTTACTGAGGACCTAGGGAGTGCCAAGAATACCAGGGTGCTTTCAGTCCATGGTCTCATTAAAAGTTCCAGTAACCTTGGAGGTGGCTACTATTTTCTTATTTTCAAATAGAGATAACAAGTTCTGTAGCCGTCTGATGTTTTAAATAGCCAAGATCTTACAGGCTGTAGGAAGTGGACTGGATGTGTTCTAAAACCACCTGTGTCCAAGTCCATGTTCAGAGATGTGTTGCCAGGGCTACGAGAAACAGAATTTCACAATCCTCTGCCCTTGGGAATTTATATATATTTATGTATATATTTGTTTATAAATGTAGGCATTTATAGATTTATAAATGCAGAAATTAATCAACTGTCATATTTTTCAATAGTCAGTTTTAACTGAGTTGCTATGATCCCCAAAGCAGAGATATTTGAAAATCCTGGTCCCACCCACTTGAACATACTCATTATAAGAATGAGAACATTTCATGTCATAGCACCAGCTCCACATAATCTTATAATTGACCAGGGCTTTCCACAGAATCCACCCCAGCCACAGCTCTAACTTTTCTGCAGCATTCCCCATTGTCCTGTGTCTTCAACCATCTGCCCATTTTAACAAGCTCTCAGAATGAGCTTTTGTGTAGGTCAAACACACTATGGAGTTTCTGGACATAATGCCGCCTCGCAACTGAACCATTCTGGTGAGTAACCTGCTCTTCTCTTTCTGTTCTTTTTCCCTGCTTACCCTCACTTCCTGTGCCCCTAGAGAAGGAGGACTCCAAGCAAGAGACAGTGAGCATGGAACACTGCTTAGAACAAGTGATCAGGACCCAAAGGTTTAGAACCAGCATCCTACACAGATGGGGCCAAATTCTCCATTGATCTGATGGCCCACTGTACTGTCCTCCACTACTCGCTCCCTGGCTCCATCAAGGGCCTTGAATAGGCTTTTCTCCAACTGAGAGTACTTAACAGATCTTACTCTGTGCTCACTCCACACATCATCTGAGATTAGAAAACATAAAACGATTTTCAATATGATTTGAGAGCTTAGAGGTTTCATATCTTGTGCAAGGAATGGTGATACCTATTAGCACATATGAAACCATGTTCAAATGGCAAGACCCATGGAGGACTCTGACAGCATGTTGTCTGGCATACGCTTGTTATTGAGAGTTGCATAGAATGGAGCCAGGCTGGGGTAGGAAAGCATAGAGTATAGCACGTAGCCATGTTTGTCTTTCAATGAGACACTCTTAATTTATCATTAAGAGTGGGAGTTATTTGTTGTGAACAATGAAGTTCTTTACTGATGAACTAAAGATTAAGTAACAATTAAACAACAAAATGTTTTAGAGTCTTGGACACTTTTACTCTCTCCACTTTTTGCTATTTCAGGATCTTAATCAACAACTAATTGAATAAATATTTACCCGAGACTAATTGCTAGTAATGCAGTGTTGATTAATGCACGCATGGACTCTGCCCCGCTGGAATTTAATGGTCTGGAGGAGGCACTATCATTCAGCAAACAGTTAGGAGTTCTCTGGATGTTGCCATCTGCTTCCTGAAAGCATTGAAATAACCCGAGGCAGATGTCAGTACAGATGGTGGGGATCCACCTGCAGTGCAGGTGGGGGTCGATGCTCTAAATGACCTGGAGCCATCGCTCATCTTCTCAGAGGTGGAGATGATGTATCTCCACCATGGATGACGGTCTTACCTTCAGAGGATGGACAGGGACCACCTCCTAGAAGACAAATCAACACGCCTCTAAATTGTTTGAGATGCAGCAATGATGGGTGTTAGTTCTCTTTTTAAAAGATAAGTAACTACCCAGGTGTGGTGGCTCAGGACCATAATCCCAACACTGAGAAATCTAAGACAAATTTGAGATCAGATTAGGCATGTTGTGAGTTCTAGACCAGCCTGGGCTAGAGAATAAGATACCATCTCAAAACAAACCAACGAATACAATAGATACAACAACAAAAACAAAACCTTAAAATCAACCGTCACTAGAGACCCTAGTACTCAATGGGTGCTGTGTACTTTGGGTTGCTGAAGGGATGCAATCTACCCTAAACTAGGTGCGTTTTTTTTTTTTTTAGCCCTTCACTACTGTTACCAGGCCCTTCGTTTGGTGCAATGGAATCTGTGAGAGGCCGGGTGCAGCAAGACATTTTGAGGAGACCCCCATTTCTTTTCTTCTATTTTCCAGCCCAAGATGGAAAGACAATTACCGGTCTAGACAAGTCCTCTACTCTGTCTATAATGATAGCAGCAACAGGGAGGAAGGATGGAGAGGAGCAAACGGAATCCTACAATCATCTGCCTGGACACCTACTGGCCTCGCCAGACTGAAGATCTCAGTGACCAGTTATAGCAGAGATAACTTATTCATTTATTTTACCCAGACACCCATTATGGCTACCCTTTCCTTGTTTAGGTCTTTCATCAATATGCTTGACTAATTTATTTTTCTGCCTAGCTGCCAACCTTGGGCAGGAGAACATCTGGTATATCCCAGAGGGCTTTAGCCCATTACAAAAGGTAAATTGATTTAAAAAAAAAAATCATAAATCAGCAGTCAAATGAAAAATGTCATTTTAAATTACGAACATAACTGAGTCAGTACATGGCTGGTACCTGTGAATAACTGGAATTATTTATGACTGCTTAATATTTGTTGGGGGTGCATTGTAATTTTAATTATGTAATACAAGGTAAGATAATTATTTACTAGTGCTGACATGGAAACGCCAATAATTACTTAATATCTGTTGGAAATTATTCAACAGTTTTTAATTAGCAATACATACTGAAGCGATTGTTACTCTCCAGCAAATATGAAAATCCATCTTTGAGAAGACACCTGGGACTTACATTAGTAAGTGTTCTAAAATGCATTATTGATTTGTACACATTATCATACTTGCATTATCACTTTTCAATGTTTGATGGATTCTTGTTTTCATCAGCAAAAGTACATCAAAGTAAAGAACAGTTACCAAAGTGGGCGACCAAGTAAAATAAAAGGCACTTACTACAATGGGCCCATTTGTTTCATACATCCTTAGGTTGTATCTGGAATAACAATGTTTGTTGCTATAAACTTTCCCTCACACACTTGCTCCAATTAGTCTACTCACTTCCATTACAGGTCCCTAGAGGGAAGCAGACAGTCCTCACTTTCAGAATGTCTTCTAAACAACAGTCTTTGGAAACATACAGCTAAAGATGTGGGCTAAGGAGAATTGATAATCTCTAAAAAGCAATTTCCCTCTTTGGCTGAATTCTTCTGCTCACCTTTGGAAACCACAAGGATAAAATAATAAAGACACCATACCACTGAATTGTTATAAATGGTCTCAGCCGTTTACTACATGAAAGGGCTATTCAGAAGCACCATTAGTTTACTAAACACATTCCTCGGGGTCTCTCCTATGTTAAAAAGCTCTTAATTAGAATTGCATTCTCAGAGTTTGCTAAGTATTCATTTGGTTAGTCTTTACCCAATGAAGTGCTCTTCTGAGAGAGAGGGAGACAGAGAGAAGGAGACAGAGAAGAGATAGAAACAAGGAGAGAGAGAAAGGATGAAAATCACTTCCATTTCATAATTCGCTGAATATATTTTTGATGGATTACTATGTACTCATTCCAATTACTAGTGTTCAAAACTCAACTCCTCCTATAGAGACTTACACCTTCTCTAGGAGGATGAGACATGAGTCTTTATCTGCTGGATGGATAGAGCATCATTATCGTTGGGCTACAGATTATTGGGTGCATGGAAGTGAACATGCTCATCTTCTCTTGAGCCCTACCTCACTCTAGTTCCAGCCATTTGCCTCACCACAACTGACACCAAAGTAGCCCGTATTCCTGACAAGTTCCCTGTCCCTTCCACTCCCATACATCCTCCATCTTCTGCCTTGTGGTGCTGGAGTTCGAACTCTAGAGCAATTTTTTGTTGTTGTTTTTAGTTGAGTTCCTGTTAGGTGCTTCAGAGGGGAGCATTAAGTGAGGATGGGAGGCAGGAAAGGGACAAGGGTCCTGCTCCTTCCATTCAGCTTGTTATTTCTGTCAGAATTGCCCAAAAACATCCAGTCACCTTAGAATCCTCTCACCTTTTTCCCCGCCCAGCTCTCAGTGCAGCCTCATAGGGCTCTCTCTTCTCTGTAAGAACCTCCTGCGTGCTCATGAGACGCCAGAGTAGATGCACATATCCTGAGGCCCTACTTCCTCGCCAACCTGATCAGTTAGAGATTCTAATAATCCCAACTGTTTCTTCTGGTGTCGCTGTATACAGGAGAGTATACTGGTATTTTCTTTTGCCTCCCAGTCTTCTAACACCTTTGTCGTCATTCTCTAGACAAATGTTCTCAGGTAAAACATCTACCGTGGGTTCTGCTTTTTTGAGAGACACTCGTATTTGCACCTTTGCATGTAAATGCTGCCTCACTGTGCACCCCTGCTCAACCCCTCCTCTCCATCCAAAGCACTGCAATAACTGATCCAATCCACAATGCAGCTCAGTGGTCACCCATGTCAAGAAATGCATCCTACATTGAACTCCTCGTCTCTCTAGTTCCAGAGCAGCTTGTGTCTCCCTATTAGCTGCTCCTCTAAGTTAGGAAACACAGTGGCCTCAGTACCTTGCACCATGCATGGAACATGGGAGGTATAATGCACATATGTATGTTTGCCCTGAACTCATGTGCCTTGTCATTGTACAAGTCTGGACAGGAATTAAACCCCTACAGTGAATCCCTAGTTTCTGCCCTGCAGAGACATGAGTTGTCATGCAGAATCTTAGGATGAAAATGTCCTTGCTGTGTCTTGGCATGGTAGTGTTTTGCTCTGAGGCAGAATCAGAAAGACCGCAAAGGGGATGCCAGCTTCTAGACAGCATGGTATCTATCATCTCCTGAAATGGCAGACCAAGCATCTGACCTAACAATAGTGAATTAAGAACAACCCAAGTTCACTGCTGTTTCTTCCTTAACTGATGTAGAAAAGAAAGCCAGTGATGATAATATCTGTCACTTGTATGTATAAACAATTAGATACTGTATGATTTCATTAAATTCCAGCAACACCTCTCTAAGAGAGAAATCATTATTCTACTGCCAGTGAAGAAAAAGTTATCAAGAAGGTTAGGACTAGAATGAATTACATAATGCTTTCTCCCTGGAAGCAAAATTTAAAGAAATGAAAGAGAAATGGGAAAAAGAAACTTCAGTAATTTACATGCACAATTCAATACCTTATTTTAAAAAATCAAAATTAATGGAAAGATCATTGATAGAAAAATGTGAAAAATTAAAATAAGACCAAGTTAGTTCACTGCCTTTCTTACTGGGATCCCAGACACATCGCACCACTGTTGACTCCTTCTATATCTTGCCAATGAATGTGCATTGATAAAAGGAGCTAGAACTCCCAGGTTCTCCTACCTCCAAAGCCTGAACCACACATAAGCCACTGTTAGAGCCTCCATGATGGTAACATCCTTTCTGCAGGGTGCATCGCTTACTGCAGCTTTCTGAGATGGACATTGCGTTTGGTATCTTACAACTGAGGTAGGAGCTTTCAAAGTACATAAATACTTTCCACACATCAAATGGAGCTATTATTTTTTTCTCTAAATTCAATGGAGCATGTCTCTGGTTTTAGTTGTCATATATTCTAGAGTACCACTGTAAAAATGATGGCTAAAGGGCACAGTGTCAGCTGTGCATGTACTACTTACCCATCCATCCACTTCCTCAACAACAGTCTGTGCGCATTTGTTCTATAGCAGTCTATTAGCATGATTCATGCAAAGACTTGCAGATTTTTATCTGAATAAGCAGGTAAAAAATGACAAGAACTGAAAGATTCTATCTTCCTGAGCATAACTCCCCAGGAACAAGAAAGTAAAGTATGCATGAGGAACAGAAGCAGTCACCAGCTACATAGCATTTTTATAAAGAAACCATGTAGTAGAGACAAGAACTGAGGTTTTGACAGATAGCTATAGTTGCCAGAGGTTTCTGTACCATCCAGTCTTACAGCCACTCAGTCCCAAAGAAACACACAGAAGCCTACATTAATTATAAACTGGTTTGCCCATTAGCTCAGGCTACTTATTAACTAACTCTTACATCTTAAATTAACCCATAATCCTTGTCTGTGTTAGCCACATGGCTTTTATCAGTGAGGCATTTTCATCTTGCTTCCTCTGTGTCTGTGTGAGCCTTTCCTCTTCCCAGAAATCTCATATTCTGGTCACCCCAACTATGTTTCCTACCTGGCTACTGACCAATCAGCATTTTATTAAACCAATACAAGTGATAAATCTTTACAGGGTGCAAGACCATTGTCCCACAGTAGGTTGTGAATTTATGACCAAGTTCCATAACCCAGGTACCACATTAAGGCATCTTTCCCCTTCCTTCATTGCATTCATTTAGGAAGTAGCGACATGATTAAACATGTGATTCAGACTGAATTATTCCTAAAATATCAGTATATGAGCTAGTCTCCGATCCAGAAGTTCAAGAGAGAAACTAAGCACCACTGGGAACATCACCAAGGATCAGTGGAAGCCACCCTTCACACCTCCCAATCCCCTTCTTTGGATTCTCATAAGCAGCATCTTCTTGCCTGAGAGCTGTCCGTGAGTCCCGCAGTCTGAGATGATCACAATCGATGGGGATTCATCAATCACTTCCCTCTCTGTCCCAGCCAGAGCTCAGATAAATAATAAATACTGAAGTCTTTTAATCTCATCTTCCCGGTCAAGCTCTCTGAGCCTCTAATCATTCTTGCTGTGCTATGGTGAGGGCCTTTCCATCTGGCTACTTCTCTCTGGATCGGGAGTGGTTGAGCCCAGCAGCAGTTGCAACGGACTGCAAAACCTCATCTCTGAGTTCTGGTGCTCAGGTGCACAGATAGTCAGAACCCTTTTAATTTTCTCTTTAGCAACCTTCTGCCAGGGTGTCTCCCTAGCACACTGATGCTTGGTTCTGAAGAGAAAAGAATGGGGGATGGGGCTCGGGATGTGATGAGGGTGCATGCACAATGAGATGGTTTCAACTGCTCTATGAAGGATTTCTTCCTGTGGTGCCCCAAAGGCCCATCAACCTAGAAGAATAGAGGTGCTTCACAGATGGGACTAGGAAAGACTGCACATACTTAGGTGCTATGTCCTTGATGAATTGTTTAACATCTCTGCTATTCAGTTTTGTAATCTGTGGAATGAAGATAAGGCTTTTTTTTTTTTGTTTCACTCTGTTGTGTCCAGTTAAGGGCGGTATCACAGCAAAGTATTGGACTCCACATCTCTTTGGATTTATTGAGTTGGTGCTTCTGGATCCCTGGGTTGTGCCAGATAGCAAGTGCTAAGAGCAGGGTATAAAAAGGGTAAGGTTAACTATTGAATTTTAACAAATTATTGCTACTCATCATTATTATTGATTCTGGTAACAATACAATAGCCAATCAACTGTTTATTACCATTCTTAGCAATATAAAACGTACTCTGTAAACATGGCTTCCTGTTGATCTTTCAGACTCTATTTATAGGAAACTTTCCAAGGTCTGCTGTTTTGTACCTATAGAAGGATAATGGGAATACTGAAAGTACTTCTAAACCAGTTGGTAATTCTTGCCAAGGAGAGATCCAGAACCACCATTTGAATGGAACCTCCTGCACTCAGGTTCCCTAATTGTACTCCCTAAGTGCTCTAACTCAGAATCCAATCTAGACCATTTTCACTTTGTATTCTAGGTAAATAGCAATAAGGGAAATTAAGCATCTGATTAAAGTAAATATAATTCATTCCATAAATATTTATCTTCTAACCAGGTATTTGACTAGAAATGTAGAAAGTAAAGCTTGTGATAGCTACTGTTTCTCCATGCGTGAGACACCAATTGCTCTATGTTTACCCCCTTAATTTCACAACCTCAAAACAATAGCAATTCAAGGAGCATGGGCTGCAAGTGGTCCTTCAGAAGGAGCTGTGAAGAGCCGCAGGACCCTTTTTACATCTTTTCTGCCAAGGATGATATTAGGAGCAGAGAGCAGGCAATGACAGCCGAAAGTGGTGATGAGCAAGCAGGAGATTTATGAATAGGTGGTGGCAGTAGTATGCAGAGCTTAAGAGCAGGGGTCACACTGGTGGCTGGCAGGGAGGCTGATTGTTATTGGATTTAAGGAACTAAGGCATATATGTGTAAGACAGACTTGATAGGACGCTAGTTCAGTTTAACCAGATATGACTGGCAAGACAAAAATCAATAAGAAACTCCTGTGTACAGAAGGCAAGGCAGGCAAAGAAGCAGAAATCCACATCTCAATCTAAATCTATTTTAGGTCATGAAAAAGTTGTTTTATTCCCCGCCCCCCCAATCTATTCTCTGTTTTTATGTGCATGCATGCTTGCTTGTATGCACGTGTGTGCGCGCACACACACACACACATGTATGCATGCACACACTCATGTGTGTAAATGCATATGTGCCTGGATTTGCATGTTTTGTTTTGCTTTGCTTAAGATACTAAGAATAATTAAATTCAATTCCCTTTCCAATGTATCAAAGTTTGATCATTTTTAAAAGGATTTAAGTGATACTTACAAGAGAAATGATAATAAGAGGGACATATTCTAAATCAATATAGATATATCCTTTAACCAACACATAATCATTAAGCATTCATTACAGTTAATTAGGTTCTGGGATATGGTTTCATATTCTTTAACTTTAAATCTTATGCCAGCTCTCTGAAACAGACAGTGCCATTCATGGTTTTGGATGAATAGTTCAAGGCTTACTGAGATTTAAAATCTCGTTCCAGACTCAGCAAGCTTGAGCTCAGATCTGCACTGCAAACTGTGGCTGCATTCTAAAGGCCTTTTCACTCGAGAGTTGGCTTGTTCTTCCACTCCATCCACTTGCAATCTATCCAGCAAGCTTTCACTCTTACAGGTTAGATAGAAAATGTCAAGATCCGCTGCCCTTGCAAAGGTCTTTTCGGTGGTTTGGGCTGAGGTCATGACTCTCCTTGGAGGTAAGAGCATGAAGGACATTTTCAGCTGTTGTAGGGTGTCATTCCTCAGTTTGGGTGTCAGTGACCCAGGTATCCTAAGTGTGGAAATTTTATGAGTTATGATATATGAATTTTCTCCTCTATGTAAATATCCGTTGGCTTATGCATCCCACATTCACAAAAATCACACTAAATAAAACTTTAAATGCAAACAAAAACAAACAAGCAAAAGTAGACACTCCATCTGACTTTAGAAAGATATTGTATTCAATAAAATAATAAACTGTCTTCTCCAGAATATTAAAAAGTCTAGCAGGGTTATTGTCAGAAATTATTACATACTGATGACAACTTTTTATATTTATTAGGAACAACTATAGGTAGCATTCACTTCCACTTCCTTATTTAAATAAACAAAACTCCTAGAACATAGGCAAGAAAACCTTAGTTTTGGTATTCTGACCAACTTGTGAGTGTAGGCTCTGGACAAAGCTGATTTGATTCTATCATCGCACTGATGTCCCAGAATGTGGGCATTCTCCCTTAAATGCTGCATAGAGAACAGCAAGTTCCATTTTCCTGAGAAAGTCAAGGATTTCCAAGTTGTATGCTATTTTAAGCCTGAAAGCACTAATATCAATTAGTAGTTCGTGCCGTTGCTACAACTTCCATTCCATTCTTTCAAGGAGATTGCCTCAAAGATATTTTCGAGAGATAAAAACAGACGTAGTACCTAGGAGACCTGGATGCTTCCCTTTTCTCTTTCTTTCTAACTTTAATCTATCTTTTGAGCCACACGGGGCATGCTAGAGGGCAGCCGGATGAAGGCAGCTCTGCTTGAACTGCTATGAAGAATTTTTCTGTAGCTCTTCATTTCTCGAGGGCTGGATGAGAACTGGAAATTATCCTCAGGACCAGAAAGACACATCCCTCACATCTTGGCACAAACCTTTCTTATAGCAATATGTAGACTCCTAGGAGGAAGCTCCATAGCTCAGCATTAGCCTAGTGGAAAGGGCCTAGTTCTCACAGTGCTGAACAGGTGACAAGAGTCATTCTTGTTCTAGAAGCCAGGAGGGGGAAAGAAAGCATATGGTGTGCATGGATTAGAGGCCATAGTCACTCTATACCCTTAGCCTCAGGAGACACTGTTTCCATTTCCCTCTCATATTTAGTATTTTCACAATATTGACAAGAGGGAAAATCCATTTAAGAAAACCTAACAATTAGAAAATTAGGATATCTAACTGGGGACCTCGCCTTGGGCTCCTGGGAGCCACTCTAGGTTCAAGACTCTTGCCAACCCTAAGGTGGCTCCCTTAACTAAGAATTGTGCTTCCGTGCTCCCCTATCCAACCTTCCTTTATCCCAATCATCCTGTTTCCCCAAGTTTCCCTCATCCTCCCCTTCTCACTTTTCTCTCCCCATCCCCCGATAATCCCATCCCACCCCACCCCCAAGATCCCAAATTTTCTACCCGGCAATTTTGTCTACTTCCCATAGCCAAGAGGATAATTATATGTTTTTCCTTGAGTTCGCCTTCTTATTTAGCTTCTTTAGGTTCACGAGGATAGGGAACCTGAAATGACCCTATCCTATAGCAATGCTGACGAGTATCTTGCATATCACCATAGAACCTTCATCTGGGGATGGATGGAGATAGTCACAGAGACCCACACTGGAACACCGGACTGAGCTCCCAAGTTCCCATTGAGGAGCGGAAGGAAGGAGAACATGAGCAAGGAAGTCAGGACCACGAGGGGTGCACCCAACCACTGAGACAGTGTGGCTGATCTATTGGGAGCTCACCAAGGCCAGATGGAATGAGACGGAAGAAGCATGGGATAAAACCGGACTCTCTGTTCATGGCGAACAATGGGGGCTGATGAGAAGCCAAGGACAATGGCCCTGGGTTTTGATCCTACTTCAAGTTCTGGCTTTGTGGGAGCCTAGCCAGTTTGGATGTTCACCTTCCTAGACATGGACGGAGGGGGGAGCACCTTGGACTTTCCACAGGGCAGGGAACCCTGACTGCTCCTTGGACTGGAGAGGGAGGGGGAAAGGAGTGGGGGGAGGGGGAGAAGGGTGGAAGGAGGGGGAGGGAAATGGGAGGCGGGGGAAACGTTTTTTTTTTCTCAATAAAAAATTAATAAAAAAAAATAAAAAGAAAATTAGGATATCAAAACAAAGAAGGCATATGCCAACAAAACGGAGCTGCTGGAATTGACAGAGCGGTTAAACAAACAGACAGATGGACAGCCAGAAAACTCAAACACTCCACAGAAGAATTTCTCAATGACTTTTGAAAACACTCATGCTTTCTCAAGCAAAAAAAAATTAAGTTCTGTAATTTAATAGACAGAGAAAATGCCCATGTTGAAATTCCAATTCTTTGTCTAGACTGTTAAGAGAAAAAAATATATTTCAAAGCATAGATCAGTAGGATAAAAAGATATTTTTGAAGGTAGGCACAAAGTTTAATGGGGATATACATTATGTGTAGGTATGTATGTGTGTATGTATATATGTGAAGGACTGGAGAGATGGCTCAGGGTGCAAACGAACTCATGTGAACAAGCATAAGGACCTGAGTTCAAATCTCTATCCTTCTTGAAAAAACAAAATAAGCATTTGCATATGTGCATTTAACCTGTGCTTTGTGAGCTGCAGGCAAAAACAGGAGCCCTGTGAAGATAGATGAAATGCATGAGGATCTCACTAAAGCTTGCTGGCTGCCAGCCACCTTGGCCTCTTCCTGCCCACCTCCCTTTATGTAGAAGAAATGATTGAGCACACAGCCTTGTGCAGGTCAGACAGGCACTCTACCATTGAGAGACCCTGTTTCAAGGGATCATGGTAGAAAATAATAGGGCGGGAGGCTCGACTTTCTTTTCTGGCTCTATACACATGAATGGGCAGAAGCACATACATGTGCACACACCATACACAATCACACACGTATTTGAACACACACACCATTGTTGCACATGTTGCAAAACATGAAGAAGAAGGAGAAAAAAACGAAGAACTTGTGGGATAGACCCGAGGCTCAGCGGGTTCAGTGGATTCCAGACAGGAAAGATGAAAGTTGTGTGATATACAGTGTATGTGCCACCAACTAGCAATGCTGCAATGCATTTCTGGGTCGCATATAAGCATGTCTATGTATCATGTATCCTGTGAAAGAAACAGCTTTTTACCATGGAGGGAAGGGGTAAAGACTCAGACTTGCATGCATCTCACAGGCAAACCTAGAAACTAGAAAGCAATGATAAAGAACTTCTCACACTGACCCCATGTGAAGACAACTCTCAAGAACAGCCCAATAGGCAGTTCAAGCTGGAAGACAAACCAGAGTAAGGCCTGAACATGAGAGAGACAAAAGGCAGAGAAGTAAGACACCGGCCACCTGCTTTCCTTCCCCCAACCACAGAGAGGAAAGATTGTTCAGGAATGTGCTTAAGCCCACCCTTAAAGAGGTGGGCACACACTCAGAAACAGTTCTGCACAGTGTCTAGAGCACTACACCAAAGCCTGGGACCTTAGGTGGGGAGAAAATTAAATGGGAAAAAAATCCCCAAGGAACAACAAAGACTTTGGAAAAGTAAGCAGGAGGAAGAAAACAACCTTTTGCAATATTTATATCTAACTAAAGAAGACAGGAAAGAACATAGAAGCACATTATCCTTTTATTATTTTATAATTCATTTTTTCCAGACAGGGTCTTGGTATATAGCCTCAGCTGGCCTGGTGTTTAGTATATAGCACATGCTGACTCTAAAGACATGACAATTCTTTTGCTCTAGCCTTTAGAATTCTGGGAAAATATAGCATTTTCCACATGAAATAAATGTTAGTAGAAGTAATACTAATACATTATTTGGTTTTAAATAATAGAGAGAAAATGAGGATTATGGCTATGCCATGTGGTAGAGCCCTTGACCAGAATGAGGCTACTGGTTCAATCCTCGGGACCATATACAAAATGGGAAGGGGTTGAGAAGATGGCTCAGTGGGTAAAGTACTTGCTTGTTCTGTAAGGATGAGGCTTTAAGGTTGAATCTACAGCACCCACATGAAAATCCAGGAGTGAAGGCACATATCTGTGTCTCTAGGACTGAGCAGGCAGAAACTAGCAGATGCCAAGGGCTAGCTAGCTAGTCATGCAGCTGAAATTGCAAGTTCCCAGTTCATTGAGAGGCTCTGTCTCAAATAATAATGTTGATAGCAATAATAATAATAATAATAATAATAATAAGAAGAAGAAGAAGAAGAAGAGTAATGGAAGATGACACCTGATATCAACCTCTGGCCTCCATATGTGCACACACAGGTAAGCACATCTTCACACAGAGAGAGAGAGAGAGAGAGAGAGAAAGAATATGTCCAACTACATCATGAGAAAAAATGTAGTTATTTTTAATACAGAATGAAACTTTGAAAAGTAAACCTTAGAGCCACAAAATGAGCAGAATTTGATGTACTAGACATAGGTCTCTATATACAATAGCATATGGAGCCAATTGCACAACAAAAGCAAAACTGTTATAAATGGAAAGAGAAAGTCAAGAAAAAAAATAACACAACCTTTTCAGAACTTGGTGAATTTAACAGACAAGACCTAAAGAAAGAGAAATTTAAAATCATAATTAATAAAATTGGCCTTGGATATAATTTATAACCTTGCATTTTTGTAGCACAAATATAGACACATGTCTATTTGTATAAAAATTCGCTTTTAAAAATAAGCTTTCACTGGACTATAAGGAAACTTTATAGACATGTTAAAGATTTTAGTGGGTAAACATATCAGATCAAAACTCTATATTAGAATATTAGAATGATTATTGGAACCTTTACTTAAAAATAAAATATGTTGGTCATATTTGATACAAAACAACCATAAGAAAAAGCAACAAAATTTTAATGTATCTAAGAAGCAAAAAGAGAAAAGGATATCTGACATCCAAGCTCCTGACACTAGGAGTATGTACATCCCTAAAAGTATTAATTTCTTTACTATTAATAAGGAAATATGAATATGAAATATTCATATTAAGGCAGAGAATGAACTGCAAAATATACAGAAAAAAGATAAAGGAATTAATAAGGATACAATCAAGAATTAATTAAAAACAAATAAACAAACAAAATGGAAGAGGGACTCTCCCCAGCCAAGTTCACGGAAGATCATCTGTTTGTAGTCCTGAATGAGACAGCACACACATCAGCTAGTGTAGACATGATGGTGAGGGGACAAAAAAAGGAAAAAAAAAAAAAAAAAAAAAAAAAAAACAAAGCGCCAGTTCTGGCAGGTTAAATAATTTTAAGAGAATGTTTTATGAAGCTGAGTAGCAACCCAGAGAACACAGATAACACCTTAGCAAAATAATTTCCAGCATAAGGGGCCAAAGTCAGCCAGGAAGTGGAACCCAGGATCGAAACAGTGAAGCACCCATCATTTTCATTAGAGACTGGGACACAGGTGAGGTCCCACTAACCTTTAAATTCCACTAATATTCAAAGTATTCCAGGCCACATAACAATTAACAATTTTCAAATTTGCTTTATGAATCTGTATTATATTAATGCTAAGACCTAATAGAAATACTGTGAATCGATTTCACTCTTTCACACACACACACACACACACACACGAAGACCCTATCAGTAATTCCATCAGTGACAGAATTGAGCTGTTAGCAGCAATGTGCTGTATTATAATGAAACATTGTTCCTAGCCATGGCCGGAGGAACTCTAAGTAGAAAGAGCAAATGAATCAAGAGATGACTGGAAATTATTGGCTGAAAGCTACCTCCGCTATGGACCCTTAGAAGGTAACCTCTCTACCATCAAGAGTTTATATACTGTCACCAAAACTTTGTTCTTAGCATTCAAACTCAGTTAACGGCAAGGAAAGATTAAACATATTCGCAATTGCGGGACGGCGTAGACTGGATGTTTACAGTTGGATGTGTTTATTTAGTTCCATTGCCTAGTTCCAAATTACAGAGAAATAAAAGATGTGATCATTAAAGTGAAGCCTGTTCGCAGGATTTATTTTTTTATTTTTTTTTTCTTTTCTTTTTTTTTCCTTTTTTTTTTATTTTTATTTTTATTAAAGATTTCTGTCTCTTCCCCACCTCCGCCTCCCCCCTCCCTCCCCCTCCCCCAATCAAGTCCCCCGTCCCTCATAAGCCCAAAGAGCAGTCAGGGTTGCCTGCCCTGTGGTAAGTCCAAGGTCCACCCACCTCCATCCAGGTCTAGTAAGGTGATCATCCAAACTGCCTAGGCTCCCACAAAGCCAATAGGTGCAGTAGGAACAAAAACCCATTGCCATTGTTCTTGAAGTCTCAGTAGTCCTCCTTGTCCACTATGTTCAGCAAGACCGGATTTTATCCCAGGCTTTTTCAGACCCAGGCCAGATGGCCTTGGTGAGTTCCCAATATTACATCCCCATTGTCTTATTGTGTGGGTGTACCTCTCGCGGTCCTGATTTATTAAAGTGGCTCACTGGACAGGAGGAGCTGCAGCTAACAGATGCCTCTCAGTGAATGGCCCTTCAGGACGGCATCTGAACTTTTCTGCAAACTGTGGTCCTGATGGGAGCAGCCCCCTGTAGGTGGAGTCTCTGGCTTAAGTGCCATCAGATAGAACTGAATTTGAAAGTATTTTTTAGCTGCCTTTTAATATTTAAATAACACGCTAAATCTAAAAGATTGTGACTTTGTGCTTTTCAAGAGAAAAAAGAAAAAACTTGCTGAGAGTGTTTTGTTTGCTGTTTTTAAATTGCCTACAGTATCTATTTATTAGCACTTCATCTTGGGTGGGAGCTCTGTCATTATCTAGGTTATTAAACAATGCTGAACTAGCCTATCACCCTGGTTCCCTGTGTCACTTCAGTTATCAGACAGTGGACTCTATCCATTCGCTACGCCTTTCTGAGTTGTCCTATGTGCTTTGAATGTCTGTGCTGTTCTTGGGCAGTTGCTATTAAAATACATTAAGCTTTTTAAAAAGAGAGGACTCTGGACTCAAGCATTCCCCCACCACTTTTAACACAAACTGCCAGCACTGCCTCTGTAAAGCACTCACGAGTATAATCACGGTAAGCATACAATACCTTTCTCGCTTTCTACTACTATAAAAGATGCCTGGGAAAAAGGGGGGAGCCAGCCAGATGGCTCAGACGGTAAAGATGCTCACTGTCAAGGCTGACAACCTGAGTTCCATCCCTAGGACCCAGAGAGTGGAAGGAGGCCACTGACTCCCACAAGCTCTCCTCTGAGCTCTACGCATGCACTATGCTATGTGTATGCCCCACACATTCCAATAAATAAATACATAAATGTGATTTTTACATTCCCACAATAAGTAGACTCATACTGAGGAAAATTTGATCTTGGCTCCCAGGTTGGAGGTTTTCATCCAATGATTGGTTGACACATCACGTGATCTTATGGTCAGGCAGTTTATCATGGTGGTGGAAGCTCAATATAGAGCAAAGTCACTTGCCTTGTGGCAGGAAAAAAACACACACACAGAGAATTTGTGTGTGGTTGTGTGTGTTTGTGTGTGTGTGTCACAGAGAGAGACAGAGACAGAGAGACAGAGAGCTAGAGAGACAGACACACACAGAGAAAGAGAGAGAGAGAAAGAAAGAAAGAGAGACAGACAGAGAGAGAGAGAGAGAGACTGACGTCCCACAGTCCCCTTCAACCTCACACATCCAGTAGTGCTTCTGAGGACCAAGCATGCCATGTATACCTCTGGGAGCCATAGTTCGGTGATAACCAGCTCACAGCTCTAGTGCCTGGGTAGCCGAATCATCTCAGTATGCATAGAGATGTAAATTCTGTCTAACATTTAGCCATCACTCAATGTTGACACCAATAAGCAAGCTAGCCAGCTACAAGGTTTATTCTAAAGTTTTCAATCTAAGAGCTGGGACTGGGGCTCAGTGCTACAGAGTTTGTGTCCCATACATGACACTCTAGGTTCAGTCTAGTATCAAAAAAATAAATAAAATTTAGACAGAAGTCTTTCATCCGCAGGCTGCGGGTAACATTGTGGCCTTAACCAAACACTGGCTGAAATAATTTAGCAGGCAGAAAGTGCCTCGCTGAAGAAAATGCTGGCTCTACCTGAAAGACACCCCGCTGCCTGCACCTGTCTGCACTGAGATAGCCTTCTGTCTGCTCCTCACAGCTCACAGCAGAGTGACATCTCCTTCCCATCTGGTGGCTCAAGCATATGGCCATCACAGCAACTTAGGATGCCTGCACTACAGGTACCTGTTAGAGAACTCAGTCATAAATTGTCTGAGTCCCAGAGTTAGCCGGTGGCTCTCATAACACTCCAGCTCCTTCTAGAAGATTGATTAACTGAGATATTAACTATCACTTTTCTCCCGTTCTTACTAGAACTATGTTAAATTAGATTACCATACAAAAAGGCATCGCAAATTATTGTTCCAAACTGACAATATTTTTTTTCACCTGCTTAGTCCTCTCTGTTACCTTGGGCACAAGCATAGAGCCCTGGGGAAGTGTGCCTGTTATTTCGGAAAATTCTAGTACCCTTTGCCTCCTTGCTAGAGGAGAGTGCTCCTCCTGGTAAATGCTGTCCTGAGTTCTGCTCCAGGAACACCCTTTCTACTCTTGCTGGCGTGTTTCCTTTCTGTTAAAAGGATTAACTAATGTGGTATGATTTCTTCGCTGGTATTTTTGTTAAAATCCAATTACAAAACTATCCTCACTGGGTGTGGGAGAATCAACTCCCGTTTAAAAAGAGTTCTGATGTATTTTAATTCGGTCTCATTTTGCTTATTTAAATTTCATGTCATCATCATCATTTTTTTTTGCCTCCAATCAAGCTTTGGCCTTGCCACGACTCAGGTGTCGTCCTTTTGTGTTGGTCAGCTTGCTGCTCCCCCCCCACCTGCCTGTCAGTGCCCATCATGACCTTGTGTTGGACAGCAAGAAAACCCACAGGTCAGCTGCAAAGACTGGCAGAGGGAAAATTATAGCTGTAAATGTTGTTCATCCCCTGCTGGGTTCCCTTTTATTTTTAAATGATTAATCTACTCTGTTGTTGGTAAAAAATAAATCCTAGATACACTTTGTCCTCCACTTCTATGAAACCTATACCTGTAGATTCAGCCAACTGAAGACAGAAAATCATCTTGGAAAAAAAATGTGTCTATACTAAAAACATACAAAATTTTCTTGCTATTCTCTCCTAAACAATACAGTCTAAAGACTCTTTACATAATATTTGCATTGCATTAGGTGTTAGAAGCCACCTAGAAATGACTTAACGGAGAGCTGTTAATGAACGGGTTTTACACAAGGCACCTGAGCATCGGAGTGCCGGTTATCTTGAGGGGGCAATATGCACTCAGCTGAAGCCATACTTCAAGTTTTGAATTTGCTCTTTTTCCCAAGCTAGCAATAGGCAGTGTAATTCTGCCTCGTGATGTCAGGCACTGGCAGCAGCTGCAGCTCCCAGTCAGCCGCACTGTCATGAGGGGATACGGCCAGCATTCCATGGGGTACTCTGTCAAATGAATTACACAAGCTGTTCAATTCTTTATTAGAGAATGGGCTTTGCATGACAAAATTTTGTCCACCTGTAAACCAGTATAAATGTTCTAAGCACATTCATTTAAACTAGTCCAAACTACGATATGCAGTAAGTTAGTTTTGTTAAATGAATTTTGTACTTGAGGTATTGAAGTCTGAAGGCTCATGAAGACATAACCTTATCATATATTCGGGGGGGGCTCTGTAATACATTCACCCTTGTGTCCAGTTTCCTGGCTCAACATAATGCTTTTTGAATTTATTCATTTGGTTTTGTACACCAGTGTTTCTTTTTATTACTCAGTAGGATTCCACTGTGTGAATATAATATAATATTGTATCCACTCACTTTCTGGTAGACATGAGCCATTCCTGGTTTTTAAGCTTTTAAGAACAAAACTGTGGTGTACATTTTGTAGGGGCATGCCTTCATGTATCTCAGACAAATACCTGGGGATTACTAAAGCTCATGTTAAAGTGCTTTGAATTCTATCAGAAACTACCCAATTGTTTTCCAAGCTGCCCATGTAACCTTATCGCTCCCGCTGCAGTGGATTCGAGTTCTGCTTTCCCCCACATCCTCGTGGATACTTCCCTTTTTAGGCTTTTGCATCTTATGCTGGAGGGCAGAGAGAAGAATCCAGCCTGTGCTCAGCTCCATTTGTTTGGCTGTTGCCGAGCAACGTCTCATTTGCTCATCGGCTTAACATATTGATCATTTGTGAGTATTTGCTTAAACAGTTTTCCCATTAAAATACTTTGAACTATTTTATCCTTTGCTACTGGGCTGTAATAATGCTTTAAAGATAAAAGCCAGTTATCCGATACTGACATGACGAAGACTTTCATCCACTTTGTGGCTTCCCATGCTATTTTCCCCATTGTATTTCTTAAAAACTAAAGTTTGACTATGTAGTCTTGGTTGCCCTGACATTCACTGTGTAACCATACTGGCCCTGAATTCATGGTTTTCCTGACTCAGCCCTTCCAGACGCTGGAATTACACTTATGGGTCACCACTCCAGTAAGAAGATGATAGGGTTCAATTCAATACTTTTCCTCTTGGTTTGTGCATTCTATATTGAATACAAAGACTATTTACTGACCAAAATGTATTGGTTAATATTGATTGTCAACTTGGCCAGATCTGGAATCACCATGGAGACAAGTGTCTGAGTGTGTCTGTAAGGAAGTTCCTGGATGGGGTTAACTGAGGTAGATGACCCACGCTAATTGTGAGCAGCACTAGCTATGCGCTGGCATTGGAGAAAAGGAGCCATGTGGCAACATTGACCTGTTGCTGCTTCCTAACTGCGGATGAACTGTGACCAGCTATCTTCACGCCCCTGCTACTTGACTGCCCGACCACGGTGGACTGCATCCTTAAACCGTGATTCAAAGTTTCCTTCTGTGAGTTGCTATTAAAGGGTGTAATAACCATATACCAAAGGATGCAATTCTGGTTTTGTTCCTGGTGCTACGATAAACACAAGGACCAGATGCAAATTTGGGAAGAAAAGGCTTATTCTAATTTACAAATTATAACCCATCATTTAAGGAAGTCAAGATAAGAGATCAAGGCAGAAGCTTGAAGCAGAAGCCAGTGGAGAAATGAGCTCAGCCACTCCCTCCTTCTGGCTTGCTCTGCTTACCTTCTCATACAACACAGGACCACCTGCCCTGGGGTGTGACTGCCCACAGCAGCTTAGTCCCTCCGACATCAACTGGCAATATAGGAGATGCTCCACAGACATGGCCACAAGCCAGTCTGATGGAGGCAATCCTTGGATAGGTGTTGCTTTTTCCCAACTGTCTCCATGCTTGTCTTAAGTTTACAGCTGAAGTTAACTGTACTTCTTTGTACAAATTTTATAGATTTTTTGTCCTTACATTTTTTATCTTTCATCATTCTAAATTGAGTAACATATCATACAAAGATGATGTACAGTATTTTACATGAGGATAACCAGCAATGATTTTGATAGTCTACATTAGAAAGATTCTTCCTGTCCCTTCACACAATGACCAGAGACCTTTTATAGAAAACCGGTTGAGCAGATGTGCATGACAGTTCTAAGTCAGGCTGCTGATTTCTGTGAAAAACACACTGAGATTTTGATTATAATTTTGTTGAACTTATTATAATTTGGGTAGCATTGACATATTAAGCATTTTTCTTTCATCTCGTGGATTCGCACCTTCTCTCTGGTGATTCAGATACTGCATTCAAAGAACTGTCAGTAGTACTATATACCTTCACGTGGATAAGCCCTATGTGTACTTAAAAATTTATTCTCAAGTATTTTGTGCTTGTAATTCTACTATAAATGTGATTTTTCAGAACTGAAATTTCCAATTCACCTCTAGTATGCAAAAATCAGCTTATTTATTGACCCTTTATCATTCAACATTGCTAAATTCACTTATCAATAATAATAATATCTGACTACAGATATTGTGTTTTTCTCTATATTCCTTCAAGATACATGCATAAACATATATTTCACTTAACTTGCAAATTCAGATACTGGGCAATATTTCAAATTTGTATATTATTCTTTTTCTTTCTTTTTTTTTGGATTTTTTTTTTTTTGAGACAGGGTTTCTCTGTAGCTTTTGGTTCCTGTCCTGGAACTAGCTCTTGTAGACCAGGCTGGCCTCGAACATTATTCTTTTTCTTACGTTATTGCACCAGCTAGAACCTCAAGCTCAATGATAAGTAGAAGAGATGAGAGCAAACATTCTTTATGTCTTAGATTTAGGAAGAAAGCATCTACTTTCCCTATTAAGTGTCATGATAGATATTGATTTCCTATACACGGCCATTATCAAGTTGAGAGAGCAACTTTTGTGCATTCCTTTATTAAGAGTTGTAGTTGTGAACAATATTGAAATTTGTCAAATGCCTCTCTACTTATATTGATTTTTGTCTTTCTTATTTTGTTAGGGTAGGAAAGTTCATTGATTGTTTTTCAAATTTAAATCAACCTAGTCTTCTTAGACTAAAAATCTACTTGTCATGATGAATTATCCTATTCATATATTTTTAGATTCAATTTTCTAACATACTGTCAAAGTTAGCTGTGTTTGTGCTTAGATGTAATTTTGGATTATAGATTTTTTTCTCTTGCAATTCCTTTGGCTTTGGTATTTGTTTAATGCTGGCTTCATAAATTTAATTAAGAAATATTTCTTTCTTCTCTAGTTCCCAAAATTGTTTCAATAGAATTGTTATTATTTCTTCCTCTGCTACTTAGTAAAATTAGTAGCAAACTCATGAGTCTGTAATTTTTTGAAACATTTTATACAATTATATATTCAATTTTTCACTTAGTCTTATGATAATATCCATAAATTTTCTCCCTTAATATTATTTAATTACATCTAAGATGTAAATTTTTATCTTATAATCTGTATCATATCCTTATCCTTTTAATATCTGAACACTGTTTGTTGGTATTCTTTCCTTCACTTCTGATTGCTAATTGTAACCGAGGTGTTTTTTCTATCAGTCTTGCTGTTTATTTATCATTTTAAAGGTTAAACTTTAGGTTTGACTATGCCTTTTTCTGTCCTGTGAGCCTTCTGGTGACTCTACTGATGGTTCCACATGTATGATGTAACTTCTTCCTCTAGCTGGGCAGACATTAGACATCTCCCAGAGTTTCCTGGGAAATTGCCTATTGTAGAGATCACAGCTGGGCACATGGCTCTGCGCAGGCTTCCCTTTCTCATTCACCTAGAGAAGCCTCAGGATTCGTGTAGCTGTTTCTGAAGTCCCTCGCACCCGAGACCTCGCTAGTCTCCTCATCTTCAATGAATGCCGAACTCTCCGTCCAGCTCAGTGAGGCTGATTGGCTTCCTGGCAGAACGCCGTGTGAGCCAGAGGGTTTCCCTTATCCATCTTCATTTTATCTATGATCATAGTCCTCGGTGGCTATTGGCTGAAGGATACATTTGTGCCATGTCCAGTTGTTTCCAGCAGGAGGGAATTCAAGTACAATTAATATCTCATGACCACAAGCAAAATTGGGAGAGTTTCACGATTAGCATTCTGATGTCTCTTTTCTGTTTTGAAATTAATTAATTCAGCGCGATCTTATTCAGCACTTACTATACTGGCACACATTTAACAATAATAAATTAGTATATAATAAAACATGTAAATTGGTTTCATACATCACTATGTTCTTGTTTTCATTTATTTCACCTGGTGTTTACTCAATGTTCTCAACGTATAAATTAGAATGTTTATTCAACTGAAGAAATGATTATGTATTGTTTGGATATTGCTCCCATTGGGGATGATGTGTCCTTATGGGCCAGAACTCTCCTTAGTTCAGAACTGCAGAGCTTTGCAGTTTGCTCTATTCGTTTCTTTGTTCTTTTAAATTTTGGAAGAAAAAAAAAGCCACTCTCAAACATGTTCTCTGCATCACCGATTAAATTTTAGATCGCTATTTCTGTCCCGCATTTCTTCTCTGGCATTTTTAGTTTCCTTAAATATTTCTTGATATAATGAGACTCCCCGCTTTACTCAGTTTTCTCTTACATCATGTTCTATTTTTCATTTTCAGAAAGTTGGTTGGCTCTTTTTTCCTTCATGAAATTCTTTGTATGGTGCTTATTAAAGCTACCTTCTGGTTTCTGTAGTGTTTGCATGCGTGTGTGTGTTTGTGTTATTGTGTGTGTGTTTGTGTTTGTGTGTTTGTGTGTGTGCGTGTGTGGTTTAAATCCAGGCTTCACACGTGGTAGGCAAGCACCCTATACTGAGCCGTGTCTCCATCTCTTTTGTATTTTGTGTTTTGTCTCTTCTAGGCTGACCTGGAACTCTGTGTAGCCCAGGTAGGCTTTAACTTTGAGATCCTCCTTGCCTCAACCTCCCAGGTAGCTGAGATCACAGACCTGTGCTACCAAGTAAACCGTAGTATGCTTAAACTGAAAAGAACAAAACCTGCTTCTTTACTTATGCTCGGGCGCAATAATATTCATCTTGTTTACAAGGCTCCTGTGGCCACTAGATCTTTCCTTATGCTTATTAGTAGGAAAGGTATGTAAACACTGGTGGGTGGGTGGAACCATCAGAATCCTTTGATACCATAAACGTAAAGGCTTCGTGTCAGCTTATTCCATTGCAAATGTTATAATTTTTCCCATATTTATTTGTTTTCTTGAATATTCTTTAAATATGGTGGGATAATTACCAAGTGCAAGGGCAGAGTACTACTGAAAGTTTCAAGAATTTAGAAGGGCACACTAAAGGGCGATTGTCAGTTTAGAGACACTAACCCGCCCCCTAACTCTCCAGGCATCTGATAGTCCCCGAACTTTCTCTGACAATTGAATTAACGACCCAGACTGTGCTGGTGACCTCAGAGCCGCATCCCTACTTCCTGATGAAGAGCACTGTTCAGTCCCACAGGCCTCTCAAACTCAGCATGTTCAAAATGAAACTCATAATTTTTCCTATGCTTCCTGTATTTGGAAATAGCACTTTTATCTCAAAGATCCAGGCAGATACCTGAGATTCTTTTGAGATGGTCCAGTGTGCTGCAGTGAGCTTGCCTGCTGGATGAGTGAGCTTGCCTGCTGGTTGAGCATCCTTTGCTTCTTTCCCTTCTGAGTTTTCCCTTCTGGTGGATTTTCTTTTCTTCCTAGCTTATATCTCTAGTCTTTCCCACTTTTTCCAAGCCACTCCCCCTTTTTTAAAAAACAGGGTCTCGGGCTGGAGAGATGGCTCAGCCTTTAAAGGCTGGGCTCACAACCATAAATATAAAAAACAGGGTCTCGCCGGGCGGTGGTGGTTCACGCCTTTAATCCCAGTACTCAGGAGGCAGAGGCAGGCGAATCTCTGTGAGTTCGAGGCCAGCCTGGTCTACAAGAGCTAGTTCCAGGACAGGAACCAAAAAGCTACGGAGAGACCCTGTCTCGAAAAACCAAAAAAAATAACCCTGACTGGCCCCAAGCCTGGAGCTCTGAATACAGACCAGGTTGGGGTCAAACCCACAGAGATCCTCTTGTCTCTGCCACTGGAGTGCTGGGATTAATGAGTAATCCTTATCTAAGGCTTTTTTTTTTTTAAGTTTTTCGAGACAGGGTTTCTCTGTAGCTTTGGAGCCTTTCCTGGCACTAGCTCTTGTAGACCAGGCTGGCCTAGAACTCACAGAAATCCACCTGCCTCTGCCTCCCGAGTGCTGGGATAAAAGGCGTGCGCCACCACCGCCCGGCTTCCAAGGCTTTTTCTAAGAAAAATGTAAGGTTTTCTAATGGAAGGCATTTTAAAACCACTCCTATCTCTGAAAGGACGAACCAGATTCACTAATCTCAGAGTCCCCAAAACCTCACTATATATGTGACCCCACCTTCCAAGGCATTTGATGAAAACACAGAATCTGATCAGGCAGGAAAGTGTGTGTGGCAGTGAGGGGGTTCTGCATATCTGAAGCACTCCCACTGGAGGCTGCACTTCACAACACCCATGTCACATGTCTCAAAGGCATCTTATATTTGTATGCATCTCCAAACTCCCTTTTCTCTCTCTTTCTCTCCTGTGCTTGTGGCCTTTCCCCCAGTTTACCTGCAGACACTTGCTAGAGAAAGCTGCTGTATTTGTCCCGTAGCTTCTCTGTCAGCGTGCACTTCTCTCTCCTCTCTTCTCCAAAAGCAACTGTTCCTCTCTCAACAACTAATCCAAGGAGTGTCTTACGGTCTTTCCTAAAGCCTCTCCCATCTTACAGTAACTTGCTTGCTTCCCCCTTGCTCCACTGACTTGCTCCTTATGGCTTGATCAGTCTCTTTTCTTATAGCAGCCAAAAGAACAAGCCCAGAGGTGTCACTGCCCACATGAGCCAGGCCCTTTCATATCAACCCCCATCAATCAAGAAAATGTACCACAGATTTGCCCAAAGCCCGTTTCCATGGGATCATTTTCTCAGTTGAGGTTCCTTCCTCTACTATGTATGACCCTAGCTGGTGTCAAATTGACACAAAACTAGCCAGCACAGCACACTTGAGGAAGAAAGGAAAAAGAGTCAGTCTTAGAGAAGAAGAGAAAAGGAGACATTAAGAGTGTTTACAAGATATGAGTTTTACCATGATTATAGGCGAGAGCTATTTTTGGTGTTTAAATTCTTCCTTCTATAAATGAACACGAAAATTGACGAACTTGTAATTTATGGTAGAATTCCTGACTACAGCTAAAGGGGTGTTCTTCTGCATTATAATCGTCTTTTACTCCTACTCATTAGCAACAAAGGGGGAGAAAAAAAGCCCTCAGCCTTGGAATAAATATGTAAAAAGGAACTTGACTTTGGTATTAAGTCTGAGTAGTTGCTCTTAAATTTCTTCCTCAGCTTGATCAACTCCAAGTGGAATCCTAAAGTTTTAAAGAATATAGTTGATTTTTTTTTTTCAGTAAGACTGACAGCCAATCTTTTGGGAAAAAAAAGTGGGTAGAAACGAGTTGCATTAGCTACAGTTTAACCTTTTGCAAAACCAGTCACCAAACACAGCCATAGGTTTTTGGCTCATCGCAGAGGTGCCTGCGTCTTCAGTACAAATCCTCCTAGAGCCTAGGATTTGAATGACAGGTGCTTAATGTTACCGAACATGCCAGGTTTGCCTCTTCATCTCCTGCATTGAATGGGATTACACTTCTGAGCTGTGACAGGTGATGAAATGACAGTATTATCAGCTTTCAAATTTTTAACATTTGCTCGCTCATGGCTAATTCCTCTGGGATAGCTCCTTTTCTCCCCTGCAATCCACCAATGATCTGTGTATCGTAATTCAACATATTCATCCCTCACCGTGCAAGTGGAATTGGGTCAAACATTATTTTGCTCATAGGCAAAAACTCCCACAGGCAATTATCAATTCCCTTTATGATTAATGTAAAAAAAAACAATGGTGGTCTATTAATGGAAATGTGTGCTTTGGTATTTGCAATCATGTGCTGTAGATAAACTCTATCATTACATTAATACAAACTAAAAATTCCTGAAGCAACCAAGAACTTGGTATCAACTGTAATAATCTAGCATGTCAATTTGCCAGGAAATTAAAACAAACTGACACTCTTGTGGGCAATAGTGTCGAACTCATTCTTGCAAACATTAGGGGTTTTGTTTTTAATACCATGTTTGGAAGTGAGTTCATTGAATAAGAGCAAGGTATGCAGCGTTTTAGCCACAGGCAGGACCCATGCTACTACAGGCTTCACTGCACGTTAGGAGGAGTATTGTTGCATTTACTCATGAAAGTCAGGCATAGAAATGCATATTTATCTTATTTATCTCATAGCTTTATTAAAAGAGCCCTATGTAATAAGGATTACTATTGCTGAAATAATCTTCATTAAAAGAACCTCGCTTAATGGGCATATTTATGCTTATGTATGATTGTGTTTTCTTCATTGAAACCAATTTTTCTCCTTAGCATCAATTCAGAATTGAACTAAAACGTCTATCTCAGACCCACCAATGAATGGCACCTTACCAAAGAAGTGGGAAGCATAGCAACATGGCTGCACTGAAGATACATAGGCTATGTATGGTGTTGATGCCTATAATCCTAGCATTCAGGCTGCCACAGAGGAGGGCCTGGGTTTTGAGGCCAATCTTGACAGCATAGTGAGTTCAGTGCCAACCTAGGCTACATACCTTATCTCAAAAAAAGTGGGGAGGTCCTGGCTGATGTAGCCTAAGGAGACAGCATCACAGCAGAAATAAATGAGTAAACAACCATAAATACATTCAACCATTATGAGAGACTCGAGGACCCTCTGACAACACTGAAAGTTAAGGATGTACTGTCTCATCATCTAAATGGAGTATTTTTGCATAATCTACACACATCCTTCTACATACTTATAATTCTGCTAGACTATTTGTAAAACCTATTATAAAGCCAAATGTCTCTATAAAGTTCTAATACTGGTTATGGAATAAGAACAAGAAAACAAAGTCTGCACGTATTAGCGTGGATATAGTTGTCATTCGGGTAGTTTTGATTCAAGGTTGGCCAAATCCACAGACATGCATCCTGAAGGTGTGAAGATCTAACTGTGTACTGAACACTTCCTTCATGAGTAGAACTCAGGAATTTCCTCCAAAACTTTTCGCCATGTGTGGCAATTGTGACTCTTTGACACCCCTAATTTGTAATTTCCTTTTTTATTTTATATATGTGTGTGTGTTTGTGTATATGTACATACATATATGTGTGTATTTGTATATATATTGATGTAGGAGTGTCATATATCAATCTGTTGATTTCATATATACACACACACATACTGTTGGTACTGGTGATACATATATATATATATCAAAATATATATTGTTGTCTGGTATTATATATGTAACACACAAACACACACACACATACACACACACACACACACACACATACTGTTGGTGCTGGAAAGGGCTGTCAGCACAGAAACACTCTATACTCATTCATAATTTCCCAAATATTAGCAGGATAAAATCTGATAGACGTAAGATACACCACTTTCAGGGCTTCTCTAAGAAGCCCCACTCTTCTTCCTTTGCTAGCTGGTGGCTGAGGGACCAAGGGGATTAAGACAGTAGTGGACTCATGGAACAGAAGAAACCTGGACATCTGTATCACAATGTGGAGGATGATAACTCTCCAACTCTCAGAAAGGCTTGCACTGAGATTTACATGAAGATGAAAAAAAGAATGTAGTCTATTATGGAATTAAAACATAGGGATACTTGATTTTTGCAATGGGTAATATTAGCCCAACTAATACAGAACTCAGGGTCCTAAAGTAGATGCTGTCTGTCATTATAGTTTTTTTTTTCTTAAAGTCTGCAGTAACTGACACCAGTTTAGCAGTTTAGTGGTAGACAGTGAGGAAACAGACCTCGCAAGCTGGAAATCCCTGCTCTGCTGTACTGAAACATTTGGTAAAACTGTCACCCTTGTTAACATGGAAGACAGACCAAGTGCCTACTGAGCCGGTGCATCTCGGGGAAGCGGTTGGAAGGAGGCAGAATGCAAGCATATGTTGAACTCCCCTTGCTGTGTTTGGCAAGGTATTTTAAGAAAGACGAGCTTGAGATGGAATTAGCTGGTTTGTACACAAAAAGAAACAGCATAAAAGTACCAGAATTTTAAAGTCACACTCTTATCTGAAACTGCCCCTAACTTAGGACAAAGAAGGTGAAAACAGTGACAAAGGCCCATTCAGAGGCGGGGTAGAGACCTAGTGCAGTGGAAACTCCCAGGAATCCATGACCTTAACAAAGACTCCTAGTGATGGGGGTATGGAATCTGAACCAGCCATTTTCTGTAAGCAGGCAAGTCTTCCAGTGGAGAGACTGGGACACCAACCCAGCTACAAAACTTTTGACCTACAATTAGTTCTGCCTGCAAGATGTGCTGGGGTAAAGGTGGCTCAGATCTTGTGAATGGAGCCAGCCAATGACTGGCCCAAACTGAGACCCATGCCACTAGAAGGGGCTCATCCACGACATTGCCTAGAGGACCAGGAACTAGAGACTGGGTAGGCCAGAGACCAAGGATAAAACCAAACATGATCAGCAAAACAAACAACAAACAAAAACAATGAAATGATTCCTAGTGATACTCTGCTGTATATGTATACCAGAGCCTAGCATAATCTTCATCAGAGAGGCTTCATCCAGCAATTGATGAGCAGATTCAGAGACCCACAGTTTAATATTAGGTGGAGCTTAGGAAATCCTGCAGAAGAGGACAAGGAAGGATTGTAGGAGACAGAGAGGTCAACATAACACAAGAAAATGGCCCAGAGTCAAACATCAACCATGCAAGGCTCATAGAGGCTCAGAGAGACTCAACTAACAACCAGGGAGGCTTTAAGGGTCTGACCTCAGTCTTCTGAATATACGTTATGGTGTGCAGCTTGGTGTTCCTGTGGTACTCCGAACTGTGGGAGCTGGAGCTGTCTCTGACTCTCTTGCCTGCTTTGGGGACCTTTTCCCTCCTACTGGGTTGCCTAGTCCGGCCTTACTATGAGGAGATGTGCCTAGGTTTGCTATAACTTGATGTACCACGTTTGGTTGACATCCCTGGGAGGCCTGACTTTTTATGAAGGGAAATGAAGAGAAGTGGATTTGAGGAGATGAGATTCAGGGGTGGAGGAGGAGAGGAGGCAGGAGAAATCACCGATGGGATGCAATATACTAAAGAATAATAATTTTTTTTTTGAAAATCGCAGTTAAAGCTCCGCAGCTGTGGAGCTTGGACCAGACTTAAGCTGGAGCATCTACCCGAGATTATTATTCCAAACAACCCCAAACGACCCAGTACCATTGTGACAGGGGGGTGCTCAGGGATGGAGGAGAGATACCCCATTGTTTCAACAAAGAATTTTTGGTATGATATCTGGCTTGTAGACAGGCTGGGCAAACCAATGAACAGTGTGGTTTATCGTTCTCAAAGCATTTGTACTGTTCTACTGATTACACCATCCCAAATAGTCACTTAATATTCATAAAATAAATGTGTAAATCCTATCATTTGTGCTCCATATCAAATTCACATCGTCGATGCTATTTGGTAAGGAAGACTGTAGGCACCATTGCAATTTGGCAAGGAAGGTTGTATGCCGGTAAGTATTATTGCCAGTTGGCAAGAAAAGCTGTAGGCATGTTGCTGACCCTGCTTCTCAAGTCCCCATATGAATATCTTGGATTAAAAGCCCGTAGACAATGCAGAACAAATTTCTTTTCCAATTTTCCATATGTGAGACAGAGCTATTCTAGAATATGCATCATATTTTTGTATACTAGCATCTGGAAAAGGTGTTCCATAGCGGCTCCCCAGGGATGGTATCAAAAGTAGGGAGAGGGGAATCCAGGGCCAAATTCTTTCCTATGGGGATTTAGTAGGAATAACATGACATTTCATTTCTGTTGTTTCCTGTTGTCTGAAACTCATCGGAAATTCATCTCTTTTTTTAACTTGACCAAAAGTCCACTCTGGGGAGAAAGTGCATAGCTTTCTTTCCTTTATAAACAGCCACTATTTGTAGCAAAGAGTGCTCCAATATTGAACCATATACCAAGCAATATAATAGGTTAAGGGGCAAGATACATTTGAGCCATAAAGCTCCATCCAATCGCAGCATTTTGAGGATTTGAGCCTTGTGTAGCATATTAATGGCATATGTTTGATGAGAAACAACTGACTATGTTTTCTAAATTGTAAACAAGTTATCATGACAGCAGACCCCGGGAGGAGTGCTGTCCTGAGTTACACTCCAGCGATGCTGGCATAGCAGCAATGGTGGGAAGCCCATTGGCTAAGCCCTACGAATCCCTTGCAGGAGAAGAGAGACCGCGAAAGGGACAAAGGAAGTGTGTGTTTGTTCCCCAGGAGATATCACAGAAATGTTACAACAGGCTTGGGTTCTCAGCAGATTTGGAATTCAAGTGCGCTTTAAAAACCACAGGCATCCAGGGAGGAAGTAGCCCACAATAGCTCTCAGATCATTAGTGACGCAGTCATAATGAATGCCAAGGCAAATTATCTTCACCTTCGGTTTAATGCATTCCTGGAAGCTGCAGCGAGAACCACTCTTAGGGGGTGGTCTTTAATGGCTAGTTATACAAGGAGAATTCTCACGATGGTTCTTTGTGATGACATGGTTATTTGAAACAGAGATTGGAAATTATATTTGGAGCCCCCCCCCCATCCGACAGCCTCACGTTTTCTGCATGCAATGAATAAGTTTGTAGCAAATCAATCATCAATTGGCCTAGGAGGAAGGATACAAGTGGGGATGATTATTGCAGAAAATAGAAGGTGGGTAAACGTATGTTATTCTACCAAAGTAAATTACAAGAGAATGGCTTTTGAAAATGATTTCTCCAGCTCCTTATGAAAGTGTGTGTGTGTGGGGGGGGGATTATGTGTAAAGTCAAGGGCTAGTGTGAGTGATAAGAATGGGCTTCCCCAAGGGGAAGGCAAAATGGGAGCGAGGAAGAAATAAGGCACATCCTCTGTCTCCCTAAGATGCCGCTACCAAAGAAGAAATTGAGGTTGTGAGGGGCAAAACCCAGTGCCTGCAGGGTAGGAGGCTTAATAAAGGCTATTGAGATAAAGGAAAACTCTTGAAATAGATGGGGCTTCCACTGACATTTATGAAGAATCCACTGACGATTAAGCACTTTCAGTTTGGTGGAAGGTTTCAGAGCAATTTTGGGAAAACGGAAGAAAGCAGAGGCAGTGACTTGATGGCTGTGGACTGTTTTGTTTTAAAAATGGCATGGCGGAAGATGCCAGGGATTAGAGGTCCTTATGACTATTGGATTCAAGCTTTAACACACGTGTGGGAATTGTGCAGCACATCCGGCAGTGGCGGCTGACAGAATGATGCATGAGGACTCAGACCATGTAATAAAGGCAGGGGGACCACGCACTGCTTAGTCACCCTAAGTGAAACCATATGACATGCTGAGGTAGGAACAGAATCACGTTACCTGCCACTCCGGGATAAGAGCAGAGCATTTGACAAGACAATGTGTGGTTTGGGGTGGCTGAGGTTATGAAACTCTAGTAACAGTTTAGCCATGTGAGAATGTGGACAGTCTGAGGAAAGAGAAAATACCCTAGGACAGAATCAAAGTAAACACTCAGCCTTTTTTTTTTTTTTGCACGCATTGATGATGTATATCTGACTTAAAAGTGCATCAATAGGAACCTGACATTGAGAAGAAAACAGAAAAGCGAACAAACATCCGAACAATTGGAGGGAGAGAGAGCTTCCTTTTCTTGCATGCCGAGATCATTGAAGGTAGTTAAAAGATGGTTTCATTACCAAAGGAGAAATGGGAACACAGGTACCCTTCTACCGTGTTTATGAGTGTATGTGTTTCTCCAAAGTTCATAACTGAAAACCCAGTCACCAAACTGATAGTCTTGGGAAGCAGGGCTTTCAGGGAGGAAATGGGTCTAGTTCTATTAATGAATTAGGCTTCGTTAAGCTGTCTTTCCCTTTTAGCTTTTCTAACCCTTTATCCATATGAGAAGATAACATCATGTCTTCTGCTGAAGATGCTACAGTAAGGTGCTAGAGCAGTCTGTGTCCTACCTTGACACTGTCCTGCCAGCACCTGGTCAATCCATTGGAAGAACAGCGAGGGATAAATTTCCATCACTTACAAACTTCCCAACTTCAACTTCAGTCATTTTGTCATAGCATCAAACACATGAAGACAAAGCTAGTATTTGGATCGGCAATGTCCTACAAGACTCCTGCGTGGTATAAGACTGATTGGTCTCTAGATTGGTGCTATGGGAGAGGAGCACTCTTTAAAAGATGGAGTTTAACTGTGTGGTCTTCAGGTCATTAGCGGCACACCCTTAGATAGGACTCTAATTCTAGATGCCTCTGCCCTTTCCTACTTCCCAGATACCAACATATAAGGAGTTTTTCTCTGCTGTGTCCCCCACTATGATGTATATCCTTTCCACAAACCCAAATGCAAGGGGCCAAGTATCCATAGACAACAAATTTTGAAAATATGAGTAAAACAAGCATTTTCTTTATATAAATTGATTATGCTATTTATTAGAAGGACAGAAAGTTGGTTTATATAGCATCATTTGGATAACTCAAAGCCTTGGGTGCTGTGCAAACATTCTTTCTATGGTATTGCGCCCATAGCCCCACTCCCCTGGTCTGGCAGGCAAACCCCCTCTCTTCCTGCATCACTTCAGATACCACCTCTTCTTATGGCCTGGCATCTTTTCCCATCAAGAACGAATCCATCTGAAGCCTCTTAATTTTGGCATAAAATCGACACTTAAAAATTCTACTGGTTCAAAAAGTAAATGACCTCCCACATTTAATAACTTCAAATAACTCTTGTTTTCTATCCAACAGAGTTTCTTACGTATTAGCAGGGTAGCTTCCTTAAGGTCGCAGGAAAGTAAAGTCAAGATACATGCTGGTCTGTGTCCTCATTTAAAGTCAGGAAGGCAGAGAGTAATCCACTGTCTTGCTTCCCTGGGCTGTGAATATGAGGAAGCTGTAGCTAGGCACAGTGCCATGCCCGTAATCCCAGCATATATAGAAGACTGGAGCAGGAGATTCAGAACTCCAAGGACAGCCTAAACTATGAAGCAAGGCTGACTCTAAGAAGAACAAAACAACAAAAAAAAAAACAAAAAGTAGATATTCAATAGCTTCTCAGATAAATTGTGATAGAAAAAAAACGCATTGAGTCAGAGAGCAAACAAAAGGAAAATGTGGGTCTGACCATGGAGGAAATATTGACAAATAGATTGGGGTGGGAGGTTATCTTAAACGAATTTTAAGGCTTACTTAATTTCTTTTAGGTGCATGAATGCTTTTATCTGCAAGTATGAGTGTGCACCAGTGAGTGAGTGCTTTGCCTGCAGGGGCAAGAGGAGGGCATTGCATCCTCTGGAACATGCCAGAATTGTTAACAAAGATCATTGTATTCTACATCACTGCCAGACAAGATACCAGTTTGCTCGCGTAACTTTAAAATCAAAGAGAAGCAACATGAGATGCAGGGATGGGCTTCCACATTCTCCGTGTTTGCAAAATTGGAGTCACTCGGAGCAGAGGCAGCATTGGAAGGAACCTGTTTTGAGAATAAAAGGCTCTGAGCCACAGCATATGGGCATTAGTGCCAGACATGGCCAGCCACAGAGACTCCCTTCTTGAAAACATACATGGTTCTGAAGAATTGCCTTGTGAAACAATGTGGAGTTGGGACTAAAGGTTGCCTCATCTCACTGCTAGTAGTTTTAATTGGATGATGAAGATCATTGGAGACCCAGAAAATACCCTTAGGGGACCCTGGATGGTTTATCTTAATCAAATTCCCAGGCAGTTCCAAAGAGAACTTTAACACTTTCAGTTCTAACTTTGTCATCTGTGTAATGGGCACATCACAGTGCATACCCTAGGACCTTCATGACCTGTGACGCTGCTAAAATGTCACATAAAAACCCAATTCCTTTACTGCAGTCATGAACAAGAGAAAGGCAATTGATACAAACTGTAACACAAGACGGAAGCAACATTTCGAGAAGTTCCAAGATCCCGTCTAGGGAGAGACTGCACATTTTTATTTC
This sequence comes from Neodon shergylaensis, assembly GCA_025134845.1. Classification (NCBI taxonomy): domain Eukaryota; kingdom Metazoa; phylum Chordata; class Mammalia; order Rodentia; family Cricetidae; genus Neodon; species Neodon shergylaensis. The sequence continues at coordinate 6,154,652 of JABTXL010001625.1, read as the reverse complement.
CAGACTTGTGTGATGTCAGTTTTACAGCAGAGGCTTGTGGCATTTTGCCGCTCCTTCACAGAAGTGGGCCTTAGTTTCTCTGCACACACGCACAGAGGGCCTCTTCAGGGGGACTCACTGACTGGTGCCGAGTCCGAGTATCCGAGGAAGCTGCTGCCCGGTGCTGACAACAGCTGAGTACCTACAGAAATTGTTTCCCAGTGCTCACAATGGCTGAGGCAAGAACTGTGTGGAGCAAAAGCTAGGATCTCTGGATACAGGAAAGAACCCGGACAGTGTCTCTTTAGTGGTGGTCCTTTCTGTTCTGACCTTCACGTGGGAAATACTGGCTGAAGAGGAGAAGGAAGTTGATGGTAATGCCAATGTTGACGCCTCTGCCTCTGAAGCTGTAAAACCCATTCGCCAAGGGCCAACATCCCCAATTGATTCAGAGATTAAGGGCAAAGTTCCAGGAGAAAAAGACCCAAGAGGACATGACAACAGCTCCCATTCTGTTTTCATGCACCAGAATTCAAGATTTCTACAAGTGAAGCTATCATTTCCACTCACAGGCTATGGAGTTAATTTAGAACCTTTTTGTTGTTGTTGTATAATGCCAGGCTCAGGAGTGGTCAGAAGCCCAGGGCCTAAGCACTAAGTATTTCACTCCCATTAGACTCGCCAAAGAATTCACACACAAAACAGCTGTACCGACTGTTCTGGGAAGCCTGAGATGTGTGTTTCATCATTTGCAAGCAGAGTATTTTTTGTAGTTTGTGGAGGAAGTGAGTGGGGTCAGCTGGGTTGAAGACTTTGTTCATCTGAGCTAAGGTGGGTTGGAATTTCAGGCCCTCACATTCCCTTTTCCTTAACAGTAGAGTCTTGTCCCTTCTGAGCTGAAGGCTGGCCTCTCGGTGTGTCCATCTGTGAAGGGCAAATCAGGTGTCTGGCACACAAGACCTGCCACTTAAATAATTCTTATTCAGCCCTCTAATTTCCATGAACGAGCATGGCCTATAGCTGCACTTAACAGCCATTTTCCTGAGGACCCTGCCCCTTCTAACAACCAACCTGCCTAAACAGCCAGTCACTTACTCTTGCTGAGTTTTGATCTGGGCTTTAGTAGGAAAGGGGCCCCAGAATGTATACGGCCTCCCAGATCTGCTGAGAGTCAAACAGTCAGGAAATCTGAGCTGGGCTTGCACCCCCGGCATGCCTGGGGCTGGATGGTATTTATTATCAGTGACAAAGCTGTCTTTCTTCAACTGGTTTCTAGGTCTGTTCCTCCGCCGGTTCCGAATACGCCAGTAGAGATGAAATGGGTGGTCCACACTCACCAAGCCTCTCGCACAGGTGCAAAGCATCATGTTTGGACCCCAAGGCTTTGATGCAAGTCATTGCCTGTGTCACCTTGAGCACTTCTGGGCAAGGCTCTGAACCTCCCTGCTACCTCATTTGTGGAAGAGAGTTAATGATACTAGCTCAGTGGCCTGGCTTGTGTGGAGCTCAAATAGGACAGCACCATACAAATGCCTGTAATTAATGAACTCAACATTTCTTGATCTCCCAGGGGAAAGAGTAAATGCTTGGTAAATAGCAGAAGAATTAGTTACTGATGAAAGCTTATTTTTTTTGTCTCCTTTGCTCTTTAATTTCGCTTTCCTCCATTCCTCCCCATCTCTTTTCACATCTTGGTTTTCCGCTGGCGTTCTCTCTGCCAGTGTTTTCAGAGGCATAAAGCTTTAAGAGGGTTTTGAGTGCTTTTCGACTTAATTGAAAGAGTACTTTCCGTAGGAGACTTTTTAGCCCTGCAGAAACTAAAAATACCAAAATCTGGGAGAATAAAATAAGAGCTGGGAGAAAGGGAAGAGTACAGGGAACTCTGAGCCGAAGTGAAATGCTAAACAGAGGGGGACCTCAGGAGAGAACCCTGAGAGCTAAGCACCTGGCACCTGAAAGAAGCCATTACAGTGTTGGATACCATTGTTCAGAGAGGGATCTATCTGTGTGGGGGCAGGAATGAGGGAGATCTGATACACTCCTGGCCTTTGAGCTTGGTAACTGCTGTCAACACTCTTCGACCTTTTCTTAGCATTAACATTTACTCATATCCAATGAAATCTGGAGTGTTTAAACATTTTATAGTAGTAAGCCTCATGACACACACCCACTTAAAAAATAGTCAACAATGTTTCCAATTATTAATAGTTAATAATCATTCAGTAAAGTCCACCACATCCTGAGGCCTGGGTCATTTAGACTGGAGATCGTGACTTACCTTTAGGAGTGATATGGCTCTACATGCTTCAATTATTGCTACTACAAACAATAATTAGTAGACTCATATACACCGAAATTATTAAATATCACATAATCCTGGTGCCTTTGATCAGATAGTTATGTATGACAGATATTATATGTGGAAGATGGTTAAGGGTCAAGGCTTCTTTCTTCCTTTTATAATTTTGGTTTTTATTTCCACATATTGATCATTCACAGTGAGATTCTTCACTGTGGCATTTCCATATGTGCGTCTAATATATTTTAATCCTTATCCACCCTTTTTCTGTTATACTTTCTTATCCCCCCACCACACCATCTGTCTTTCTACACTCTAAATAAATAAGACCTCTTTCATGGTATTTTCTCCTCCATAAATTGTACACTCAAGGGCAAGCATTGTCTTTAACATTGTGAGATAGTATACTTCGTTTAACATATGATCCACCCATTTCCTGTGTGCAAAATTTTATTGTTCTTTGTGGCTGAACAGAACTGTGTATATACCACAGTTTCTTCATTTATTTGTGGATGGACAAGCAACCATTCTGCCAGGAATATTTTTCATTTGTACCACTTTCATCCAAAGAATCTAGACCAGACTCCATTATTTTGCCTCGTCTCCAGATACCATTTGGATGAAACAGTTGCCACCTTTTTTTATATGTGTGTCTGCATCGCTTTAAGACTGTAAGAGACACCATTTCTTGCAATGCATTTGTTCTCCTGTCCACATTTCTTGCAATGCATTTGTTCTCCTGTCCACTGAAGTTGCACTTTCAATCAAACTCTGTTCATCCTTACACACTGTGGACACTGTAGTCCCTGGCGCATGAATAACAGGGCACATAAATATTCAGATCTAGCCTCCTTTGTCCCTTTTCAAATTCCCATTTTTCCTTCCACTCACCTTTATGAGGATATTTCTTCACCTTTTTAAAATATTTTTTACATAAATTTTTTTTTTTTTGGTTTTTTGAGACAGAATGGTTGCTTGCTGTGGCAGTGTGGTGTTCTGTGCTGAAGACTTCCTACTCAGATGCAGGGCGGGACCTCAGCAGTTGCCTCCCACAACCCTCAGTGGTGATGAGCTGTCTCTGCCTCAGCCCAGCAAATGCCCCTGCTGTAGCTGCTCTCCTTCCGAGACCTTCTCAGAGAGATTAGCCACTGGCCACTCCATCTTGTGTGCTCATAGGACCCGCCTTCTAAGACCCAAGGCATCTTACCAAGATCTTAGTTTTTCAAGATGGGCAGCACACCACTCTTTGGATTTTCTCCAAGGACTCTGCCCTCTTTTGAGGCCCACCATGCATGGCTATTTAAACTCCAACAAAATATACTGTTCTCCAAGTATTGTATATAACAAGTCTGGCACATAGTGATCAATCACTTTGTAAAATATGGGCTCTTTTTAACCGCCATCATAACCTTTAGGGGTGGGTAAAGAATTCCTGGTCATGAGTTGAAGTTAGAACAAGACACTTCTGGAAAAGATCAACTTCAAACCATCTTTTGGTCTTTAATCTGTCAACCAATGCCTTCAAAACAACAGCTACTAACAGATAGCAACTGCACTCCAAGTTATTTCACAGTGTTGTATTTAATTTCCCAGCAGTCTTGTAATGCGATCCTGCTACCACTGCCTTTCCATTGGGTTATCACCTTCAACTTTGTTTTGAGAAAAATGTGGTCCACCCAGAGGTATGGTAACTCTTTCAAGGTCAAGTAGTTAGTGGCAGAGCTAGAATTCAATATACATCTGTTGAAATAAATTCCCAAACTCTCTCCATCTTAATGGCTCATGGGCAACACAATGCCTCTGTCCCAAGCACATCTCAGATTATTGGGATTCCAAAGCATCTCTGTCTCATTTAAAGTATAGCCTGCCTGGGAGGTCCTCACGGCACCTGGGAAAGAAAGAAATCTGCCCAGTCTATGCTCTACAAAGAGGACAAGACAGACCTCTTCCATCTGGCATTCTGTAAAGCCCAGCTTTGCCAGGTAAAGTCTGGAAATGAGTTTGCACCCACTGCTGAGTACCAAATGTTAGCTAGCTAATTAACCGCAGAGATCTGGGAAGGAACCCATTAAAGAGATCAAATACAGCAGAAAGGGAAAGTAAATGGTACTATTGCTGCTTATTACTGTTATCTCCATTAATATTAATATTAATGCTATTATTTAATTTTATTATGACTCTGATATATCATTATTATTGCTGTCTCCTACTATCCTCCATATAAATCTATCAGCAAATGTTTTAGAGGTTTAATATTGTGATAGTTATGTAATTAAACAAACAGAAATAATACTTGCAAAATTACAGAGTTACATAATCATTGCTCTGCAATGGAAACCATAAATAAAACTTACATGCCTCACTAGCAGTTACATTAAAAACAATAGAAATATTGAAGGCTAAAGCTGAAGAATTGTTTAATGGTTACATAATTAAATAATAAATTATGGCAGAACTACGGAGACATGTAGCTCAAAAGCAGTCTGCAGAATGAGGTGGGGGGACCACCAAGCAGGGTGGGCCCTGATGAGGGGCCCTAACAATCCTCTGTCTTCTATTTCGGATCCATGTGTGTGAATTTTATTGCCCTCGGAATGCAAAGCAATTTGTCTATGGCTATAAATCACTTGGATAAGATAATACTCTAAAATGGCCCACATGTTACAAACACATCTCTGTGTTTCAAATGATCTCAAAATGCCTTTAGTCCTGACTAAATACGAGACTACTCCTGCATTGCCTACACTGACTGGAGGAACTAGTGGGTCCGTTTGAGAAACATGGATCACCAGAGGCCAAATATGATATCACTGTGAAAATAATTGAGACAATCACCATACCTGGATATTTCTTTGGTTGTGTTATTCCAGTATTAACATAGCTCAATATTTGGAAAGACCACAATATTTGGTGTTAAATCAAATATCCAGATGATAGACTGACTTGCTAATACGATTTTATCGCTGAGTTCTGCAGTCAGGCTGCCTGGAGTTTATATAAAGGTGCATTTATTGAGATCTGGAGTGAGGGACACCATCCTCCACCTGAGGACATAAAATAGGCACCTGTTCTGAAGGCTGAGCTCAGGAGGGGAAGTCAGAGTGATAGCAACACATTTTGCACTCTGAATCCACCTGTCTCTCTGGGTGTCAGCAGAACTGAGCCCATTGTTGGAATGAATGGCGCAATGGGATGTTCCTGGGATGCCAGCAGCATGCAGGATGAATAAGCACATGGCATCGCTCAGCGGTGACAATGGGGAGGCAGAAGGCTCCTGTCCAGAGCCAGCAGGGAACAGAGCTGTAGTCTGCCAGTCTCTCTGTAATTCACATTTGAAGGAAGCTCTCAGTTCTCCATCAGGCCTGTTCTGAGAGCAGCCAGGCTGGGTCATTATCATAATGGGGTCACCTGGGAGGCTAGGAATAGACAGGGGAGCAGTCTATTGGGGGGAACTAATTGACTCCTGTCTCCTTATTTGGCTCAGCTTGACAGGCAAACCTAATGATTGGAAAAGTATGGCCTCAGAAGAGCCCCACACCAAGGAAGGGTCAGGAGGCCATTGCACCTGCTGGGCTTGAGGGAGGCGGAGCAGACTGTCCAGTGTCAACCCCCATGAGCTCAGGTTGCAGTTTTCCAACATGCAGCTCTGACATGGCCCTGGTCTACAGGGAGACTGCTGCCATCTGCCTGTGTCCTGCACCAACACAGTGAGGAAGGACACTTAGAAGTCACATCTCTCAGCATCCTTGTTCTCATGCCCCCAAGAGCTCACCTGTAAGTCCCATGAACAAGTCCTACACATCCTTCCCAAAAGGAAGTTAGAAGGAAGGTCCTTATCTGGGGAAGCTGAGAGACCAGCATGGTCCTAGGATATGGAGGAAGTTTTCTAAGGGCTCTGCTGACCTATCCCTCGAGCTATTTGAGAATTTAGCTCCTTGACCAGCTCTGAGAGGATTCCAGGGTGCTGCGGTGCTGTGAACTCCCTGGGGATTCCGAAATGTAGTAGCTCAGGCATTTGGATCAACGTATCACAGGCTGGGCAGTTTTAAAAACCACAAATACTTTTAGCACTGTTAAGTTGGGGGTTCTATGTAGTCAGAAGGTGTTCCCTTTTCTATTCCTTAAACAAAGCATAGTGGCCCATGCCTATAGGCCCAGTGTTCAGAACACAGGGCCATAAGAACAGCCATTAAAAAAGAAAACAAGACCACTAACTCACTCCATCCTGAAGACCCTATTCTCACTACTGCATTTAATTCATCACTCTCCCAAAGGCCTATTTCTAAAGCACATCACAGTAGGGATTAGGGCTGCAGCATAAGACTTTGGAGGAAAATAACTATCTGAGCATAAGGCCTTGATTGGAACTTCAGCTTTCTCTTTCTGTCAGTTGTGAGTTCTGTGTGACGTCACTCTGTGTCAGCTGCTTGATCTGCAGGAGGAACACCCGCCTCCCGTACCAGGCTGCATTGTGGGAAGGGGCTAGAGAGTGTGTGGGAAAGCCTTAGGCGACAAAAGGTTCTCCACTACCTTTTCCTCAACATCTTTCCTGTTTCTTTCAAGGGATCTTTATTGTTGTTTTTTTTTGTTTTGTAGGTTTTCTGTGGAGGAAGGATTTTTTTGGGGGGTCAGGAGGTCTGCCTTTTGCCCCTCTACATGCAGAAAATTCCTTTTGAGATTCATTTCACGCTGGATTTTCACCTAATATTTTTGCCATCAAAAATCATCTAACGAACCCACCCTTTGGGAGATAGGAGGGCTCTCCTGGGACTTCAGGAGATTGCTGTACTGAGAGATGTATAGTCTTCTGTCAATCTTTTGGCAGAGCACCCTTTCTGTGCCCTCATCTACCCGGGAGTAGGCTTCCTCAGCTTTTCAACGCTTTGGGATCCCTTTTTGGGGATCCTCTCTGGACAGCCCCCAAACCATATGCCACAGGACCAGATGCTGTCAGTCTCATTCCCACAGACAGAACCTCCAGGCGATTCCCAGGCCCACATGCCGCAGCCTAGCTCTCTCTACCCGGGATGCGAACGCCAGTGCGTGGAAACCACATCCCTGAATAACGTCTTTGTACTGAGCGGAGGAATCAGAACGGAACAGATGTTTTAAGGGCTCTGTAAATCCGTGAAGATGAGAAACCACCCACCCAGCACTTTTTAACAATGCACCACGCTGATGAACCAGTATATCGGAAACACCAAAATAAATACGAAATCCCACTGACGCCTCAGAATAAATCTTAGGTTCCTTTCTCCCCCACTTTCCTCCTTCCCTCTTTTAACATATAGTAGACATCATTTTTAATACTCATTGAAGATCCACAGCTAGGAGCAGAAAGCCTATAAAAACATGGCTGCTTCCCTCCGAGGCTACCTGGTGATCAGCTTCCTGTGTGTGAATGATCCCCCAATCGCTTCCTAAAAGACTCGTCCCTCTCCCCCTCTCCCAGCACACCCACTGTAGTCGTGGTTCCTCTCATAACTCCTTGCTGAATTCCAATGAGGTTTTCTAATTAGCCTAATTAATTTTCTGCCCAACTTAATAAGACTGTCTCTGGTTCAGAAATAATTGGACTTCCCAAACACCATTTTCCCTCCCTCCATTTCTCAGTAGTGAATTGTGATCCGGCCTCCTTTAATAATTCAAAATTAGCTTCTGTTTTTCAGATGATGGGTTCATGTTTGGAGAGTTATTTAGTTTTTTCATTAACACTCTCACATCTCCCGTTCCCTTCTTCTGAAGAATACCTTTCAAGGTAATAAAACAGAAGGGAAACTTGGATCCCTTCCTGCAGGGAGAAATCCATCTGGGACAGAGGTTTCAGCGGACTTCGGCTTCTTATCTTATTAGTTCTCAGGCAGGGAAATTATTGACCCGGATGAAACACGCTCTTTCCCACAAAGTTTGGAAGTGGCTCTAAAAGATGAGCCCTCCCAGGCCAAGGCCTGCTCTCAAGGTTCCCAATCCTCTCGGGCAATTGGCCTCTTAAGAGGAGAAGAACCTTCCTGAAGCCACTTACCAATTTGTTATGTGTGTTTGTGAATGTGTTACTACAGAAAAATAGAATTGTTATGATCATAAGTGTGTGTTCTCCAAAAGCAAAGCAAGCAGAACAATGAGCCAGAAATAAAGAGGATAGCGAAGAGCTAAGGAACAGGAGAGATGGATGAGAAGTAGGCGAACTGATGGAAAGGTCGCTGCCCCAATGCATGTTTAAATAAAAATCACAGAAGTGTGTCAGCTGTATATTGTTTTGTCTTCGCACTCAGGTTCTGGAATGCCGGACCATCGCAGTCTCTATACTGTTGCTTTTGCAGTCCTAGGAATATTTTGCTTGGAAGCCTGAGGTTGGAATTATTTTCTCATTCCCTAGAAAGCCTCAGGCAATTTCTAAAGGACTCATAAATACGACAAAGAATACCGTGCAGGGAGAGCCATCACAGCAAGCCCATGGGCCTCAGTCTTCCCCAGACGGCACAGCTGGCAGCCTTCTCCACGGCCACCAGTCTGTAACCGAATCTGAAGACCACAGAAAGGGTGAATCTTTGTTCTTCCCTTTTGATTATCCTTGAACAAACACCCCCAAACAAAATGGCTGCAGATGTTGGACTGAATCATTACTCAATGAATATGAGTCATGTACAAGCTAACACTCCCAGAAATACTATTGAGGGGGTCAGTTTGACACTGCTCACAAAACCCGTCCCTCAAATGCAGCAATTTAATACCAGGAACTTTTCACAGAGGGGATTGCCATGTGGGAAGAAGGTAGAGATCAGAGTTAAACAACCACAGGGCTAGGACAGAGTGAGGGAAAGAAACAAGTGTGTCCAGTAACACAAGCCAGGCCTCTGGGCACGAGCTAGAACTACCTTGTTGGGACTTCAAGAGGAAATTCCAAATACAAAGGTTATGTAGCGATTTCTAGGACACCACTCCATCTCCTGAAGGGCGAATCTGGTAGAGATGTGTTGGACTAGGTGGGAATAACTGACTCAAAGACCGCCTGCTCCCTCTGAGGTCACCTGCCATTCAGGGATACACTGGGGCTCACCCTGCTTGGACTGAAGCTCTATCAATGGTCAAGGTTTGACTAATAATAAAATGGCTGGGTCACCTTTTAAAATTCAACCAAGTTTGTTATAGTGAATACCCACTGCAAGCAAAGAAGCTTTTCATTATAATATCCAGGGGGTTGTTGGCCATGACCTCTACAAAGTGCTTCCGTGTTTCTGTGTTTCCTCAGGTAAAGCAGGTCAGAGAAGGAAGTAACTATGAATGTTCCTCTTGAACACCGTCTTCTTCCCGAGATCAGTTAATTTCAGTATGTAGTAACTCAAAAACCTAAAAAGACTCCTCCTAGTTTCTGCCCAAGCCCCTTCCTACTCCTCCTTTATTATGCCTGGTAAACCTTTATCCAAAAGCACCAGCAAGGCCTAGGAAATGGCTCAGTGGACAAAAGCTCTTGCCTTACAATCAGAGAAACCTGAATCCAAATCCTTAATGCCCATGTTAAATGTCAGGCATGGCTCTGCATTCTTGCAATCCAGTTCCTGGGGGGTTGTGACTGCTGATCTGCCAGCAGCAAGCTTCCAGTTCAGTAAGAAAGCCTGTCTCGGGGCTGTAAGACAGAGAATGACAGAGGAAGACACCTGACCTCCTGCTCTCTGTGTGTCCCCACATATGTGTGCCTGCATATCCTCAGGCATGTACCACACACACATACCACATGTATGCCCCCCACACTAAGAAGGCACAAGCAGACAGTGACCACGACCCGTCAACCTCACCTTCCTCCACCGTCACCATTAACAGCACGTGCCTTTTTACAAATGCCGGGGAGAGTGTGGATATTCATGGTGACAACCAAAGCCATAGCCGTGACCCCTGTCAGGCTGAGATCTAGGGTTGACAACGGGATGCTCTTACTTTCTGCCTTGGTATCAGTGTTACCATTTCTTGGCAGTAGAGAGACTGATCTCTGCTGACAGTAAGAAAAGAAAGAACATCTCCATGAGAGTGTCGTGGTCAAGCCTTCCTCCCCACCCCTCACATGAATCTTGAACTCAGACAAGAATCCCCTCTCTGCCATGATGCTGAGGACTTGGTCTAATTCCCTAAAGTGAAGAGGCAGTGGGGTTAGGGACAGAGTCTAACTCACACACAGACGTATGTTGTTTTCACTCTGTAGATATTTTGAGTGAATGGCAACATTCAGGAGAACCATCTTCAAAGGCATTTTTGCACATGAGAGCTCAAACACTGTTGGATAAGAAGCATGCTAGAAAGGTTACCAGTTGTCTTGGCAAATCAAAACACAGTGGGCCAGTTAAGTCCAAATTTTAGGCTCATGAATATTTCACTGTAACTATGGCTCATGTACTGAGACTAACATCTCTCGCTATTTACTGGAAATTAGAATTCAGCTTTTCCTATACCAGTTTTTTTTTTCCGGCAACCCTCAGAGCAGTCCATCTTTATCTTAGTAGCCTGAGTTCCCAACTTCTCTTACAAATGCTGTCAAGGAAGATGGAATGACTCTGTTCTACTGCCCGCGTCAGTCTCCACTTGAGGGTAACCGAATCTCACCCTAGGTCAAGAGAGAAATTTAAGATCTATGCAGGTATCTAAAGTTAAGGCATCCTGTCATATATACCCGAGTCATTTTTAGTCAATTTTATTGAGATAAATTTATGAATAATTAATGTAAAAATTAGGCAGTATGACTCAAGAGTATTTGAGGAGTATGTATGCCTGTACAGGCACCATCCCATTCGGGAGAGAGCATTCTTATAGCTTCCATGAGTCAATTTGTGGCTCTGCTGTCGGCCCCCAAACCCAAGCCAACCCTTTTCTGTTTTCTGTCCCTAGATATGCTTCGGCTTTCCTAGATTCATGTAACTTGACTCCAGGTTTGCAATCAGTCCTTGTCTGTTTTCAAGTTCTTTCACTCCTGAGGATGGAAACCCATCCCTGTTGTTGCAAGGGTCAATAGTTCCTCCCTTTTAATTGCTCAGTTGTATTCTATTGTTTTGATTTGCCATAATCTGTCGACCCACTTATGATGTGGGAGTGTCATATATCAATCTGTTGATTTCATTGGTTAAGCAATAAAGAAACTGCTTGGCCCTCATAGGTTAAAACATAGGTGGGAGGAATAAACAGAATAGCATACTGGGAGGAAGAGGAAGTGAGCTCAGACTCAACAGCTCTGCTCTCTGGGGCACATGCGATGAAGCTCCGACCCAGCATGGAAGTAGGCTAGAATCTTCCCGGTAAGTGCACCTTGGGGTGCTTACACATATTATTAGAAATGGGCTAGTCCAGGTGCGAGAGTTAGCCGAGAAGAGGCTAGATATAATGGGCCAGCAGTGTTTAAAAGAATACAGTTTGTGTGTTGTTATTTCCGGCATAAGCTAGCAGGCGGCCGGGGTGCTGGGGACGCAGCCCCGGCCGCTCCTATTTCAACAAATGGCGCCCAAACGTGTGGACAACTGAATCCACAAAAAGCCTGAGAAAGCTTGGGAAAGAATGGAGTGAAGCATGTTTTCTTGGTAGCAGCGATTTCTCGGGTCTGCTCTGCTTGCTAGAAGCAAGCAAGCGCTCTCTCTAAGAGAGGCTTCCTGACTCAGCTTTAGCTGCAAATTCCTGCAGCTCTTTTAAGAGGTCCTGCCACAAAACACTTAAACGGCATCGATGAAAAGTGAATGCATGCTTTTCGGTTTTCAGCCTTAGCAGGAAAAAAGCTGCGCCGTTTAAAAATGCCGGCTTTCTGGGCTGTCCTGCCAGGGCAAACTTTGACTCTTTTACGTAGGCGGTTCGTGCGGTTTACAAGCACAGGCTGCTGAAGCTTGCTTGCTGGCAGGGACCTTGAAATGCCATAGAGTTGTGGCAGTAAACATGGCTACAGCCAGTACCTCAGCCATGAGGCTGGAAAGCTAAGGAATGGGCTGAATTCAGCCATCAAAGCCACGGCTTTAGTCCTACTGATATTGCTTGGTAAATTAAAGACTCATGTTGTCAGAAAAGGAGAGATATACAGAAAAAGAGAGATTCAAAGACAAAGAAAATTTCTAAATGGTTTACAATGTGTTAAAAATATATGCAAGTTAAAAGTTCTTAAAAGTAAAAAAGGAAGAGAGTAGTTGGGTGTGGTAGTACACACCTTTAATCCCAACACTTGGGAGGCAGAGGGAGATTGACCTCTGTGACTTCAAGGTATGGTAGCACACGCCTTTAATCCCAGTGCCTAGAAGGCAGAGACAAACAGATCTCTGTGAGTTCAAGGTGTAATAGCGTACACCTTTAATCCCAATGCCTGGGAGGCAGAGACAGGTGGATCTCTGAGAGTTCAAGGACAGCCTGGTCTACAGAGTTATTCCAGGACAAAGATACAGAGAATATAAAATAAAAATAAAAATAAACAAAATAGAGGTTAAAATAAAACGCACAAAGATGGAAAATACACAGAGAATTTTGATACTGTATGCTATTACGCTCTGTTTGAATCGTTTGAATGCTGAGGAAGGACTAACAGCTGCTAAAAGACATTTGTTTATAAATGCTGCTGAACTAATCCAACATAGATTTGAAAATGCCTTGACTTTGAAATTTGGATCTAAAGACATAATACTTTGTAAAGGAGCTTCTTTTGTTTTCACAGAGGATGAGACCCTGTTCATTTCTTCTATTCCGATATGGTATGATGGACCATGTCCTCCTGAAGGGTTGCTGTAAAACATCTTCAGAAAATTGCTTCGCTCAACTGCCAACTGAGATGAAACTAGCACACAGGTTATACCATGAAAGACCTAATTAACGACGCCCCCATTCAGCAGGAAGCAGTTTGGAGAGAAAAAACTGCGCCCATGTTCCCAAATATGGTTTATAAATGTTCTTTTACATTTAAAGGGGGATATGATATAGGTATGAATAATTTGCATTAGTATAGATTTTGCTTTATTGATAGAAATTTAAGGTCAATTTTGTTATATGTATATGTGTTTCTGATCTTGATTGAGGTATTGTGATTGTGTAGTTCATTTAAAAATGTAATGTATATAGGTTGTTAATGGATAATCAATAATAGTCAAGTTTGTAGTCATGTTAGTTAGATTTTCTAGATGTACATAGATATATTTTAGTTAGATAGGCATTCTTCATATCTTTCAAAGACTGCAGAATATGGCATTTAAATGTTTTAATAACTTAGGACTTTTCATGACAATGAGACACTCTGCTCCTGGCAGCACCAATCTACTTCAAGACGAAGATGGGCATCGAAGAGGATCCTTATGGAGTTTGATAGCCATTTGGGCAAGAATTGCTCTTGCCTGGACTATTGCATAAACTGGACACAGAGAACCCGCAGAGAGAGGACTACTGAACTTGCCTAAAGGTGAGATGATCTTTCGGGGTTCCTGATTCATGAAAGAGTCTGCAAGACTTTCTTCAGGACAAGCAGATAGTGACTGCCTTTGAAATTTCCTGCTTTGTGGAAATGTCTGCTGGAAACTATGGGCCTGTAGGCCGAAGATGGATGCCCCAACAGTACAGAAGAACTTTGGGTGACTGTACAGGCAGCGAGATGTCTCTGTCATTTCTAGAGTTTTGAAAGTTGCTTATTTCTTGTTTGCTTAGATAATATTGTATCTTTCTGGAGTCTTTGATGGAGTTAAGAATGGTTAGTTATAGTTTTTCTTAGTTATGGTAAAGATTATTGTAATTTTTACTTGATAACTGTTTTGTTATATGTAATTTTGCTATGTTAAATTTAAAGCCTTTCCTTTTTGTTTAAACAGAAAAGGGGGAAGTGATGTGGGAGTGTCATATATCAATCTGTTGATTTCATTGGTTAAGCAATAAAGAAACTGCTTGGCCCTCATAGGTTAAAACATAGGTGGGAGGAATAAACAGAATAGCATACTGGGAGGAAGAGGAAGTGAGCTCAGACTCAACAGCTCTGCTCTCTGGGGCACATGCGATGAAGCTCCTACCCAGCATGGACGTAGGCTAGAATCTTCCCGGTAAGCGCACCTTGGGGTGCTTACACACATTATTAGAAATGGGCTAGTCCAGGTGCGAGAGTTAGCCGAGAAGAGGCTAGATATAATGGGCCAGCAGTGTTTAAAAGAATACAGTTTGTGTGTTGTTATTTCGGGCATAAGCTAGCAGGCGGCCGGGGTGCTGGGGACGCAGCCCCGGCCGCTCCTATTTCAACACACTTATCTCTTGGTGGGGTAATTGATCGTTTCTAAGTGTGGACAACTCACATAAAGCTGCTGCCAGCCCTCGTGTGAAAGTGTTTGTGGAGACATATGATTTTTGTCTGTCTTAGAGAAATGGGGAAATATCAAGGAAGCAGAATTATGTATTTAAACTGATGAAAAAATTGCACACAATTTGTAAAGTGTCTCAGTGTCTCACATTTCTGAGGTCAGTGTATGAGATTTCTAGTAGATCCAGGTGCTTGCCAGCCCTTGATTGTGATCAGTCTTTTAAATTTTAGTCATCATCATAGCCACAAATAAATCACATTAAGAAAGAATAATAGGTAATACCCAAATGAGAGTCAGTGGTGAGAGATCTGCTCTCTAGAAGTTCATTTAAATCACAGTACTTAACAGTGATTGGAAGAAGGGGAAGCTGGGCAAGTGTGGTGAACAGGGAAACAGTGGGAAGACTGAAAGCAAGAGAACTTAATGCTGTCCTCTTGGGACTGGCAGCAGGACCCAGGAGTTAAATTCACTCAGACAGGCACACCAAATTCTGTAACTCTTAGAAGCATTTGGGGTCAACTCCCGAGGAATGGCCAGTCTCTTACTGATGGATACATGAGAGTGACCCAAGGGGAAACATGTATTCAGCATGTCCCCAGGCTCCAGTGACGAGGGGAATGTGTTAGTCACATGTCATCGCTGTCATTCCAAGGCACAGGCTTTCTGGATGGAGGATCAGGAAAACTAAAAAGTCAAGATGAAGTCTGGAAGTGGCATCAAGATAAAAAGAGCTAGCCTCACGTAAAGAGCTAGCCTCACGTCAGCAGCATGAGCATGGGGATGACAGTTGTAGGAAGCTCCTGGTCTCTGGTTTGAGCAGGGGGCTTGATAGTGACACGAAGTAAAGAGAGAGGGAGATTGGGGGAAACAGTAACGGCAACAGTGACAAACAGAGCAGGCGTGATAGATGATGAACTTGTCACAGTAGCATTTTTCCTGACAGTAAAACATTCACAGGTGTGAGACGACGAGCATTTGACTTTAGGTTGTGCTTTCAGTGCCTCTGCTTGGACACTGAGGGCGACTGAGGCATAGATTTTGCATTATCCAGCTCAAGCAAACCTGCACCCGCATCGATCCCAGTTGGCAGCACCTAGCGTCACAAATAAAAGTGAAAGATGGCATTTAGAAATAAATGTGGAAGCCTAGGAATAGTGGGGCATGTCTATATTCCCAGTGCTCTGAGGGCTGAGGCAGGAGGATGGCATATTTGAGGCCAGCCTGGCTACAGAGTGAGACTCTATCTCAGAAGAGTAACCCAAGATGGATGTTGGGAAGATATTTTGTAGAGAACTGGAAACACAAAAGTGACGGTGCTTTCCCTCTGTCACATGCCAAGGGTTGCCTGCTGGCTTATTACCTGGAGTCACTGAGCTCCTAAGTAAACAAAATAAGTCCCCTGTGGTTGCTGGTTGGCCATTTTACTTGCTTTTCCCCACCAGACATTAGTGGAAACACTACTCTACCAGGAATCCACTAAAGATGGGAACTATGGAGATGCTGAAAACTCATTGTTAGCAACCATAGAGCTGTCAAGAAGTCTCATGATCCTGAGTGTCAGTCATTGGCAATACAAAAACCTAGGTCCAGAAGGACGTATATCTCTGGGCTAAGGAGAACAAATTAAAGACATCCATCTAATGACTCAAGTACTCAAAGTTGTAAAAAAAGAAAGAATGCCATCTGTGCCTATGAATTTTACAGATGTCATGGCAATTCCTCACAGAGTCTTGCCCCTTTGGATGCTTACTCTATGACCAGCACAGAGCAAGTGCTGTGTCATCTTGTCCTCACAGCAACCCTGGTGATGGAGGTAATCACGAATCTTTTATTATCTTCCAGGAAACCATGGCTTAAGCACACTAGTTTGCCTAAGGTCACATCCGTAGGAAAAAACTGAGGTGGCTGCCATGCCAGGTCTGTGCAGTCCTTGAGCTGATGGATGTTGATTGCTCCAATACTTTTGATGTTGGGCTATTTGGAACAAATTCACCAGGAAGCAATTGCTTCTCCCGTGCTACTTTCTCCAGTGCCCACTCATGGGTCACTCTTTATTAACTGTGGTACCCCAAGTTTGCCGAATATCTATATGCAATGTCATGTGCCTAAGTTCTAAGGACACAGGCTGCTCTGTGTCTTTCCACCTCCCCCGACCTCCGTACAATCAATACAGAGAAAGCCACAGAGATTTATCCAAGAAAGGCTAAGCCAAAGTCATTTCGTGCTGCAGCAGCTCCTACTTCCGGTTGGTGCTGTGGTCATTCCCCAAGCCCAGTCACAAGTGAGGAGAGAGAGAGAGAGAGAGAGAGAGAGAGAGAGAGAGAGAGATTGATTATGTACCACTATCAGCTATGAAGAGACCTGAAAAAAACGTGTCAGATGAGATTGCACCCCCCTGGAGACATTCTCGACACAGAAAATCATATGAGCGATGCTCAATGCTCTCAGAGCTTCTCTTGGTGGCGGAAGAGGTAGCAGCTGCAGGGAGAGGGGAGCAGGTCACAGGCGGCACGCTGTTTACAAAGCCACAAAAGGAGGATGAATAGATCTAGTTTGGTCCCCAAAGGCAAAGATGTGAGTTTTCACATGTAAACAGGAAAGGTTTATTTAGACCGATATTAATTCAAGACAGAACGCCTGATGTAGGTGTCTGCTTTGCTACACTGCCCTCTGCTGGTCAGAATTCTTCTTTCAGGCGCCTACTGGGGTGTTTGCCGGCTCTCAGTGGTACTTACTGGTCAATGTGTGACAAGCCTGCGTCCTCAGTTAGTGTGTATACGGAAGACACCCAGGACATCAAACTCATAACTTTTCACCTCTAGCTGCCTCTTTTCCTGTCAGCTCTACCTTAGAATTACCTAGAATCCACTACAGTACCTCCCTCCCAGTAAACTCTCGTCAGACCTTGAATGCTTATGAGCCAAGAGACACCGCTGTAATGCAAATACTGACTGAATTCAGCCTGCGGCCCCTTAATCTTGCGTGTACAGTAATATTGGAACTTCTTCAAGCCAATCAATGGATCCTTCTAAGAAAGATGTATCGGGCAAAGCTAGAGTCACCGTGTGAGGCAGCAAGTGCCAGAAGCTGCCCTGGCAGCCAGCACACTGGAGAGGCCCATCATTAATCACGAAGACAAGAGGTAAGGTGTTGGCTGTGTCGTGGTGGAGGCATTCCTGATGCTACAGGATAATGAGGAGCTTGCCAGGTAGAGAAACAGGGAGAAGGGTTCTATGCAAAGGAGACAGAATGTCAATGGCAGGGATGTGAAAAATTGCATGGGACTTGCAAAAAAAATCCCATGGTACCGCTCAAAGTTCCACCGAGGGGTAGGACTCGTGATCAGCTGATGTTTGGGAGGCCGGATGAAACAGGCCCTCTATCTTCTGATTTAAAAGCTTTCTGTTAGAGAGGACTATATATCTTCATGGATTAAATGAGTTCCAGAGTTCGGATCCCCAAAGCCCACATAAAAGCTGGGTAGGTGTGGTGACCTTCCTGAAATCCCAGCAGAGGAAGAGAAAGGGATCCCCAGGGTAATCTGGCTAGTAATTCCTATACTAGCAGAAATTGGAGGACTCTGGGTTTAGCACGAGGCTCTGCTCCAATAAACAACAGTAGAGAGTAAATTAGACAGACACCTAACATCAGCTCAGGCCCACACATAAGCATGCCCATGCTCCTGTGCACACAGGTAAAACACATCTGTCTCTCCCATACATGTGACTACACATTCACATGTTCAGCACTTGACACGCACACACACACACACACACACACTCTAAAAAAAATGCTTGCAATGATTCTACAGGCTGGGGTAGACCCTGGGCTTGCTCTGAGATGTGACATGACTTGAGCCCCGGGAAGAATGCAAAAGATGATTCGGAGGCAAAGAAAGAAGAGACAGAGATGGGCTCCACTTCAAAACTTCTGTATTTATTAGAGAACTGGGCAAAGGCTTCCTGATGATGTCAGTGGCCTGAGTAGCAAAGAGAAGATGAATGGGAGGAAGATTTGAGAGGCCCAGAACACAGACACAAGATACTGTGTGCCAGCAACTGGAAGACAGACGGGATAAATTTCGCAGGCAAAACCAGGAGGAGGAATAGATCTGCAGGGAAAATGGAGCCAAGACATTGAGCTGGGTGCTTATTAGTGAGTCTACCAGCATGTGGGGCTTCAGCTCATAGGAAAGTCTGACTTCATAAAGAGTCCTGAGAGCTGGTAATTTATAGATTGTACTAGGAAAAAAGTATGTCTTCCATCTGTGCCTCGGTTTCCCTCTAGCATATTAATATAACAAAGCGAACTGTTCCTAGGGGATTCAGGGATGCAACACCTTCCAAGAAATGTTTATAAGACTCCTAGTCTATCTGTTTAATGCTTTATCATAAGAGGGTGTATTTTTTAATTCCCTCATCAGAGCCTTACAGCTTATATATTATTATTTCAATCTGACTTTTCTCTGAGTGAATGACTGGATTAACATAGTGCAGTACATTGGAAACGGGAGAATCCAGAGCTCAATTCTGCCTCTTTCCAAGTGTATCACTAACATGTTGTTATAATAATTTATGGATCTCATTGCTGTGGGGCTCTTTATGTGGGGCTCCTATAGTACACAAGGTTTCGGGAGGATAAGAGTGAAAAGCTAAAAGTTTTACAAGAATGCAAAGAACACCAAATGTCTAAGGCAGAGGGTAAAAAGCAACATTCCATCATTTATAAAGTGCTGAGCTCCTTGGAAGATAAAGGTTATTTAAATGCATAGGCTTATTAATGTCTACGTTCTTACAGTTTCTTCCATCTGAGCAGAACCTGAAACTGCGAATTGTACAGGAGGAGAGAGACGGTGCTTCATGCTTATCTTGATCTGGAAAATTATAGCATAAGGATGGAAAGGCAAGCTTAGGGCCTGGGTACATAGTGAGAAGATGGATCCATGAGCAACCGTCTTCTTTTTTCTTTGCGGCTCCCTCCTTTCCTGTCAGGAAAACGTTCCCTATACCAGTTTGGCTACATCATATCCCTGTGTACAACATCGCTGGAGTGCTCCCCGCAGGGCGATGGTTCCCTTTTCCAGAGTTGAAAGAGAGCAGCAAGTAGCCAAGTCCTGCCAGCATGCAAGAAACGTCCTCAACCAGCTCGGTGAAAGATGTCTGTCCCTGATGGTTGCCACAGAGAAATAAATTAAATCTCACCAGCCCTGAAAGTCACCTTCCTAGGGAAGAGGTTTTTTGTTGTTCTTATTCTCTGGCTTAGCTACTTCCCTGTCCTTCCAATTATACACAGGGGGTAAGGGAATATGAAAACTCCCAAATGGGGCACATGATGCAACCCCTGAGAGAAAGATAACACGGTCTGAGGGCAGTGGGTGGAAACTCTCCGCACTTCCCACCAACTGGAGAGTTACGGGGAGTGGCAGAAGGAAGATCACAGATTAAAGAACAAGTGTGTTTCCTTGAAATGCTTTCTTTGTTAAATTAAAACAGCACAGAGGGTTCACTGCTCACTGGGAGGTATTTATTCTAGGGCTGCAACATCTCTTGCTCTCTGTGAGGGAGTAGGTTTTCCCAGGAGCTAAAAATACTACCCAGAAAGGGTTAAGAGTCGAATTGCCCATATCTGAACAATATTTTATGACAAAGCCTCTCTTTTTTTTTAATCATTACTTAAACCTTATAGATTAGACATTCTATCCCAATGTTATGAGAAGCAAAATTGAGATTCTACCACGAAGCAGCTTGGCTAAACCCTCACAGCAAATGACTAAGGGGTGAGTTAGCACCTCGAAACCATTCTTCCCATTCTTTTCGGTCTTCATTGTTGGTGTCTTGGTACCAGGATTTAGAAGCCAAGGCCAGTGAGGGACGAGTGCGGAAACATGAAACATGGAACAATTGCTGGCAATTCTCTGATCACTAAAAAAGAAGCAGTTCTGGTCCTATGATGTGTGCATGGGTTTTTTTACAACTTCCAATCTTCCTCATTATTCTCTTAGTCTGTCTTATAAGATAGGTGCTCAGTATTGATTACAACTCTTCCCCTTTGAAAGGGAGAGGGAACATGAAGAGATGGGCAGAGCCATCAACCTGACCCTTCCCAGGCTGCCTGGCTGCAACTTTTTAATTCCCAGCGCAGGATTCAGAGGCCCTGTTCTCATCAAGAATCCTGTTGAGTCCCCCAGGGAGCGTTCTAAGAAACGTAGCCTCGGGAGTATAAACCATAATCATTATCACCCAAGGCTGCAACTCCACAATGTGGTTTGTGGTGGCACCATCAATCAGAGAGTATGTCACCATAGTCCCAGTAGAAGTCCCTGCCTTTGTGTGTCAGGCCTTGTTTAAGGAATGCCACCCCATTATATAACAGAAGTGACGTAGGTTGCCTCATCACTTGAGGACCTGTCTAACCCGCTGCCAGTGTGTAAAAGTGTTTGCATTTGCCCACAAGATAAGTACATACATACACAGCTAGAAGCCCACAGCCCTAAAGGTGTGGTACAAATGATCATGTGGGCACAAATACGCTAAGCACAGTGATGTCAGAAGTAGCAATGATTAGGGTTTGAACCTCCCTTGGCTAAGGGGAGCCCAGCCATTTCCATTTTTGATCCCTGAGCCCCAAAAGCAGTTGGGCTTGGGGCTGAGTAAGTATCTGCCCTTACATAGCTGCAAAGGACTCTTGAGCTCTCTACCCAAAGGGTTGCTGCAGAGTCTATCAGCAATGGAATTGGGAAGTCTTCTTTCTTAAAAAAAAAAAAAAATTAATTATCTAAGACAGACCCACCTCCTAAACAGAATTCTCCTTTCACCACCTCTGACAGGTTTTCTGCAGACTGCTTCAGGAATCTGCTCCCAGCAATATTTGAACCTGGGAGACACTTTCCCTCTGGTGCATACTTAGTTTCTAACGACAGTCATTGCTTTCAAATTTTTATTAGCTTGAGTAGGAGAAAGCATTTGATTTACAGGTTTCGTATTATATGTAATAATGATCATCTCTGTACAGATGTTGGATGGATAGAACCACACAGTTTTGTAGATTGGTTAAATAAAATCAACTATTTATTCCCTTTAGATTTCAAATTGCAATTTATTTGTGCGGAATTTAGTAAGTCTTAGCACTTTACATATCTAAAGTACTTTACAAACATTAACAAATTAATCCTCTCCATCGCCCCTTAATGTTCGGAGTAATTAACTCCAAATCACAGATGGGGAAGTCAGGAAAGGTTAAGAGATATGCTTCCAGTGGCAGAGAAAGTCGGCAGCGCCCAAGACAGGAAGCAACATGACCTGCTCTTCAACTGTGGGCTAATTTTGGAACATGAAGAGCTTCTAGGGTAAGCAGTCATTTAGGCTTCAACTGAAGAGCCAATTAGATGCTGGCAGGTTAATAGAGCGAAGCAGTACCCACCAGAGGGAAATGCAGGTGACTACAGGGTCTCTGTGATCTGAAGACAAAGTGCTGTGTCCATGGGACCGCCACACTGGATACAGCAGTTCTTCTCAGAGGCCCATGCATTTTCAAATTCCCAGTGTTCTGCAGTATCCTGAAGGATGCGCTCAGTGCCAAATGAGCAATGGCTGCTGCCTCCACTGTCTCCCAAGCTCTCCCAACCTTCTTGTTCATCACCTATTCCTCTTGGGTCATCTGCCGGTATATTTGGACAATGAGGTGTGTCTTTCCTCCAAGTTGTGCACCTGCATTCTGACCACGTCCTGGATAGGAGCCCTGCCTACCACAGTTGACTTTTATTGAATCTGCGCTTCTGAGTTGCTTAAAATTCACACAGCAAATTGCCCCTCTTTAGGCAAATCACCAGGAAGGCGAAACTGGTAGAACTGGCTTTTACTTTGTTTCATAATTTCTGCAGACATTTGCCACCTCAGGTTTTTGGAAAATTGCATGGAAGCTGCTCCCTCTGCCATTTTATCTCCATCAAAATCACTGCTTAAATAATTACTAGCTACTGGAAATGGATACCAGCTAGGCAAAAGTGACTGTTTTAAAAAACTTAAAGAAGACCAGCATTAACAACAGTCAACGAAACATAAACTCAGGTATATGTATTTGCTTTCTACTGCTGGGATAAAGACTGTAACCAAAAGCAACACCGGGAGGAAAGGGTTTATTTCATGCTACAGCTAGTATTCATCCATGAGGGAAGCCGATGTGCGAGCTCAGGGCAGGAACCTAGAAGCAGGAACTGAAGAAGAGACCTTGGAGGAATCGTACTTACTCAGCTTGTTGGCCATGGTTTACTCAGCCTGCTTTTCTATAGCACCAGGACCACAGCTCTGGGGGCGGGGGTACCATCCACAGTGAGCCGGGGTCTCCCATGTCAATCATTAACTAAGAAAATGGTCCCACAGACTTGCCTATTGGGTAGCCTGATGGAGAGATTTTCTCAATAGAAGTTCTGTTTTCTGCGGGTGTCCCTGGTTTGTGTCAAGATCACCAAAACTCTAGCCAGTGCATGGGGGTGGGGGATAAACATTAAAGACAGTACTTATCAAGCCAGTGTTAAACATCACCCTGGGCAAGGAGGTTTCCATAAATCCTCAGCTTGTCTTGAAACACTGATGTACCTGGTACTGGAGAAACACAAATTGGTGAAGATGATTTTCCTGGGCAGTGGTAGAACTGAAAATAAAGCAAGACCAAAGACATTTCCTGGGAGTGTATAACATGTGAAAGAAGGGGGTTGACCACTGTGGCTCCAGAGTGAACCACGGGAGAGCTCTCCTCACACAGCCAGAACCTCGTCCGCATTGATACGCATTCCAGCCCGGCAACTTGAACCTGTGGACTCATCAAACTGTTCTTTAGAAGAAAAGGCTGCTCCGTTTCTGTTTTCGTCCTGTCTACTCTCCTTAAGTATGTGGCCCTTTATTTCTCCCGCAGCAATCAGTTCTGTTTACATGTGCTATTGAAAAGGGATCTTTTGGCTTCGAGATAATAGCATGTTTACCAGGATTTCTCTGTTTTAAATGGGGAAAATAAAAAGAAATAATTAACCCCCTTTCCTCCAAATAGTTGGCCCAGAGCCCACAATACCTTTCAACTAATGAAAGTGCCCTTTTATCTAATGCTGGAAATAGCGTGGTTAAAATCAGAGACTCTATGTAATTCACATGGGTTATTTGTCGGGCCCATGGAAAAACAACTTCATAATTCAGATTACAAATAGCAAAAGACACGCAAGCTCTTTATTTGTCCTGGCACTCTGCTTTTAAAATGAAGGGGGAAAAAAATTCTACAGGCCTCGCACAATAGAAATAGTGGAATCAAAAAAAGCACATTGTGAATAAATCCATACAGAAGCCAAGAGGGAACACACAGAATAAAGTCACTGCTTATTACTTGGAAGTATTTTCTAAAGGCCATGACAAATTCGCCTCAAATTTATGTACTTTGGGCCTATAGCTTAAGTTGATGAAATTCGTTGACCGTAAATCCTTACATATTTGCTTAGCTGCGTTTCATTCCCAAATCATTCAAACCCCAGCACATCATTCATTCATTCATTCATTCATTCAATCCCTCACTCATTTATGGCCCAAGCCCTTGTGTTTCTTTTTATACTCTGCTTCCAGTTATTAAGTTACAGTTCCACTTTCAAAGAAATCATCTGTACTGCTGAACTATTATTAATAAGTTTGCTTCAGAGAGTTCATTTCCTTTCACAATGAAGTCTATATCTGGATGTGCTGACCATTTGAATGAATGGCAGAGAATGTCCCCATTACTAAAGGTGGCTTTCTGTGGTTCTGGGAGTATCACTAATAGAGCTCTGAGACTTCTGAGCCCAGGAATGCGGATGATCTGTTGACCGTCCCCTCCCTTAGGTGGAGCCTAAGTGTCTCCCATGACCAGTTCAGCCCCAGATGCCCTAGGCCACTGCCTTCACCCAGTCTTCTGAAGGGTATCCAGGCTCCACCCAGATATCTTGTCTCTTAAAGGTCACGGAAATGATCAAAGATGATCAAGTCTCTGTTGTGACGATTATGTGTCCCAGAGCCCAGCCTGCCCTCAGCTCCAGCTGCCACATTCAGGGTCAATAAACTATTATTCTTGCTGCGTTTCACAGCCCACTGACCCAAAATTGACTGCCTGCAGCTCTGTTTTACTGCATGGAAGAGAAAGAGAGAGAGAGAGAGAGAGAGAGAGAGAGAGAGAGAGAGAGAGAGA
>JABTXL010001625.1:6062121-6129886 GCA_025134845.1 Neodon shergylaensis | reverse complement strand
AGAGAGAGAGAGAGAGAGAGAGAGAGAGAGAGAGAGAGAGAGAGAGAGACAGAGAGAGAATATCTTATAGATTATAAGGAAAATAGGATCAAGAAAAAAGCTGAAGATAATGACCATGTCCCATGGATTTTAATATAAGCTTTTAAAAACAGACACAGTATAACTGATATTACAGTCTTGTCCAGTTAGTAGATGAGAAATATTCCTTTTATGGATAATAAACTAAAGCCAATAAAATAATAATGTTGACAATAAGCATATTTTTATGAATGGGAACATTATACACTGAGTGTTCACCATGAGTATTCTTTGTGCATGCCGTAGGCTTCTTATCTGGTCCATATTCATTTTCAGCACAGAAACCTTCTGAGATAGGTGTACTTATTCTCATTTTAGCAGTGTGGAAACTAAGGCACATAAATGTAGTAGCTTTCCCGAAGGAGCACGAGTGTTAACCGGTGAGGCCCTCACTACTGTGTTCAGCCAAGATGTCAGGTTCTCACTGCAGCCCCATGAGTGGCTATTATTCTAGCATTATAAATAAAAAAGTGAGACATGTGATAAAAATAGCTGACTTCACGCTTGACAGGATACCCTGTCAGAGCAAGGACCCTCAAAACAACATTTGCTCCAAAAGCACTGAGTTTTTCCATTAAACCAAAGCACCAAATTATTACACTTCTTGGCCTAAGCACATGGATTTATTTTCCTCATCATTGATGTTTCTGATGTTTTGAAACCACTGGTTCACGGACTTTCTAAACTCCTCCCTCTCAGCTTTTTGCCATAGCTCTGTCTGAGTTAGACAGCAAGAGAGCCAACCCTGAGAGAGCCCCTGGTGACTGCAGTTGCCAACATGTAACTCTGAGCTACACGCTCACTTCCCACGGATGGCACATTCTGCTAGGAAAGCCCAGCGTGCAGTTGGGAGGAGGTCTTCCATAAGGCATGGAAGCAGTTGAGAAACAAAACATTCTATACTTTGGTTTTCTACTAATTGGATAATGGTAGAAAAAGGCTAGGGAGGTAGCTTAGTGGTAGTATACAAGGAGAGCATACACAAGACTCTGAGCTGAATATACCCAGCACCACAAAATGGTGATGATGATGACAAGGTGGCGGTATTGGTGATGATGATGGTGGTAGTGGTGCTGATGGTGGCCGTACTGGCGGTGGTAATGGTGATGATGACGGTGGTGGTGGTGAAGGTGGTGGTAGTGGCAGTAATGGTGTTGATGATGGTGGTAGGGTGCTGATGGTGGCCGTAGTGGTGGTGGAAATGCTGGTGGTGGTAATGATGATGATAATGATGGTGGTGGTGGTGAAGGTAGTGATGGTGGTGGTAACGATGATGATAATGATGGTGGTGGTAATGGTGTTGATGATGATGACAGCAGCTAATTATTTCTACAGCTTTAAGAGACATTTTTATACTTACTTTTCAGATGAAGAAAACGGACATTCCAAGAGAGTAACTTATAATATTAACACACAGGAACACTATGAATACAGGCATCTTTGAAACAACTGGGATACAGTTTCAAGATAGAGTTTAGATAGTAGCCTTTTCTACTGGAGACTCTGGAGACTCCTCGAGGCACTGAACCTATTATCTTAGTGATACCACAGTGAGCTTGGCATGGAGTGGAGACTGGTACTTTACTTGGCAGATAAAAAATCTAAATGGATGGCCACCATGGGCCACTGGAAAGGCTATAGAGATGGAATTCACATCGCTCAGCCCCTCAGTTCAATCTGAAAGGCCATAAGAATTCCCACTGACTCATTGGAGGCGTGCTGTCCCATCCACCCAGATTAATGTTCTAATGTGTGTATGACCAAACTCTTGACTCCCCCATATAAGCCATTTAAATATAATACATTCTGGGGAAAGTGGAGAAATGTCAGTTTGCAGACACCACATGGGTCAATGAGATGCTTTGGAGGAAAAGCACAGAGTATGTGAAGGGTCAGAGGACATGATATCTAATTATACCAGTCAACCAACAGTGGAACTACAAGAGAACAGCTTCTCATCAGTCATGGCGGTTGAGATCAGAAGAGCATCATGGTTTTCCTGGTCTTCTCTCTAGTATTCACAATATTTAACAATACTATGTAAAAATCCACTGCATTTTATGCTGGAAATGTCGGCTCTGTGTCATAAATTCACCCCCTGCGACCAATTTGCTGTGACCACTTTCATCAGGTGACTACAAATTTCTGGTAGGGAAGATGGTAAAGAGAAAGGGGTAGAGACCTTCCGAGGTGTGTCAGCTCTTCACTGCTGACATGGGAAAGGTAGGTGGGGCATTGTGTGTTCCACAGGGGAGAGGGCAACAGGAGCAAGGGCCTCCTCGCCTGTCACCATTCGTCCCAACACCATGGCTAGAGGCTTGAGAGCCTGAATCCTGAGCCCATCCGTTTGTCTGGATTGCACCTGTCCATCCCAAAGAAGAATTTGAGGATGGAGAAGGAGGAATGATGGCTAACCTGGACCATCCATCTACATCCCCTTGCTCCCTGTTAATGAAAACCGCTGCTGCAGGCGATCCTGGCAGCTTCAGGGACATCAAGAGAGGGGGGAAACGCCATGGAAAACAAAAGCGTCAGTTTGATCTACAGTGTAATTACACCCGTGCTGGGAGACAACACAAATTTGGCCCCGGTGCAGGTATATTTCTTTTTGTCCAGAAATTAATTTTCATATCAAAAAAGAAACCATTTAAGTTGCAAAACCAAACAGGACAAAGGAAAGAAAAGGCCAAGGATGGCAACCTGGGGCTTGGGTGTCAGCCCTGTGCTGGGTAGTAATAACTTGGACAGGGTTTATGAATAGCCTGGGAACATTTCCCAACCGGCTCACTCCAAGGCAGAAATCAAGCATCTGAGTCCAAGTGGAAGATCTTTTGGAGGCAAGGGTAGTGAGGAGGAGGTGCGTGAAGGAGACAGAGAGGAGAGGGAGCAGAGCTCAGATCTTCGCACACCCAGATCCACTTGCCTTTCCCCAGGATCCAGTGAGCAGCGCTCAGACAATGCTGATGCTCTTCTCGGAGCTCTGGAGGGCAAATGAAATAACAAATAAGGAAGCACTGCAAAATCAACACAGTTGATACCAGATAAAAATAGATGCGACTAAAAACAAATAGCATGATGGGCTTCCGTTCTACCAAGAGGCGGAGTGGTACAAATATGCTGACGGAGATTAGATGGCAAGGTCCTTCCGGATCTCCAGGGTGTGGTCCGGGAGAGGGCTGGTTCTCTCAAGAGTGATGCGGATAGATGCAGACTGAAGTCTATCTCCCCTTCCTATGCAGCTCTGTCTTCATCTTTCCGATTCATTGGCATCCTTCCAACCCTTTTGCATCTTCCCTGAACTATTCTTACTAGCAGTAGTTGTAGCCTATCTCATAAGAATAAGTTAGGATAGAATGGACCATTCTGTGTTGAACCCACCCCGACATGCTGCCAGGTCCCTCAGCTCATTCCCCTGATACACCATGGATGCTATTGGCCCAGCAGTATGACTTACAGGGAAAAAGAGCATCTGTCTAAATAAACCTATAAGAGCATTGTGTCGTACCAACAAGTGCGGCTCCATGCTCCCTGAGGATGCCTGCTTAGTGTGAAGAGCCTACACTGACATGTCTTTTCTTTTCATATGCAAGTTACAATAACATCTAGGCTGAATTTTCAACTAAGATAGACAAACTCCTTTCCAAAACAAAAATAGGGACAACTTTCTCCTCATTGCATCTTGTGCCCAGTTTCTCTCTTTTTTTCATACGCTATTCTCAGCTAAAATCAAAACAGACAACAACAAAAAGACTGTGGGAGAGGAAGGCAGTATTCTCCACCAGGTCCCCAAAGTTAAGCTTATCACTGTACCTCTTCTTTTCTTCCTTCGTGTGCCCTCCCCATCTCGCCAGAGAGCAAGCCGCTTCTGGCAGGTGCGGAGCTGACAGAATACCACCTCAGAGCCATTTCCAGCTGATAAAGTGTCAAATGAGATGGAACGGAAAGTGAAATCCATTTGAGGAAGCCGCGATGGCTGGGCTGATGGATAAGAGAGGCGTGGGTGAGGCTGGCCTGACACTTCCAAGGCGTTTGGCAGCTTGGAGCATGCAGGACAGCGCGATACCCGTCAGACGCTGCGGTTTTCAGCCACCTAATATGTTGCATTTGCTACGTACTGGCGAGCTACAGGGCTGGCGGAATAGACTTGGAAGACAGGAAAGGAGTGCTCGAATCCCAGAAGGGGGAGCAACTAATTTCATGTCATTCTGGATACAGAGCGATCTGGTGACCTAGAAATAGCATTGGATTCTAGAATTGACTGTGCAGGGTTGTCGTAAGTGTAGCATCCACTGAGAACTGTGACTTCAGACAAGTCACCTCTCTTGGCTCTTAAGTTTCTCATCTGCGAAACAAAAGAAGTAGGTGAGAGCTGGCAGGGACAACTTGCCCTTGCACTGAGATTATCACCTTCGCAGTTCTGGACTCGGAGATAGGAAATGATGGCATGGTCACACCGCTGTATTTATATCCACAGAAATGGCTCAAGGAAATTTACCTCACAGAAGAAAGCCACAGACGTGGCCAAAGTCTCTGTTAATCAGCCTTCCATCGCGGCAACAGAATACCTGAGATAATTAATTTACTAAGTGAGAAGATTGCTTCGGTTTACAAGTTTGGAGATTTCAGTCTGTTTTTGGTTTAGAGAGCTTTAACACATAAACCTGCATTTTTTCTTGGCTTTCCTAAAAATATCCATTTGCTTAGTGTCTGTAGCATAACAGGGCTGATGTTGATGGAGGAGGGTCATCTTTCTATCTGTTGTTTCATTGGTTAAGTAATAAAGAAACTGCTTGGCCTCTGATAGGACAGAAAATTAGGTAGGCGGAGTAGACAGAACAGAATGCTGGGAGAAAGAAGCTGAATCAAGTCAGTCGCCATGGTTCTCCCACTCCAGACAGACGCAGGTTAAGATCTTCCCTGGTAAGCCACCTCGTGGGCTCCACAGATTATTAGAAATGGGTTAGATCAATATGTAAGAGCTAGCCAATAAGAGGCTGGAACTAATGGGCCAAGCACTGTTTAAAAGAATACAGTTTCCCCATAATTATTTCGGGTATAAAGCTAGCCGGGCAGGCTGCCGGGTGCCAGGAACGTAGCCTGCCGCTCCAATTTCAACATGATGTAAATTGGGGAGGGGGGGGGCAAAATTCCTTGTGGTTGAGAAATGAACTAGAAAAAAAAACATGAAGAGTTGGGGTCATGGTTACCTTATTTACAGGCATGGTGACAATGACCTAGTGACCTCACTATTTAAGGCCCCTTCCTCTCCTGTTTGCACCGTCATGGAGACAGCACTCATCGCATGGACCTTTTGGAGACACATGAAATCTAAGCTCTGACGATCTCTGGCTATTTTCTCTCCACCACATGCATGAAGGGCCTGGCAACACTGACCTCAGTCACAAAAGCAGCTGAATCAAGGAACATCAGAGCTCCCCAACAGAACAGCATAGCACACTCCACACACAGACAAGAACAAAGTCTCTCCTGAAGGGAACATGCAGCAATCATAGTTCGGAGTCAAACATCTGGTTAGGACATACGAGAAACAAAATGGCCTGAATGTGTCTTCTTTTTCCATTTGATTTTACTTCAGAGAGCAAGCACCCTTGCTGGCAAGCTAAAAGAGGAAGTCAGATCCCTGGAATGGGAGTTGCAGGGAGTTCGGAGCCATTTAGTATGGCTATTTAGAGCAGATCGAGTCTCCTGAAAGAGCAACACAGACAGGCTCTAACCACTGAGCATCTCCACTCAGTCTTTTCATCAAAATGGCTGTCACATCCCCATTGTCGGTTCTGTAGGTAGGAAGCCATCTCACCTGATGGCCTTTCATAAGCTGTGCATCTGTACATTGTGCCCACTCTTCAGGTGGAGCCACTGAGGGCCAATGCATATAAGGGTACACAAAGGACAGGGGGTTTGAGAAACTGCTGTAAGCTCTGTGATGCTGTTGCATGGCCTCAACATCCGCGAGAAAAGCCTGGGAGACCAGCCAGAATCTCGCCTTCACTAGAGGGGGAATACTCTGCGGTGTGGCTCTCATACTGAGAGAGCTTTCTTTTCTTCATTGCTTCTCCTTGTAGCACATTCTTGGCAGCATCAGCTAAATAAGTGTGATATAATCCAGCACCCCTCGAGATCTCAGAGGCAAAAAGGCCAATGAAAAAGGAGGGGAGTGTTCTCAAGTTCCCGGGAAGGGTTTAGTCATGTATTCCTAGTTGATCTTATTAACACCTGCCACCTCGAAGTAAGCCCCTTGCTTAGGTTTTCTTGGCTTTTTCAGCATTTGTCATCTGTTTTCTGTTTTTCCTGGTATTATTTTAATTATTCTTTCCTCTTATTATTGGATCTTAATTGTCTCAACAGTCCCTGGGTACTGTCAGAAAAAAAATGTTGAAAAGAAGGATTGCAACAGGGATGGTGAATGGTGTCACGGGGGACACCATGAGATGGATAATGCAGATATTTCTGTGTGGATTATTAATAACATTATTAATAGTGACAATAATCAGAGCAGCGACTGGCTTAGAAGCTGAGTATTTCTGAGAAATGGTAATTTGTGCCCAGTGACACGTCTCAGAGTCAAACAAAGGGCAGGGTGTTGATAGCACATCTGCCATACGGAAAGGGAACCATAGGCAGCCCAGGCATGAGGAGTGGCTGCTAATCTCGACAACTTCAAAGCACAGTTGGAGGCGAGAGTGACAGGACCCTGCAAATGATGAGAGTTGTCCTCTAGGATGACCCATGTCTCCTGAACATCTGGGCTCTACTGAGCGTACGATTAAACATGTGTTTGGCTCACAGTCCATGCTTGTGGAAATCATGACAACCAAGAAGGCAGGGGAAGGAGGAGAGGAGGAAAGGAGGAAGGGCGGGTAGAAGGGAGGAGAGAACAGAGTCACTAAGTCAAATGCTATTCATCAAAAGCAGGTAGGGTCAACAGCAAGTGTTGGCCTTTAGGCTGGGTTCCCGTGGAAGGGATTTGGGGAGGGAATCTTTTATTTCTGTGCATTAGTTGTGGTTTTGAGACAGTGTCTCAGTACTTGGCCTTGGCTGTGCTCGAACTCACAGAGATCCACCTGCCTCTGCCTCGCATGTGCTGGGATTGAAGGTCTGCACCACCACCGCACCTAGCTCTGTGCTACTATTGTAAAGACTATTCTTTTACTTCAAATCCCTTTCTTTTCAAGAATGACAGTGAAAAATACATTCCCCGGCTCACCCAGGGCCTCAGCATGTGCATGGATCCCTGGAGCCTTCTCCTTCCACCCCGGAGTCTCCCCCACCACTGAGGCTCCCCCACCCTGTCGTACCACCCTGCCCAGTCACACTGTAGGGTCCCTTTGATGTGTGATACATCTATACAAGAGATTCTATAGTCTTCTGTCACTTAAACAAACTTTCATTTGGCAACGAGTTATTCTAAAAACTATTTATTAATGCAGACAAAACCATTAATGCATAGTACTGATCTTTGGAGTGTCGTTCATAATACCAGATAATTGAAAATTATCTTAATGATCAACATTATTGTAATGTTAAATTATAACATGTGATAGATTGTTATGTCGCTATTAAAATAACATTTTAGAATAAATTTTAATTGCATTAGAAAATGCTAGGATATGAAACGCTGGTTAGGAGTTTACAAGAGGAGACAAAGGATTGGGTTCCTTGTTTTGGAGCAAGGGCCTCAGACACATCTAAAGGTCCTATGGGCGTTTTGATGTAGTCCACATGCATGGGCATTCACACATAGGACCATAGCTGTCAGCTGGTACAAACTTACCCTCAGTAGCCCAAGCCGGAAGCATTTGTCCAATCATTATGCTCACCATATAAACACTACAAATTAGGCAATGATTATAACCTCAGTGCTGAAGGGACACTGGTCCACTCGAGCATGTGGCTCTGGCAGGCCTTGCCCTTCTCCCGCATTTCCTCTGCCTTGCTAAAAGCCATTAGATTACATTCCTAAAGCTAGCCACCCTTATTTGGCCACTTACACCTCCTGAGGCTGGCTACTTAGGTGTAGTGATCAAAATATTGAAGTCCAGCAATCAAAAGCCCTCTTTGACTCACTTAGTTAACACATTCAATTAAAATTAAATACCTCATCCTAACATGTGGTTTCCCCTCGTACCTTTATCAACTGCCATTTTCTTACATGCCCCATCTGCCTCCTCTCTGTCCAGAGTCAGTTCTTTGTCCTCTACTCTTGTCCCCTTTCCCTTCTCCCTTCGCCTCTGTCTCCTCTCTTTGTCTCTTATTCCTTGCCCTCTGCCCCGCTGGGGCAAAGAAATCTCCTATGTGCCAAAAGCTTGGCCTTGGGGTGTCTTGTGCCAACACTTTTCCTTTCAAACATGTCACCAAGAAAATCTCTGAAAATGAAGGTTCCTTAAAACTTCCCCTGATGAAGTTCACATAGAAGAAGGTAGTTAATCAGTTTGATGAAATGGGTTATGTGCTCTAGAAATCAACCTAGATAAGGTTGAGAAAGAAACCACACTCAAGGGCATGGAGGATGGGAGCAAAATCACTGAAACCTGTGGAGGCCAGAGTTGGCAAATGGCACTGAGAATGGACAGAAGATGGTGGGTTCTGGAGAGTCCCATCACACAGAAAAGAAGGCCAATTCGGTTCCTCAAGCAGGAATGAGGAGGTAAATGAGTATTTCCAAGGCTCTGGTGTTTCCAGCTTGGGCGCCTGGATGACTGAGTAACCAATTCTGTGGCAGAGTAACGCAATGCAAAATGGCTTGATACTTTCTATTCTACTAAGAGCTGGCTGTAGCTTAACTCGTTAACTCTCATGACAATCCCAAAGGTGGGCTCCTTAATAAGCTTCACTGTGCAGATGAACAAATGGAAGCCCAGAAAGTTTAAGTCAAATATGCTCAAGATCATCTTGTTAAGAAGTGGCAAGAGGATGATGAGATGGTTCTCTGGATAAGTGTGCTTGACATACAAGCATGAGGACCTGAGTTCAAATCCCAAGTAGCCACCTAAAAATAACAACAACAGAAACAAGCTAACTACAGTGCTGTGGGAAGCAGGGCCAGGAGGATTGCTTGCACACACTGGCTACACACAGAGCTCATGTTTACTAAGAGACCTGTCTCAAAGGAATAAGATGGCAAGTGATAGAAAGGACACCCAACATCCTTCTCTGGCCTCTGGGCCCATTCATGGGAACATGCATCTGCACACACGTATGCGTATACATTATACACACAAAATTAACCCCTGCACTCACACACACTAAAACTGAAGAACAGACTGCTAATTAGAAATCACAGGGCTGTTACTAAGTATTATGCTACGTCAAACCCAGAAAGTCATGAGGTTGGAGAAGTATATACACAGATGAAGGCATCAGACAGGGGTCTACCAAGCAATACCAAGGTATAAGGATAGGTGCCAACACTAGCCCGCATGCTAAGTCCCAGAGGTGTTTTTATGGAGAAGAGGGTCTTTCCGAGGTTGGGTTGAGCATGCTCTTTGCTCTGTAGATAGATTTGGGTGGACTGAATGACAGGATGTAGCTTTCAGCAGTTGGTGAATTGCTTCAAAGGAGTTTTGCAGCCAATATTCAGGCTCAATTCTGCTCTGATGTCTTCCACTAAATCAGGGAGGAAATTGAAAAGATTGGCATACACATGCATAGGCTGTGCATAAGTCTGCAAAGGTGATGATGGGTGCCCCAGACATGACCTTGATTTTCCATTAGTGAACCCGGATGAGGGTCAGTTGTGTTTGAAGATGTACAAAATGAACTGGAATAAGAGGGATAAACAGGAGCAGTTAAGAGCCTTTTCTAGAGGAATTGGGAGTTGATTAAATAACATCATATACAAGGAAGCACTTTGATCTTGATCACAAATGGAAGATCAGCACGGAACCTAAGTGTTGACCTGCCTGATGAGACGAAATGAGGTCTCTGAGAAACATGAAAGGGGGACAGATACTCATGGCTCAGATCTTAAGAAAGCAGGGAAGCACAGGGAAGGGGAAGATTCACAAGGCTGACGATTTTCCTTCTGAGTTCCCTAAGTAGAACAAAACTAGGTTCGAGAGTTTGGAGCTGGTCATAGGCAGAGTTCACAGCCACAGAGGGGGACATAGGTCACACAAGATTCTAGAAACTATAGTCAGACTGCTTTATTCTTTGGCTGGTTGGTTTGCTTCTTCCCAGCTTGGGAAGGTATAAGAGAAAGCAGTTTTATTCTAGTAGGAGGTGTTATAGACTGGAAAATGAACGAAAGGAGCTGACTTGGGGTCCGATGCATTGAAGCATTGAGTAAAAGTCCTCTAACTCTGCTTAGGCAAGGCTGGTGGGGTCTTACTGTCTAGTATCCAGAGTCAGCAGTGACCTTTCTGCAGACAGTTTCACAGCAGGGAGAAGCTGACCCAGGCAGGTGGCCAACCCTAACAGAACCTGTGGAATCTGAGATTTGATAAGGTAGATTTGCATTAGGTTCATTCTTTGTCTTATAGATAACTCCATTTTCGTATTATTTCTCTTCTCCTTTCTTTATTTTCCTCTACATGCAAGGCAAAGATTCTCACTCCTTTCTTCGATTCAGAAAACATTTCCTCCTTATAACTTCGGCAACTATAAATATACATCTTATTTTTTGACTTATTTTTATGTGCTTGTGAATGTGTGTGTGTGTCAGCCCCACGTCAGCAACTACCCGAACACATAGTTTTTAGATATTTTATTTTTATTTTCATGTGCACACGAATGTGTCTGTGTGTCTGACTTATGTGACCCATGCAGGTCAGATGACATCATCAGATTCACTTTAGGCGATTGTGAGCCACCAGGCTTGGGTTCTAGGAGGCAAATCCAAGTCCTCTGGAAGAGCAGCAAGTTATGACCAATTAGTCATCTCTGCAACCCTCTATCTGTGGGTTTGTTACAAAAGTCTAATCTGTTCAGTGAGATGGCTTAGTGGGAAAGGGCACTTGCTATGAACCCTGATAACCTGGTTTTAATACTCAGGACTCACACAGTGGAAGGAAATCTCCGATTCCCACATTTGTCCTCTGACATACACACCATGGCATTCATGCACATCTGTACACACACACACACACACCTACCTCACACACAAACCACATATCACACCATGCCTTACATATACACTGAAAATGAATGAATGAAATCTATGCCCTGGCAATGCTGAAGCATGCATGGGCAGCCCGTATATGGTGGTTCTGTTGAACTTGTCCATATTGGGTTTCATGGTCTAAGCTGATAAGGACTACTGACCACGTCTCTTCCTCAAAAGGGCACCAGATCTCATTACAAATGGTTGTGAGCCACCATGTGGTTGCTGGGAATTGAACTAAGGACCTTCAGAAGAGCAGGCAGTGTTCTTAACCACTAAGCCATCTCACCACACAGACACACACACACACACACAAATGTAACTTAAAAATTCCTCTGAGTCTAGTATTATTCTTTCAGTCATATGTCCGTGTCTTTAGAGGAAATATGTGTTTGACTGAATTTTTTTTTATTTAGATTTGTTTTTCCTACCTCAAACAGAGCATGTAAAACTCTAAAGATCTGGAAATATACAAGTGATCAGTAAGTACATGGAAATGTATTCAACATCATTAATCTTTAGGAAAATGAAACAAAATCGCAAGAAGAAACCATTTCAGCACAATGAGAATGTGAAGGTCGGCTAAAATCAGAATGACAGGCATTAGTAAGGGTTTGCAGGATAGTGAAGGCTACCTTATGGATGGGATGAAAAAATGATGTAGCCACTTTGAAAAGCAGCTTCCAGCTCCTCAAAATGTTAAACATCAAATCACCACATGACCCAGGAACTCTATCCTAAGTATATTCTTAAGAAAATAGAAAGTTTGTATCAAGCCAATCCTGTGTACAAACATTTTGAGCAGCATTCTTTATGATACATCCAAAATAGAAATATCCAAGATTTCTACTTCTCCATGCATGGATCAATAATAAATAATAATAATAAACCACTAGCAACAAAAACAAACAAAAAACGATACATCCTCAGAGTGGATTATTCAGCTGAAGAACTCAAAGCACCAAGCTACACCACAACATGCGTGAATGTTGGCAACATTGCACTAAGTGAAGAAGCCAATCACAGACAGTCATATGGTAAATGGTTCTATACATATGGAGCACGCAGATGAGATCAGCCCATAGAGTCAGACTGTAGAAGCATACTTTCAGGGAATTCAAAGGAAAAGAACAGGCAATGATTGCTGATGGGTAAAGGGTTCCTATAGGGAACGCTGATGAATGTTTTGGAGTCTGTGACAGTGGTCACTCAGCTCACTGCATACTATGAAGCCAAGTTCTTATTGTGTGTGAACTGGATATAAATTGTAAACCAATCTATGCAATGGAAATTAGCCTATTTTTGCAAAAATATCTTTTATTTCAATACGTTATTTTTTTTTAATAAGCTGTGTCCTCATGAGTATGAGGATACAAAACTCAACGGACACAGAACTGAAGAAGAGACAGCCGTGAGCTTCCTCCTGCTACTGATCCCTAGCTGCCTGGCACACTATCCATGGGTGCTTCCACAAGGCAGTTACTTCCTTTTGCTTTCATGTTTACAGCATTTCAACCTAGCCAAACCTGTGGGAATCCTTTTCCTTACCTGTTTATTGTTGTTTGTTGGTTTATATTTATTATTGTGCAAAATGGTAGGTTTCATTTCTCATATGTAATATCACCTACGTTGTTCATATGCATCTCCTCTCTTGCTCTTTACTATTCCTCTCCTCTGTCTTCCCCTCCCTTCCTCTCCCTTTCTTTGCCCTTCCAAAAGGTTCCTAATATGAATGGAATCTGAAAATTCTCCCATGGGGTCTGGGTTTGAACACTTTGCTCCCCAGCTAGCTATCTTGTGAGGACTGGAACCCTTAGGACATATAGCTTTGCTGGTGGAAGCAAGTCATAAGGTGTGGATCTTTGAAGATTATAGCACAGCCTCTGGTTTTCTGTGCCTTCTGCTTCCTGGCCTTTTGCCCTGTGAACAGCCTCAGCAAAATGCTCCCACTGCCTCACCCATATCCCATCCTCTGATAGGCTGAAGCCCCTAATACCATGACCCCAAATAAATCTTCCCTTCCATAAGTTGTTTCTCTCTAGTTCTTCTTTGCGTTTGAATAAAACCCCACTGCGTACATGTGCCACATTCTCCCTTTTTATTCCACGGTGGATGGACATCTAAATTGATTCCATGATGTGGGTATTTTCAGGAGTGTTCCAACAAATACTGATGTGCAGGTGCCTGTGCAGTGTTCTAACTTACATTGCTTCAGGCACACACATAGTATATCAAATGGTCTTTTGTTTTCAGGTCTTGAGAAACGTTTATACTGATTTCCATAGTCGCTGGAAAAAGCCGCACCCCTACCAGCAACGCACATCCTTATCCTCACGGGCCTCTATTGGGTTTTGCTTTCTTGATAGTAGCCATTCTCACTGTTATCAGGGCAATGCCAATTTTTATTTACACTATGGTAAAGATATTGAGCATTTTAAGCTTGTATTTGCTGGTCATATACTTCTCTGTTGCAAAACATCTGTTCACCTCATCTGTCCTTTCATTGATTGGATTTTTTTTTATAGTTTGGGTACTTAAGTATTTTGAGTTCTTTATAAGTTCTACATGGCAATTCCCTGTGGGATGAAATGCTGCCAAAAGCTTTCTCCTACTCTCTAGATGGTCTCTTTGCTTTGTGATGGTTTCTCATACTGTGCAGAAGCTGTTCTGTTATATACAATGTTATTTTTCCAATTCTTACTATTATTTCCTAGATTAGTAGAGTCCTTTGTAGAGTGTTCTTTTCCTATATCTATGCAAGGGTTTCCCCCCTGTGTTTTTATAAAGCATTATCAGGTTTTCCAGTAAGGCCTTTGATCCCTTTTGAAGTAATTTTGTAAAGGCAGAAATATAGGGATCCAGTTTCCTCTCATCTACTTGTGGATGTCTGGTTTTCTCAGAACCACTTGCTGAAGAGACTGTCTTTCCTCTAAAAATATTTTGAGGTACCTTTGTTGAGAATCAGATAGTTGTAGTTAACTAGAATTATTTCTGGGTCTGTGGTTCTGTTCTACAGGTGCATCTGCCTGTCTTCTTTCTTGTGCCATGCCATTCTTGTTCCTATGGCTCTGTGGTATAGTTTGAAATCAGATATTCTAATACTCTCATCTTCGTTCTATTTGGCTTGGGATTGCTTGACATATTCTTGTTTTTTGATTCTCCTATCTTGTTAGCAACACACTGTCACCTCAGGTAGCTAAGTTTGAGGCCAAAGAATCCACAATGAATGCCCACTGTATTTAATGGTTCTGGAGGCTGTCTATCACATAGCAGCCAGTCAGTCCATGCCAGGAGGTCTTTGCAGACAGATAGAGAACAACCAAAATTGGGACTAAAGCATCAGATGATGAACAGGACTGGTGTGTGCTTTCTTAGAAAAGCCAAACAAGGACATTAATGAAGGGCCAGCCCTCACCCAAGTCCTAAAGTTAAAGGTACAACAGCTACACAAAACATAGATGCACATAAGCACAGCCTCCCCAGTCTTGTCCTCAGTCAGAGCTCACCTGTGTGCTGCCTGGAACTAAGCATGTATTTTGACCAGTTAGCATAGCCACATTCTGCTGCAAGAGCCCTTTCTCTTCATGAAGGGTCAGGATGAGACCCTTTGGTGAGACTTCTTCCTATCCATTCCATTTTGATGTTGATCAGGGAGTTGCCACCTGCCTTACCCTTGATCAGATCTGCATTTTCCAGCCAGTCTGAGTAGATATCCCAGTATATGTCTTGCCTGTCCCACCTCTGTGTCCCTTCTGGACCCAAGAACCTGGCCCTGCTAATACTGGCATAGTAACTCACTGAATCTTCCTCACCAACCTGTGTTCAGATTAAAAAATGAAAACAGGGGTTATTGAATTTGCTCAAGGTCATGCTGCTAACAAATGCCAGGACATTTCAGATGTCAAGTCCAATAGACTGAGTTCTAAACCCATACTTTTTATCATTGCACACTCTTGCCCATGCCTGTGGTGCCTTATCCCACGTTCTGCTGCACTAGTGTCTGCCCAAAGAGAGTGCAGTGATTGCTGGACTTGCTAGTCTACTCCACTTGAGGCAATAGGGCTTAAGATCTAATTCCTGCCCTCATGAAGTTTATTTTAGAAATCAACACATATACACGGCCTACAGTCCAGACACAATGAGAGACCTGTGCTGTGCCCTCTCTAAGCAGGAGACTTTCATTGCTAGCACATTGAGAAATGAAAAAGACTAGGGAAATTTTCAGCTTGGTAGCAGAAATTTGCCTATGAGTTCAGCAAGAGTATAAGGAGGATGTACCTGAACGATATCAGTCCCATCTAGATTTCTGCATGAGGCTCAACTCAGTGTCAGTGTGCTTGTTAGGTTTCCTTCCTTCCTTTCCTCCTTCCCTTCCTTTCTTCCTTCCTTTCTTCCTTTCTTCCTTCCTTCCTTCCTTCCTTCCTTCCTTCCTTCCTTCCTTCCTTTCTTCCTTCCTTCCTTCCTCCCTTTCTCCCCTCTCTCTCTTTCTTTACCAACTTGACACAAATTGAGTCATTTGGGAGAAGGAAACCTCAGTTGAGGAACTGTCTCCATCAGATTGCCTGTGACCAACTCTTAAGAGTCTTGTCTTAATAAATGGTCAATGTGGAAGTAAGTGCTCAATCCACTGTGGCTGGGCTACTTACTCCAGAGCAGGTGATCTTGGGTAATTAATGAAAGAAAGAAAAGTGAGCAGGCTGTGGAGAGTTAGCTAGAAAGCAGTGTGGTAGAATATTATTTTAAGATGTCTTACATTCATTTATGCTGTGGAACATTTGTTTTAATGATGCAAAGATGTGCTGCATTCTTTTATGATTCATTTGTTTAGCTCTGTGAAGCTGTGTTGCTTTGCCTGTCTAAAACACTTGATTGGTCTAATAAAGAGCTGAAAGCCAATAGCAAGGAAGGAGAAAGGATAGAAGGGCTGGCAGGCAGAGAGAATAAAAAGGAGGAGAAATTAGGGATGGAGAAAAGTAGAAGGAGAGGAGGACATCAGGGGCCAGCCACCCAGCTACACAGCCAGTCACGTAGTAAGCAGTAAAGAAAGGTCTACAAAAATACAGAAAGACAAAAACCAGAGGCAAAAGATAGAGAGGGTAATTTAAGTTTAAAAGCTGGCTAGAAACAAGTCAAGCTAAGGCTGAGCATTTATAAGAATGAATAAGTCTCCATGTGATTGATTGATTGATTTGGGAGCTGGGTGACGACAAAGAAACAACAACAACACAACTACAGAGCCTCATTCCTCCATGGTCTCCATGGTCCTTCTTCAGTTCCTGCCCGCACGTTCCTGCCTTCAGTTCCTGCCCTGACTTCCCTTAATGGTGGACTACAAGCTGTAAGCTTACATTTCTTCCCCAAGTTGCTTTTGGTCTGGATGTTTTATCACAGCATTAGAAAGTAAACTAAGACATTCTGTGTCTCTGATTCCATTTTAT
Organism: Neodon shergylaensis; assembly: GCA_025134845.1. Classification (NCBI taxonomy): domain Eukaryota; kingdom Metazoa; phylum Chordata; class Mammalia; order Rodentia; family Cricetidae; genus Neodon; species Neodon shergylaensis. The sequence continues at coordinate 6,113,251 of JABTXL010001625.1, read as the reverse complement.
AATCTACTTTAAGTGTTTATTATTTAATATATTCTTCCTTTGAACCGTAATTTTGCAGGGGAGGTCCATTTTCTGTCGTACTTAGTCTACCCACACCCATGTTTATAAGTTTCCCCCTCTAACTCACCTAATTAGCAAGAACTCCTTCTGCTGCAGTAAGCTGATCGTACTAACGCATAAACAGCCCCCCATAGCTTAGTACCCCCTTTTTGATGAAGTTGAGGACAAGCCAAATTTGTAGCTGTCTTCCCGCTACTGTTGGAACATAAAGCCATCTGTTCAGTGGGCTGACTTTACCTTATTTTCCAACTTTGATTTCAGTTCCCACACCCTTTAAAGATATATTTAAGACATGTCTGACCTTCCTACCTCATGTGTACTTAGAAAAAAGGAAGAAAAATCACTCCCATATAAATTGACTGCTTTGGAAAGCAGATGTCCTGAGGGAACATAAGCTTTGGTTTTGCTGAAAGAATTTTTGCTTTCCTAGGAGAAGCACCCATAGTAAAATGCAAAGGTGCAGTCTGGGGGAAGACAATGGAGGAAGCACAAGGCCAAGCTGCTCTGCAGAAGAATGGAAGAGGGATTCTGGAGCTGGTCTGACAGGCTGAAGACAGAATCAGCTTCAATAGCACTTGGGTGGAGATTCTTAGGAGAGAGAAATCAACCTGGTTACAAAGGATCAGGCTGAAGCCTGAGGGGGTAATAGCCAAGCAGAAACTTCCCAGTCTCAATAACAGGGATGGCTGAGGAGGCTTTAGTGCTGTCATGTTTGGTAGCTCCTCTTTAAGTTGTTTTCTGTACTGTTACATTATATTCAAACTCAACAAGCCTGCAGTAAAATCCTGCCCCTCACAGCAACCTTGGTCCAGGACTGATCAACCTAGAAAAGATCAAGTGTCCTGCAATGACAGAAGAAGACACATGTCCAAAAACAGGAGGAGGTGCCAGGAGACAAAAGACAGATGAACATCAGGGAAGACCAATGGGTAACATTAACTTGAGAGACCTTCCCTTTGCTTTAAACATAATAGAAAAGTGGGAAATTTGAAAAAGTATAGCAGAAAGGCTAGGACCTACCCCAACATATATAAGGTCTCCAGAGGGTAAGTGTATATATAAAGGTTTTAAACAGTTCTGTATCTCCCCAAAACCACCCCACATTCTCTAGCAGCATGCAGAATAGAAGTAAAAACACAACACCCTCCTCCTTTGCTATGGAACCCTTTCCCGAATGACTCTCTTGTCACAGCCTAGAATCAGACTACCCCTCTGAACAGGAATATCAAGCACCCTATTCTTCACCTCTCCTCTTATTTCTGTTATAAGAAACCTTCTTTGAAACATGTTTTTTATTTTCAGTTGACATAGTAATATTGCATGTATACTTCTGGGACAGAGTGTGACATTTTAATACGTGCATACAACGTTTAAAAATTCAGTTAGGGTAATTTGTATATCAGTTGCCACAAACACATATCATTTCTTTACCTTATTAGTTACATCACCTTATTAGCCTCACTCCCGACCACAGTTACTCTATTGTACTGCAGAGAACACTATAAAGCCACCCATCCCAGCCACCTGCACCTCAGAGCCCATTAAGCACACCATCTCTACTCCTTCCTCCTTTACATCATTTCCAGCTTCTGGAAAAACCTCTTCGTCTTGGAGATCCATTTTTAGCTTCTACATACAAGGAAAAAGTTTGTCAGTTTTTATTTGAATTAACTTCATGTTGTCGAGTTGTATCCATGTTGCTGCAGAGGATGGGCTTTCACGGTTAGTGGATGAATAACACACCCTACTGTGCGTATGAACACAGTGTCCCTGTTCATTCATCCACCTGTGGTCAGTTAGGTTGGCTCCATCTCTCGCCTATTGTGAGCAATGCCTCAATAAACAATTTGGTTCAATTCTTAGAATGAGCTCTTTAAGACCATGGGCAGTAGCTCCAGAGACAGATTAATAGGGCGGATGCTCCATCCTTGACCCAGGCCCGTGAGCAATGATGTCCCCCTCAACAGCTCTCCAAGCGATGCTGACACATCACAGAGACCAGCAACATCTTGTCACAATAGGATTACGTAGTTTTTGTTTTATTTTGTTTCACCTTGATAGCACCCAAGCGATTCATTCCCCTCTCGTTTCTAACAGGAAAAATATTAGGCAGGCCTGTAATCCTAGCTACCCAAGAGGTTCCGACAGGAGGATCATGAGTTCAGGGCCTTTGAGGGCTAGTGAGCAAATCCAGAGCTATCCTACACTACTTAGCGAGGTCCTGTATGAAAATAAAACGTGAAAAGAGAGCTGGACAGAGATGCTCAGGTAAAGTATGCACCTAGCATGCTCCAGACCTGAAAAGATAAGAAGTTTTCCAATGACCTTCAAGGACCCTTTCTGTTCTCTGCCCTTACTCCCTGTGCCCTTGCACTGTCTTCGTCTCTTACTACCCACAGCACTGACTTCATTGGGGTTTCTAAAATGTGCAAGGTTTGCTTCTGCCATGAAACTTTTATTAGAAGCCACATCCTCTACCTGGGACACCTCTCCAAGTCACTCCATTTCCATAGCCTTCCCAGATCCTATTATGGGCACCCAAGCTTGAGTCTATGCTCATTTATTTTTCCTCTATGTGTCTGTGTATAATATTGCACACATTCTAAAACCTAGAATGTTTTACTGTCTGGCTCACCCTGCTGAAATAGAAATTCAGCAAAGGCAGAGATTTGGTTTGCCGATGGTGTCCATTGATGCAGCATCTGACACACACCGTGATGTAGACTCAATATTTGTCAAGTATGTGACGTCAACACTTATTTGATGTCCTTTTTGGCTTGTGAACTGGCTGGCATGTTCGCTCGACTGGGAGCTCAGAATGAGATAGCCTGTGCTACATTTGAGGACCATCAGAGTCCTCCTCCCTCTTCCAACACACTGTTTAAGCTCCAAGCCTTCTTATTTCCTTGTCCAGCTGTAATTTCCAGGGATTTCCTCTGTTTTGCGAAGTGTCAGCCTCTCCCAGCCTGCTCCCTCCACCCCCGGCACCCCCGGGCTGGGCTGTCCAGGCAGCCTCCATCTGTCCCTCATCTGAGTTCCAGCAACCCAGCATGCAGCTGAGATCTATAATTTATTAGTGCCCTTCTGCTGATTCTTTTTTTTTCTTCCTTTCTTTCTGGTCATGATTGGTGTGCAGGTCTAGTCAACGCCATCAGAGGGGCTGCAGGTGTTTGAACGGTTCCCAAATTGATGCAGTCTGAGCCCAGCACTGGGCTAAGATAGGAAAATTCAGGGGCTGTCTTGATGACTTTAAGCAGTGTCCTGGACATCTTCGGTACTTTTCTCAATTACATGTGTCTGCACATGAAGTAAAGCCACGGTTTGTTCGAGAAAAAGCATGTGTATGGGTTGATGCTGTGAGCCACCAGAGTAGACCAGACAGCACGAATGAGCTGTCTCCTCAAACCTCAGTAGGCAATATATGTTCTTAATAATCATCTGGTAATTAACAGCTGTGATCCAAAGCCTTTCGTTTGGAAAAGAAATAATAATTTTACTTCCTGGTGCCAGAAGCCAGATGGGCAGCCAAAGACAGAAGCCTCCAGCTATGTACCAGATAAGTAGAGACGGTGAGGTCCACAGGCTCCCTCATCGCCCTGCAGCTGGCACAACATCTGGACAGGAGAAGAAGAGCATGGCCCAGATACCCGCCACATGCGCGCGCGCGCGCACACACACACACACACACACACACACACACCTTGTCCACTCAACACCTAATTACTGTATTAGTTTATTATCCATGATATATATATTGTACACTCCATCTCCCCCAGGATTATTTTAAAAGGACTTTGGAAAACATGCACTGCGTTATAAACTGGAAATTATTTTTGAAATGTCACATGATCATGAATTCTTTATTTGGGTTCCAAGTAATTGCTTTAGCCCTCAGGCCTTCTTGCTGTCCGCTACGATCAGACAGCTTCTTCCTACTTCCCCTGCTAAGCTTGGCTCCCTCGGGGTCAACCAAGAGCAACCCCCTTTTAAAGCTCCATATAAGCAGATATAACAAACATTCTCAAAGCCCCACCCCACCATGTATACACTTCTTTGCTGAAGATATTAATAGAAGGCAAGTCATAAAGGATAAGGGGGGGGGGAAATAAGCAAACCATTTAGATGTATTCCTATGTCTCTACAAAGTCCAGTGTTAGTCTCTTAGAGGTTTGGAATGCAGTGGCGTAAATGTGTTTGCTTCATTGCAGCCCATGACGTAGATTTGAGGCCTGTTGTTCTTTGTGTAGAGAAGAAAGGAAAAGCAGAAAGAATGGAGAAGGTCATGAGCAGAGGGAGCTCAAAGTGATGTCAGAATCTACCATTGTTATCCCGGCTTTTATTGTCTGTCTGTTTCACATACACCAAGAAGGCTGAATTCTGGTCCAGCAGCTGTGCCATCTCCATCACTGTGAGCAGAGGATCAGTGTTAACTGGTCTTTGGCTCTGCACTTTCCTCTTCATTGCCAGGAACAATAGCAAAGCTGCAGTTGCTGTTCCAACCCTGCACTGAGCAGCTAAATATGTTGATGGTTGCCATGGCAAACAAGCTTAAAACACCACTGGCTGGTGTGAATGGTAGAAGATAATGCTACATAACTTTCAGAGTCTCGGTTCTGAAGACAGGATTTTCCCAATGCTGCTGTGCACGGGGGAGGAGCAGCAGAACGAGGGTCAGTAGGACTAGATCTCAGTCTCCGTTCAGCCACTAAAAGGCCCCATGACCTACATGGCAAGACCCTTAACCTCTCTGAAGAAATTAAGAACTGGTAACAATATACTAAGCATTGGAATTTTAAGAAAGCAATAACAGAAATTATTGTCTAAGTGTTAAAATCTGATTCCCTCCCCTCCATTAGCCAAATATGAGACTTCAGATATTTCATTTAACTTTTCTGGGTCACCACTTCTTCATTGGGAAAATTAGAGATCTCAGACAGATATTATATATCTTCTGTTAATGTAATAGCTATGAGAGAGGAGCTGGAATTTCAGGCCAGAACATCATGGGAGAGGCAGAACCGCTTAGCCAGCCTTGGACTGTCATCATGTTTCTCTAGCACACTTTATAGTGATCACCTAGGATCTTGAGATGGGAACATTTCTATAATAAATTAACACACAGTTCCAATTATCACTGTGCTCTAAGCATGACCTTGAATTTTGCTGTCTAGGTACAAGTCTGTGCGAAGGGAACCGCAGCTACGTTCTCCTCATCGTAGCCGCCTCGTACACAAATAGTTCATTCTTACTCAGTGTGGTTTTCAGGAGAAAGAATCTAGAGACACAGGAGATCCCCGCCCCTACAATGCAGTGATCTGGATTATGTGTACAGAGTCTCGAAGAACAATATTCAAGCACAGGATGGCATTGAAATAGTGGCAATCAAATGAATGAAAGAATAATAAGGAGAATAACTGTAACAGCCTTTGTATCTGCTATAGTTTATAGGCACTACATTCCAGGCATTGTGCTTGGTACTTTATAAGCATTATTTATTTAATCTTTGCAACAGCCCTAAGAGATAAGGAGTACTGTTTTTGTTTTCTTGAGGCAGGGTTTCACTGTAGCTTTGGAACCTGTCCTGGAATTAGCACTTGTAGAACAGGCTGGGCTCAAACTCACAGAGATCCACCTGCCTCTGTCTCCTGAGTGCTGGGATAAAAGGCATGCACCACCACCGCCCGGTTAGGAGTACAATTCTTAATGTGCATATTGAAAGTTGGGATAAGATTCAGAAAAGTCATGTGACTCAAACAACATCATATATATTATGCATCTTGATGAGAGGAGGTGGGTCTCATATGCAAATAATATTGACTCCAAAGTCAGTGTTCATAGACATTAGGCATATTTAATACCTATTAAACACATATAACACTTGGCAATGTATTACGTCCATAACAAACAGTTTCACATTTTACATTCACAAAAGAAACTAATGGAAGGATGCATTTTTTTTTTTACCTCTCAGTCATAGAAGAGAAAATTATCTCTGAAAGTTTAGGTAGTTTGTAGACCTTCTGGATAAGTCAGAAATTGGTTCCATGTCTTCTTGATGCAAAAGACACTATACTAAAAGGAAACCTGAGAGCACTCGGGTAGTGTCCCAATAGGTCGAGAAGAAAAATCCTATAATCTCCTGACTTCAACTTTAGGTTAAACGTACTTAATCTGGAAATCTGAAAAGCTCTGTAATTTATTGATATCATGTTTATGTTCATCACATTCATGTTACTGTAACTAATGCCTGATTTACTCAACTTATAGAGGGTAAAAGTCTATGTTACCTCACAGATCTGGATTTTTAAACTCATGACCAGCTGTCTTGGTTGATTTGTATCTGTGGTGAGGCAGCACATCATAGTAGGAACGTGTGGCAGAGAAAACACCACATTTATGGCCCAGGAAGTAAAGGAGAGACAGGAAGAGAGGGCTGGAGTCTCATAGTCCACCTAGAGCACTGCCACAGAGATGGGGTCTTCTCAGTAGACCTCACCTCATCAAGTCCTAATAGCATAACACAAGGGCCCAAAACCTTTGCATATGAGCCTTTGGGGGTCATTCAAAACTCAAGTGAAAGCAGTACTCAGATTCTTTTGTATTTGGAACTTTCTGGGATTTGGGACTTCTAGGTTGAAGAGGACCAAATGAGGAAGTTCATGCAAATATTCCTTAATATGAATGTGCTTAAAATGTGAAACCTTTTAATCTCAAACATTTTACATTAAATACTCTACCTGTAGCAATACTGCACCCATAAAGCAGTTACCTTGATTTGGGCAGTCATTAAAGCAGGATGAGGAGGAAGCTATTATACAGGGTAGCAGAATGCCACAAGGGTGCTGTATCAGCCTTCATTGTTATCAGTGAGGCAACTGAAGGATAGTGAGGTGAAGTAATTTAGACACAATTTTGTGGACATGGTCTAGAAGGGGAAAATAAACTTAGGCAGAATATTTTACACTCCACAGTGTCAACCACTGTCATGTGTGAACCATGGACAAAATATAGTTCACTTGATAGTAGCCAACATGACACTCCTTTTCTCCTAAGGCTCAGAAACCATTGTGGAAAAGGGAAAGACTTGTAAGGACCAGATGTGCGGGGAAGATCAGAGTAGAACAATGTATTCTGGACATGATAAAACCTGGTACTCATGACTTCACAGAAACCATGGTTGCCTTCACATAAGCCTTGTGCAAGCTCAAGCCAATAAATATTACTTTGTGGAAGAGGGGGGGCTCATGAGTCTATACCCTAGTTCAGAAGCTAATGACAGTTGATGGCTTCTGGGGAAGGGAGAGTCAGTTTTCTTTGAAGGTTTGGCCTCTGGTACATGATCACACTCTAGTGGAGGTTTTATATACATTGATATATAGGCAATACTATTGAACTTTATGAATTATAAGTAAATGAAAATTAACAAGCAAAATAATAAGGATACAGAGTTTGGAGGGAATAAGAAGGTGAGGGCAGATCTCGGAGGAGTTAAGAGGAGGAACAGGGTGAATTTGGTCAACATGCACTGTAAGCATGCATACAATCTCAAAGAATTAACAAGGAAATATGTTTTTAAAGGTCCTGGGATTTGAAGATAAACACATGTCAACAAGGCACATGACCTCACAACCTTCACTTAATGTGATTTTTATTTTTATTATTTATTTATTTATTTATTTATTTTTTGGTTTTTCGAGACAGGGTTTCTCTGTAGCTTTGGAGCCTGTCCTGGAATTCCCTTTGTAGACCAGGCTGGCCTCGAACTCACAGAGATCCGCCTGCCTCTGCCTCCCGAGTGCTGGGATTAAAGGCGTGCGCCACCACCGCCCGGCTTTTAATGTGATTTTTAAATCATAGAGAGCTTGCTGCACATGTTGGTTATGAACATTAGATGGGCAACTTCCTTCAGAAGCCTAGCACATTCTCTGGCAGAGCGGAGGCACATCGTGGTTAACTTCTCCACAGCCTAGAAAAGCAGCAACTGAAGCAACAGTATCTATAGTCTATCATTCAATTTTCCTGGGCATTGGGGCGTCTATGCTCTAAGGAAGTACCCCCTGACACATAGCGGGATGGATTTCCTCCCACATAGGTTTTTAAAGCAGTTTATAGTAAAAATGTGTGCATAGTAAACATGAGCCTGCTGTGAGAACACACCTAGTAACAACGGAAGTCCACCATCTGCGCACAGCCAGACCAAAGCAATTTCCAATTATCTTCAACTTGCACCCTTGCGAGTTTCGCCTAAAGTTGAAGCTGTTGTTACTTTTCCACTCAGATCCTGGAGAGTGAATTTCCCAGTGGATATAATGCGTGATGATTTGGCTTCTCAACCCCCATTAGCATTGATGGAACACAACAGGACACTTAAAATAAACAGGGTTCCCTTGGCCTGCATAAATGTTTCCACACTTAGCAAATAGGCAGCATGGTTAGCTCAGAATCACAGGCTTGAATGACTTGTTGGCACATTCCCATAGCACCCAGAAGGCCATGCAGAAACCCATCATTTCTCTAACTTGGCCCTCCAGTGGCATGTCACCTTCCGCCATCGGAAACCTGTAAGGTTGACAGCATCTCCTGCTTCTGTCAAGAGAGTTCTTCCTTAAATGCTTTCATCCAAGACCTCATTGCTGTGGTTGCTAGGAGTGCTGTTCTCTATTCCTCTGGTTGAATGTCCTTGGACAGACAGAACCAGAACAGCTGTCCTTGGACAACGATTTCACATAAAATCCCACTGGATTCAAAAGCAAATGATGGACTTGTGTTTTTGCCCAAAATGAAGGAGTAGAGAGGAGACCAGGCTATTTTTTTTTTACCTTAAATATGTACAAAATCACAACTGAGACAATACCAATCTGGTATTGACACTAGCAACCTGGCAATGAATATAACATTCTTTTGAAAATGAAAGGCAAATTACATTAGTTTTAGACCTGTACCAACTAACTTCTTGGAATAAAAAGTCTAGGCCTTCTTCAGGGAGGAGTGCATCGGACACAGCCTGGGGATAGCCAGAGATGGTGGGGAATGTAGAGAGAGAGAGAGAGAGAGAGAGAGAGAGATCAGTAATTAGAGTTCTCAGAATAGAACTCCAGAAATATGAGTATTCCCCAGAGCCCTGATCAGCATGTGTGTGATGAAGCATCTGGAAGCTGGGCAAGGAACTTGCCAGAAGAGGGACCAGTTCCCAGGATTCATACACAGCCAGCAGCATGCCTCTTCTGAACAGACAGACAGGAAACCCTAATAATTCATGAGATACTGAACAGGGCCCTTGTGGGTGTCTTTGTCAACAGTGAGCCATGACACTAAATATTGTTCTGGTCTTACCTAACAGATCCTAGAAAGCAAGCTCGGAAAGCGATTGAATTTGTAAGTAAAACCCTCCCACAAGAAAGCATGATGGCTCGATTGGCTTCATCGTAAATTCTACCAAATACTTAAGGAAGAAATGCAATGAATTATCCATAAGCTCTTTGGAAAACTGAAAAGGAAGGAATAATTCCCAATTTATGCTATAAGGTCAACATTGCCTTGACAACAAAACTGGAAAAAGGAATGGCAAGTAAATAAAATTATAGAATACTATCCCTAAGGAACACAGATGTTTATGTCCCAAACATAATTTTAATAAACTTAATAAAGCAGAGTATAATAAGGATACAATAAGGTCATGTAAATTTTAACTCAGAAATACAAGTTTATTTGGACATTAAAAAACTAATCAATGTGATACACACTGCTAACCAACTAAATGAGAAAAGACTACAATTATCTCAAAAGAGAAAGAAGAAACCATTTGGAAAACTCTAAAATCTATTTTTGATTTAAAAACAACACAACAGCGAAGAACTCTCAGCAAATTAGACATCAGTGATGAAGCAGCTGTGAGAACTCCAGAGCTATCAGCTCAGAAACAAAAGGCTGAAAGCCTTCCATGTGGGTTCCAGGCTAGAACAAGGACATCCCTTAGATATCTTCTACTCCATATCTTCCTGGAAGTCCTAGATAATGCAATAAATGAAGAAGGAACAATCGATAGATTACATCATTACCTGTATAGAATATCTGTTGAAATATATTTAAAAAAAACAGGTCAGAGGGGACTTGAGTGGAATGGTATCTTCTTGACATGACAGAGCCCATTGTACTCAAGACCTTACAGCAACAATGACTGTTTGCATAAAACCTGCATAATATTAAGCCAGCCAACAATCCAGCATAGATGGGGTAGAGCTCAGAAAGAAGCCTCACCCTAGCTGAGAACCACCGACAGTCTATGGTTATCTGGAGAGGGAGAATGGAATGGCCTCCTGTAGGAAGTCCATGCTCCAGTGAAGAGACCATTGTCTATACATATACAGGCAGCATTAACTCAACTCAGTGGGTTACTAAGAAAATAAAAATAAATAATATGAGGTAGGGAGGGTTCCTGGAAGGAGATGAAGAAGTTGGAAAAAGTAGAGGTGGATTTGGTCAAGATATATTGTGCACACAACTGAAAACCTCAAAGAATATGTAACTAAGATATTTTTTTTATAAAAGATCTATTAAAACTATGTCCACAATACCATTATACCACCAAAGATTGCATCCAAAAATAAATTGAGATACTTTATAAAATCAATGAACAATTGAAATTGAAATGAATAAATAAAAAGAAATACCTTTAAGAAAGGCTATTACTATTGTGCTTGGTTACCTTAGAAATGGAAGGTAAGTCCCTGTTGCTGAAGACACTAGGCACTTCAGGCACAAAACACAGAGGACCTGACTTGGATCTTACTGGAAAGCCTCCTTCGTGTAAATTAGCTTTCATGGCACCACAATGCTTCATATAAGTTTCAATAGGAAGAAAGACATCAGTAGTCCTACGCAGATATGATGCCTATGAAGCATAATGATCAGAATGACTTAATCCTAAATACAATAATGGCATGTATACCTTGGTAGTCACCAAGCATTCTATAATTGCATTGAAATTTTACCCAAGAGGGAAATCCAGCATGAACTGGAAACCTATTCATAGAAAAGCACACCGATGAAAATCCAGAGTTATGACACCCAGGCCCAACTGACACATCCTCAACACAACCCTTACCCAAGGATCATTGCAGAAGAGGAGGGTGGAAAGATTGCAGGAAATTCACCGAGTAATTGCGTCTCTTAGAAATATCTCACCAACATGGTTGCCAAAAACCTGAATAAGAGTGACTGAAATAGACATGCTAACATGGGGGGGGGGGCACAGGGGAAGGGCTCAAGAGGCCTTAGACAAAGAGCTATGACAACTAAGACATTCTGCAAGCAGGAGCAATAGTATTCTCCGGGGAAGAGCATGGTCGTCCTGTTAACCCTGAAAACATACAAGAAACATTATGTAGTCTGAAGAGGTTACATTCGTATATCTAGGCATACACATGTGTGTGCATGTGTAACAACAATTAAAGAAAAAGATGCCATGAATCTGAAAGAGTAGTGATGCAAAGAAACTATGGGAGGGGTAAGAGAGAGGGAGAGGAGGAGAAAATGATGTAATTCCATTTTAATATCAAATATATGTATATATATAATTTTTAAAGGCACCACAAATGTAAATACTTAGATGTAAATACAACAAAGATTATCCAGAGCCTGTACATTAGGCATGACAAAATAATACTGAGAGATATTAAAGGAGAGCTAAATAAACAGAGACACTAATATAATCAGTCATGAGACTTGATACTGTTAAAATGTCATTTCCTTCAAATTAATCCATGAATTCAATACAATCTCACTGCAAATATCAGTAGATCCCTTAAGTAGAAATTGACAAGTTGATTTTAGAGTCCACATGGAAATGCAAAACGCTGAGCGTAATCAAAACAACTTTGAAAAAGAAAACAAATTGGAGACCTAACACTATCTAGCTTGAAGACTTAAAGCTACAGTAATCAATAGTGGAAACACTAATTTAAAAATATCAATGGAACAAAATGGAATCCAGCAATTAACCTGCACTCCCAAGGACACTTGATTTCTTACAGAGGTTGTAAAGCAATTCAGTGGAGAAAATATAGACTAGTGTATAACTACTCCTGGAACCACGGAGATAGCCATGTTAAAAACAAGACTGGCAGCCCATGCTTTGTGGTATACAGAACAATCTATTCAAAATGGATCAGTGTCTAAACATGAAACTTTCCAAAAAGTATAGGAGAAAACTTTCATGACCTTAAGTTAGTCAATCATTTCTCGGCTACAACATAAACAGAGCACAATCTATACAGAATAACGCACAAATTAAAAATATCTGTCCTCTGAAGGTCTCTGATAGATGAATACAAGTTACAGGTAAGAAAAGATTTGAGATCATGCTTATGGCAAAGAACTTAGAATATATAAAGCAATTTCAGACCACTGTCTCTTAAAGGTTCTTCTCAACAATAACCTCAAATGGCTGTGTCACAGACTCTTTCAATATGGGACATTCTAACACTAGGGCATTCTCAAGCAAAGTTTCAGCATATCCTAGAAGTCAGTTTAAAAAATTGTTATCCAAAGATGTAATCCTTGTTTTATTTCCAGAAGAGTAGGGATGCCTGTGTTCTGCTCAGTGGAATTAGCATGATGGTGTGACCTAGACTTACAGAAAACTTGTCTCCCTGATTATTGGCTGACTTGAAGCCATGCCTGACGACACTTCTGAAACAAAGGAAAGAGCCTTGGAATACAAAGATTCAAGAGATAGTAACCATATATCCAGTTAGAGAATATCTTGAATCTCAGAAGAGAAGTTTGACTTTGGAATGCTGTTGTGACTCTTTAAAGCAATAGAGACATTTGAGGCTAAACTTGGATGTGTTTTGCATTATATGGCCATGAGATGGACAAGGGGTACAATATTACATTTCAAAATGATGTGGTATATCAAGTTGCAATTGCTAAGGGCTGGATTTATGAAGATTAATGTTATTATTTGAATTGAGAAATATTTAGAGCCGTTGGGTGTGTCTGTAAGAGTACTTGGAGAGAAATCTGAAAGAGTGTTTGATTTTAGTATACCTCCCTTGACAATAAACAAGTCACCCATATCTTGCCCCCCAAAACATAGGAGATAAAGGACATTATAGAGCAAATGAACTCAGATGTCTATAGAACATTTGATCCACATATTCTTCTCAACAGTTCATTGAAATTTATCTAAAATAGACTACATTTAGAACACAACTGAGACCATTTTACTCTCTTGCCCAAGTTGTCAGCCATGTGCTTTTTAGTAACCAGGAGGGATGCAGTAGAAATAAAAGAAGTAAAATTTTCCCTTTCTCTAGAAGGTACGATACTCATGATTGCACCAGAATTTTTTTCTCATTTCAAAATATTTATTTTATTTTTTTGAGTGTATAGATGAGTGTTTGTATGTGTAGCAAGTGTCTGTAGTAGTCCTTGGAGGTCAGAAGTCACCACATGAGGGCTGGGAATTGAACCAAAGTCTTCTGAAAGATCAGCAAGTGTTCCTACCTGCTGAGCCATCTTTACAGGCCCTGGGTTTTTCTTATAAGTAAATAGCAAAATATTTATGACAAATTTTTATTCTCCACATATCTCCTACTACCTAAAATATGATAGCTGGACAGAGGAACAATAACTACCCATGAAACACTAGCATGGTAGCCGAATGTGACTGGTACTCCTTTGGACACAACACACTTTCAGGTTAATCTCTTGCTCACAGAAGGTACTTTCATTCTGACTATGCACCTAATATGGAGACCAGAACCCGAGAGCTGGGGCACCGCTCAAGGAAAAGTGGGCACCAGAAAATACTTAAAACTCATCAGCTAGTTGAGAAAAGTAGCAGGACACACGTTTAATGCACAAAAATCAGCATATGGCTTTGGCTATGAACCAATAATGAATTTACTGAGAGGAAATCAACAAAACAACCCTGCACAAAACTTTTTTTTTTAAATACCCAGAAATAAATACAAGAAACAAAAAGATCTTTATAAGAAAAGAATTAAAAACCCAAAGAAATTAATGAAAGAAGATACTAGAAGAAAAATTACTTGCATGCATAGATCAGCAGAATCAATATTGTGAAAATGGTGAACACACACACAATACTTCAAACTATACCACAGATCCATAGGAACAAAGACCATATGGTATTATTTCAAACACAGAAACACAGATTAAAAGAGAAGAATAGAATTCCCAAAAATAAACTCACAAAATTACAGCCACCCACCATTTTACAAAGATACAAAAAATATGTTGGAGGAAAGACAGCCTCTTCCACAAATAGTGCTGGGAAAACTGGATAATCACGTGTAGAAGAAAGAAACTGTATTCCCTCTCTCATCCGGTACAAAAGTAATACCATTCAAACTGGGTCAATGACTTCCTTGTAAGACCCGGAAATCTGAAATGGTTAGCAGAAAACTCTCAGCAAATAAGCAAAGACGAGGAGTTTCTCCAAAGGACTCTTGTCTCTCTGGAAACGAAGCCAGGAATTGACAGATGAAATTGAATGAAATTAAAATGCTTTTGCGCTGCAGAGGAAACAATTAACTGAGTGAAGAGATAGCCAACAGATGGGAGACAATCGCTGCTACTTATATAAGGCAGGATGTATTTTGGAGTCCTCTATTCCTTTCCATCAATATATGTTTTTATTTTTTTTTTTTGTTTTTTTTTTTGTTTTTTGTTTTTCGAGACAGGGTTTCTCTGTGGCTTTGGAGCCTGTCCTGGAACTAGCTCTGTAGACCAGGCTGGTCTCGAACTCACAGAGATCCGCCTGCCTCTGCCTCCCTAGTGCTGGGATTAAAGGCGTGCGCCACCACCGCCAGGCTTATGTTTTTATTTTTGAAATAATGTCATGTGATTTTTGTTACTATGGCTTGGTGGTATATTTTGAAAGTAGGTACCGTAATACCCTCAGAACTGTTCTTTTTGCTCAGGATGATTTTGGCTACTTAGGGTCCTTTGTGCTGTCACATGAACTTTAGAATCTTGTTTCTATGTCTGTGAAGCACGGCATTGGAGTTTTGATGGAGACAACGTTACATCTGTGTCTTGCTCATGAAAACAACCATTTCGCAGTATCAATTTTGCGGATTTATGACTGTAAGCAGCCTCTCTATCTTCTAGTGTCTTCTTCCATTCCTTTCCTCAAGCGAAAATAAAACAGGACAGTTATATAGGAAAAGCTTTCCAGCTTTTAAAAAGCTACACATACAGTTTCCGTGTGATAGAGCCATTCTTGGATATTTGCCTAAGACAACTAAAAGCATATAGTTGCCTGATATGATATAGATATTTACATGCCATCCCCAAATTTTCACATGCTGAAAATATAATCTTTGAAATGATAGTGTTAAGGAGATGTAGACATGTGGGAAGTGATTAGGAAATACAGAGAAAGCAAGAAAGCTTGAGTGAGATGCATCCCCTAGAGCAGCGGTCCTCAACTTTCCTAACGCTGCAATCCTTTCAAGTAGTCCCTCATGTTTTGCTGACCCCAACTATTAAAGTATTTCTGTTGCTATTTCATAACTATAATTTTGCTATTGTTATGAATTATAATGTAAATATCTGATATGCCACCCCCTGTTAAGGGTTGTTTGACCTCCCCGCAAAAAAGGGTCACGACTCTAGGTTGAGAACCACTGATCTTTAGTACGACCCTTCCATCCTCCAGAGCCATGGATTGAACAAATACTCATACTTTATCACATACCTAGCCTGTTGAATTCAGTTATATCAACAGACAATGGACTGAGACACTGTGACATAGTGTATTTAATTTAGTTCTAATATAAGGGGAAAGGGTTTTTTTGCTAATTAAAGAAGGAGGAAATGCTTGCCCACTTGAAGTTTAAAATGCGTATCTGCGAAAGAAAGAGAAAACAAAAACATGCAAAAAGGAAGAGAGGAAAGTTTTACAGAGCCTGTTTATTTAAGAAGGGAGAGAAGAATGAATTGGCCTGGAGAAGTTAAGGAAATCACTGGAGACACAATTGTTCCTGGTGGCAGGAAGTGTTAATGAGACATTTAACATTTGGACTTTGCTTAATAGCTGGGAATAAGCTGAGACAGAGTAGGCTGAATCATGCCGATAGGAGCACAATGAAGTAAATGGTTAGGAACAGTTTTATCACAGCTAAGTGAGAACAATTCTCTTTTGTTATCTTTTATCTCACGCTTCTACTTGCGTGTATGGCATTGTGTGCTTTCTAGTTAGCAGGCGTGCTTAACTACTTTCCATTTTGTTGCTCTAAAAATTTGTATTTCTTTATAATTACCCATCCACGGTGAGGTGTGACACTCTTGATTTCCCAAAGAGAGACTCACTTTCCAGCCCTCTTTGTAGGTCTAATGAAGCACTTGGCCTCAGCAACAGGACTTAGAGAAACACTCAAGGACATATAGATAGCTAAGAATATGCCTTACATTTCCAACCTTGGCTTCTACTCCATCGCTCAGTGGATCCATCCCTTCAGTCAGACCAAGGAGTCAAAAGCACAAGGAGAATCTAGTGCACTTGCTTCTATTTTTCCTTGCTTTCTATTCTTTCTTTCCTTACCCCTTCTCAAATTTTTTTTCTATCAACTAAGTAAATTAGCCGCTTAAGAATATTTGAAAAATGTATAGGAGAGTAAAAAAGGGGTGAGGAAGAGAAGAAGGAAGAGAAGGCAAGCAAGGATGAGGAGGACAAAGAGAATCAGGAGAAGGAGGAGGAGGGGGACAGTAAGGAAGAGGAGAATGAGAAAGAAGGAAAGAGAAGCCCCTCACTGCACTAATGGACAAGTGCTTGTGAGACTTTTTTTGACGCACATGTGTGTATACATATGAACATTTCTATCTACATTACGTGGTTATGTACATACACATTGATGTCCACATACAAGTTTCTGAGAAGATGTCCTCACTACAGCTAACAGCAGAATCCTTCTCCCGAAAGAAGATCATTTTCTTCATTAAGAACAAATGTTAGAAAGAGAAGAGCCTGGGATTATGTGAGCTCAGCTGTTTTGCTGCTCACATTTCTGGGTTTGGAGAGACTGCATAGTGGGACAGATAAAAAGAAGCAGGACTTTGAAAGAAGAAATCCAAAGACTGAATGAGAAATATCCCCCTCCCCCGCCATGGTGTTGGGCTGAGAAGACAATACTAGAAAGGGGATATATTAGTCCTTTCTGAGTTGCTAGTGGGGACATGGGTTGTAATCACTCATCTAGGAAACTCACGAGTAGCCTTCAATACTTTCCTACACACACAGCCTTGGACCCGGGGTTGGGGTGCAGCAATAGTGACTTCAAATCTTTCTAAGTCACAGACAGCCCGGCCCCATCACTAAAGTTTCTGGTGCAGAGTCTGAGGTGATCCTAGGGAACGCGCTTTCCTCAAGCCTCCCAGTTGTTGTGGCTTGCTACATGTCGCCCTCTGAGAGCCACTGACTAGTGAGTTAAATAAGAAAAGAGACCAAATCTCATGTTTGGATAGATATGAAGACAAGAAAAAAAATGACTCCCTTAGCCCTAGTTCTATCTCGCTGCCTGCCTGTTGTTTAAACTGAGCCTAAATCCCTCAGAGAAGCTTTGCCTGCTGTACTTCAACTTCTACCAAGCTCTACTAGTCTCTGAGAGCCCCTCGCTTCTATTCTTGCTACCTTAGCATCTCAAAGCAAGAGACTTTTAAAACTCCAGGCATCTGGTCACCTCTACTCAGAAGTCATCAGCAGCTTCCTGTCATGCATAATATGATGTGGGATTCCCCTCTGATTGCTGTGAATGTATTTTCTTGCCATTGATTAATAAAGAAGCTGCTTTGGCCTAGGGAAGGTAAGAATATAGCTAGGCGGGAAAACTAAACTGAACAGAGGGAGAAAGGAGGAGGAGTCAGGCAGATGCCATGTAGCTGCCAAAGAAGCAAGATGTGAGATAACAAACCATGAGCCATGTGATAAAATTTAAATAATGGAAATGGGTCAGTTTAAGATATAAGAGCTAGCTAGGAGTATGCCTGAGCCATTGGCCAAACAGTGTTGTAATTAATAGTTTTTGTGTGATTATTCGGGTCTGGGTGGCCAGGAAATTAAAGCACAGTCTCTATTTACAATAACACAATGATACAACTCTATTTCCACTCCCCTCATCCTCTCCACCTTTCTGTGGTTCCTCTCACCAGAGACATTAGTTTTCTTGCTGTCTTTAAATGGAGTGTGGATGCTCATATTTGCAAACAGTACTTTCTCCAACTTTTGCTTCATAAAAATCCTTGCTCCATCACAAAGCTCACTCTCTCTTCTGTGCATTTGCTCAAATCATACCTTCTGAGTGAAGACAACACAATCCACTTGAAAATTGTACCTCCATAACCCCATTCTGGCCACTCCCATCTCAGGCAGTTTTCTTAGCATGTGCCATCATCCAGAATTTTCTGTCACTTGCACGTGCAATGAATTCTAAATTTTTTTTACTTCACAAGAATACAAACTTTCCCAAAGTGAAATTTTTTGTTGTCTGATTCTTTGATATATACAGGAGTTGCTGATCACTTTTACGACATAAAAGACCTTCAACATATTTTCATGTCTAAATAAAACATGTACATTTCAGTTACCTCATAATGTGTCTCATCTTTACCTCAACCCCTGATGGGGTCTCTATAGTTATCCAGATCGGTGGATGTTCAAGTTCTATCTATGACATGCTGTAGTGTTTTATACAGTGTCCTCTATACCTCAAGCCATCTCTGGGTTGACCATCAGCCTGATTCAGGGCACACTCCATGTGCAGTGGCTGTGCCGCATTGTTCAGGGAGCAATGGCCAGAAAAATATCTACACGTGTTGAGCACAGATGCGATTTTTTGCAAGAATCTTTTATTTGGGGTTGATTCATCCTGCAGATAAAGAGCTCACAAACACAGAGATGTGCACCATTTTCTCACTGCTAGGAATTTAGGTTACTTCCACTATTTTACTGTTTTACAGAACACGGCAATGAACAGCCTTTCACACACAAAGAAAAAATATTTTACTTAGTTATTTTTTTGCCACCCCAGGAGATAATCCTATAAATGGGAACAACAGGTACAAAAATATTTCTAATACTTTTAGTATTAGAATTTTAATACCTTCATTGCATGCAGCCAAATTGCTTTTCAGCTTACATCTCTTACAGCAGGGTTTTAGGTTACCCACTGGTAGGATGTCGAGTCAAAACTTTTCTGACTATGGCAGTTTGTAAGGCAGGAAGAGACCCATCTCAATTTTATTAATTTAAATTCTTTAAAATCTTGTCATGTTTCTTGATAATTTGGTAGTTTTTTTCTAGCTCTAAAGAGTCTTTATTTTCTGTTGTATTAATGTTTTCTTTTTGGTTTTTGGCAATTTGCATCTTGAGATTATTTAGAATTCATTGTACTCTAGAGAATTTACCTATATTGGGATTTTTTTAACTTCTTTTGTGAAAGTTCAGTGTTAATGTGTAGAAATGAGAGGAAATGTGGAGTTTTGTATGTTGGAATATTAGTGAATTTATGGATAGTTTATTTCTTGGACTACTGAAGTCTCCTGTTTACAAGATCATATAAAAACAAATAGAAAATTGAACTTCTGCCTTTTTAATTTAGATGTCTGTCTTCCTTTGTCTTGCTTGCACTGTCCACTGAAGTTCTGAGAGTAGCGACCTTATCATCTTGAACTTAGGGGAAAGTCAGCTTGTCACTGCTTTGGTAGTGTGAACAATGGACTTGTCATATGTGTGCCCCCCTTTACTTTGAGATGTTATATTTTGAATTGATGCAGAATATTGTCTAATAAAGTCTTTGCATGGGATGGGGAGCAAAACATAGTGAATGTTAGCAAAGGTAAGGAGAAAAGAAATCACAGTTGGAGGGAATGTGCAACCACAGCCGTGTGTCAAAGTGAACAAAGATGACAGGAGAATATTCCAGCTAGAGAGGTGGTATAAGGTTTAGTGATTGATCTATTTCGCACCATGATCATCAGAGTTCTGGTTTCCTTCCTTCCTTCCTTTCCTTCCTTCTTTCTTTCCTTCCCTTCCTTCCTTTCTTTAATTTTTCCTTTCTTCCTTCCGTTTTTCCTTCCTCCATTCCTCCCTCCCTCCCTCCCTCCCTTCCTTCCTTCCTTCCTTCCTTCCTTCCTTCTTTCCTTCCTTTCTCTCTTTCTCACACTACAACCCTGGCTGGCCTGAAACTCAGTAGCTATCCACTTGCCTCTGCATCCTAGTGCTGAGATTAAAGGCATGTGCCATGACATCAGGATCTTAAGCATTGTACTTAACAACAATTTGATGTTACTGCAAAGAAACATATGTGTGATATATCTTTTTAATAATTATATTGGCTATGTAAATATATATCATAATAATGAATTGTTCTCTAAATATGTATCAGTTGAAAAAATTTTAAACTTTCAAATTAAAAAAATATTATTATCTTTCATAATTTGTTTTCCATTTTTGTTTCAAAATTTAGAACTTCTTTCTTTTGGTTTGTTCTTTGGCCTATTAGTTCTTCGGGAACATGTAATTTAATTTACACATATTGTGAATGTTCTATCTACATGTTGATATTCATGGAAATCACACTGGTTATTATCCCAATCTGAACTTGTTAGGACTTGTTTTGTGGCTTTACATTATTTTCAGAATGTTCCATGCATATTCAAAAATAATGTGCTTTTTATTTTGTTGTGTGAACGATCCTTTCCTGTCTCCAAGGGCCATGTAGTTCATACTGTCGCTCAAGTCCAATGTTCCTATTGAACTTTCTGCCTGGAAGATTTACACTCTGCTGAAAGGGGACATTTAAGCCCCTTCTATTATGAATTGCCTATCTCCTTTTAGTTCTGAAAGTATTTACCTTACAAATTAAGGCATTCTGATATTGAGAGCACACACACACACACACACACACACACACACGTTATATTCTCTTCCTGAGCTGACATTGTTTCTTGTGTCTTCTGAATGTCTTTCACTTAGAACCTATCTTGCCTTCTGCAGACAGGCACAGAGATTCTACTCACTCTCTTTGGATGGCCTTTGCACAGACTGTCTTTGTCAATTTTCTTCTCTTTTAACAGACTAATGTGATCTTAAAACTAAAGTGAGTCTCCTGTAGGTAGCATACAGTTGGGTCTTGTTTTTAAATCTATTCAGCCATTATGTGTATTTTCATTGAATAATTAAATATATTAATAATGAGTAACTTATTGGCAAAGGTTTACTTCCACCATCATGTCTTCCATGGCTATTCTATTAGTCTCTTGCTTCTCTCCTCAAGTCCTTGTGACTTAATGATTGTTTTGTGTTGTTACCTTGTTTAGTTTCCCTTTATCTAATGTGTATCTGAAGCTTTTCTTAGTTTTTGCTATGAGGCTTATATGAAACATAACCGTCTATTTTAAGATGATAGCAGCTTACCTAGCTACTAATAAAAAACTCTATACTTGTCTCTCATACATTTTATGTTATGGATGTCATAATTCACATTTTTCATGATAATACCATTAATAAATTATTGTTGCTCTATGCTATAATGACTTCTAATACTTTGGTCTTTTAGCTTTTGTAATAGAGTTAAGAGTGATTGTCCGCCACCATTGCAATATCAATTTATTTTGAACCTGACCTTGACCTTGTTTTTTGCCCTTCACCAACCACTGTTGCCAGTGTCCTTTCATTTCAACTTGGAGACTCTTTTTTAACACATCTTGTAAGATAGGTCTTGTTTTCTGTTTCTCTAAGGCTCTTTCATCCTCTCTCTCTCTCTCTCTCTCTCTCTCTCTCTCTCTCTCTCTCTCCCTCTGCGGTGTTTCTACTAAAAAAATATTTTGATAACCATATATAAAGTTGTTCACTTGTACATGAAAAAATGATCTTTATGTATATATACATATGTTCATGTATGTACATATGCTTGTACACAAACACAATTCTCTCTAGCTTTTTTAATTAGGTTCTAAAGTCTCAGTAAAGATTCCATTATATTTGATTTTCAAGAGCTGTTTTTCCTTAGAGAATCCAACTAGACATTCCTTTCTCTAGATGCGGACAGTGTTCTGTAATCAACCCTTTTAACAAGTTTTCTTCCTTTCTGTCTCTCAACTGCTTCTTAACCTTCCATAATGAGTGTGCTGCCTTACTTTCTGCTCAGCCATAAGACCTGTGAGCTTTTGCCATTCTTTCTTCAGTTTCTTTCTGTTCCTTAGATAGATGATTTAAACATCCTGTCTTTGCCTGAGCTTGAAGACTCTCCCTTCTGCCTACAGCTGAAATTCTTGAGAGACCTTTAACTTATAGGTATTGCATTCTTCAGCTCGATGACTTTTGTTGAACTATTTCTTATGTTCTACCTTTTCTCCTCATTAGATTTCAGTTTTTCTTGTATGTTATTATACTGGTTTTGTTCAGTTGAGTGCATGTCACTGCAGTTTCTCTGGGGTTATGTAATCCAATTATTTGCATATTTTGTTAGGCAATTATCAATGTTTATTTGAAGTAGACCAGAATGGTCTTGAATATACTCTCTAACCCAGGCTAGCCTCAAACTGGAAATCCCCCTGCTTCAGTTTCGTAAATTCTGGGAATCCTTGTGTGCCAACATGCCTGGCTTTTGCACATCACCCTTTAAGATGAGTTGCCATTATTTTCTATATTCCTTTGGCTATGGTTTCCAGAGTATATCTGTCTCATCCTTGTAAAGTATGTCTCAACCATGTAGAGTATGTATTATCATTGTAGAGAAAGCTTCAGCCTTGTAGAGTATGTCTCAACCTTGTAGAGTATGTCTCTTCCTTGTAGAGTAAACCTCAGCCTTGTAGTGTATGTGTCAGCCTTGTAGAGGGTCTCATTCTTGTAGAGTACATCTCAGCCTTATAGAGTGTGTCTCCATCTTGTAGAGTGTGTCTCAGCCTTGTAGAGTGTGTCTCAGCCTTGTAGAGTCTATCTCAGTCTTGTAGAGTGTGTCTCAGCCTTGTAGAATGTGTCTCATAGAGTGTATCTCAGTCTTGTAGAGTGTATCTCAGCCTTGTAGAGTGTGTCTCAGACTTGTAGAGTGTATCTCAGTCTTGTTGAGTGTGTCTCAGTCTTGTAGAATGTGTCTCAGTCTTGTAGAGTGTGTCTCAGCCTTGTAGAGTGTGTCTCAGCCTTGTAGAGTGTGTCTCAGCCCTGTAGAGTGTGTCTCAGCCTTGTAGAGTGTGTCTCAGCTTTATAGAATGTATCTCAGTCTTGTAGAGTTTGTCTCAGCTTGTAGAGTTTGTCTCAGCTTGTAGAGTGTGTCTCAGTCTTTTAGAGTGTGTCTCAGCCTTGTAGAGTGTGTCTCAGTCTTGTAGAGTGTGTCTCAGCCTTGTAGAGTGTGTCTCAGCCTTGTAGAGTGTGTCAGTCTTGTAGAGTGTGTCTCAGTCTTGTAGAGTGTGTCTCAGCCTTGTAGAGTGTGTCTCAGTCTTGTAGAGTGTGTCTCAGCCTTGTAGAGTGTGTCTCAGCCTTGTAGAGTGTGTCCCAGTCTTGTAGAGTGTGTCTCAGTCTTGTAGAGTGTGTCTCAGTCTTGTAGAGTGTGTCTCAGTCTTGTAGAGTGTGTCTCAGCCTTGTAGAGTGTATCTCAGTCTTGTAGAGTGTGTGTATGTCTTATTCTTGCAGTTTTACATTTGTTTCTGTTGATTTAAAGAATTGCCATCTTTTCCAGATTTCATTACTTGGCTTCATTAAGGTGAGCCCTTTACCTGTCGGCCTACACAGATATTCTGGGTTTCTAAAATGGGTATTGTGCTGGGAAGATGACCCAGCTCTAAAAGTGCTTGCTGCAAGAGCATGGGGACCTGAGTTTCATCCCAGATGCACGCAGAAGTCAAGTGTGGCAATGTGTGTCTGTGACCCTAGACCTGGAAGTGAGAAGACAGAAATTGTTCACCCAGCTAGGATAGTCAAACTTTTGAGACCAGTCTCAAACTGTAAGGTGGAGTGTGACAAAGGAAGACACTTAACCTAACAGGCCTGAGGACTCTACAGGTGCATTTGTGGGTACTTACACCTGTACAAACATGTACATATGCACATGATCAAGGTGGGATGCATACGTGTGCGTGCATGCTCATACACACACACACACACACGTTAATTTTTGAAAAGATTGGATTGGAACCTGGTCCTGTTGAACTGCTTTGAAGTCTGGAACAATATGAGCTGCTCTTGTACCTTTGTAGCCCAGGATGTTCGGTTGTTATGGATAAGCTGTGGGGACCAAGTAAGAGCAAGGCCAGTCTGGAGTCACACAGATGTTTAGAGTCATCAGAAATGGCCTGATATTGAAGTAAATTGGGAGCCCGAGACCGTGAAGCTAGCCTAGATGAGGCTACTTATGCTGCCCTGAAGTCTAGGCCTGCAGTATGGCCATGGCCTCCTGCTGGGGGCTGTAGAAATTAGTTACCTACATCACTCTTACTCCCCCAGGCCAGACTCTACATTCTCCCTGTGACACACAGGCATGGCAGGGGTGGGACTGTGAAACTGCCCTTCCTTTTCTCCTGTACATGGTTATTTCTGTGCCCCAGTCAGATGCCCCAGTCCCTTGTCTGGATCCCTTAGCTCTTAGGAAGCTATTTTTGTGCATGAATTGTTTTTTAAATTAGTGTTTCTATGGGGGGACAGGCACTGGAAACTCCTTATTCTGCCATCTGGCTGATGGAACTGTTTTTAAATTTCATGGTGTTTGACATACAGAAGGATTTTATCTGAACGCTGCCAAACCCATCAGTCTTTCTTCTATTATTTATGGAGTTGCTTTGGGCCATAGACAGACCTTCTCCACCCAGAATCCCTATGCAGATTTATTTATGCTTCTCATTTTAAAGGCTTTATAGTTTACATTCTTCTCTATAATCCACCTATAATCCAAACATTGGCTTCTATATGAGAGTTTTGCTGACAGTTAATCAATATTTAGTGCCACACTCATGAATATGCTCTTATTTTCCAGCTGATTTCTCTAGTTGTTATATTCATATATAAAATTCTTGAATTTCTTCTCTTTCACAAACGTGTTTTTCTGCCGCCTATTCTCTGCACACTTCTTCTGTTAACTCTTCTGCCCAAAACTCACACTTTACAGCATTGTCAGTCTGAAGAATGTCTAAAGGCAGTCACATCTGGATTTCCTGACCTTTATTGTGTTCCTTTTTTTGCAGTGTTCTGACTTATGGCTAAAAATCAACATAGTTTGTTCTAAAGAAAACCATGTCAACAAAGCAAGAATCATCGTTTCAAAACACCTATAAATAACACAGTAACTTTCAAAAGAGATATCCTCAAACTATTTAGTCTTCCTGTCAAGCCCCTTCCTGTGTTTGCTGGTGTTATTCTAGTCTATCTCTTCTAATCCCATGGCTCCCCAGACTCTGCAGGAGCTGTCTCTGGTCTCCTGAATAGAGTGTGTTATTATCTGAGCTCTCCCACCTGCTTGCAGTGTGGCCTTAGGCTCAATCTCGCCAAGTTTCTCAATTCTTCTATGAAATGAAGTCCTAACAGTAGCTATTAATGATGAGGTTCTAAAGATTAAATAGGAAAAATTATGTTGAAAGCCTTTTGTGTGGAACTGAATAAGCACTCTTCATATGGGGACTTTCAGAATTCCATGGCGTCTTCCTCGTCACTGTCTTTCCCTTTGTAAAGAGAAGGGAGGAAGTGCACTACAGAAGCAGGGGCTGGCACGTCAGGGCAATCAGAGGATGAAGCAGCCCCTGGTAAGGGAGAAAAGGGAAAATTGGTGTCAAAGACTCAGTTTCTTAAGAAACTTTGGTCTGATGAAGGAAAGGGCTATGCTAGGTCTCAGAAAGAAGGTAAGTATTCAGGGGAAGGTGGCCGGGAGCAGGTTAGAAGGAGAGCCAAGCTCTGCCCATAGACAGAGTTTCAGGGATGTGAGACCTGTGGAGCTAGAGAGGATCAGAAGCACCCCATGCTTAGTTCCTGCTCAGCCACTGACAGCTTGAAAGGCTTGCTACATTTTTAACAAAAAGTATATTCTTTGTGCACAGGCCTTGCCTTCATCTGCCTTGTCCATCTCAACATTTTCCTTAGGTCATCTGGCCTTCTGTCTAAGAACAGCCCTGAATTTGTTTGAAACTTCATCTCCTAGGGCTTAATGACACACCATTAAATTAAGAAATAAAAGGTACTTAACAATGACATGCCTAAAGTATGCTTGCTGTAAAGAGGATGGGAGAGCAGGAAAATACACTTTTTTTTTATCAGAAATGTACTGAACCCGAGAATGGAGTTCAAATATGCATAAGCTGCAATTTATAAACTGACTGCCTAGTTAGCTTTTAAAAGGAAAATAGAAGAGCAAAATGCCAGATCTAGAGCTGACAGAACACAGCGCCTGCCCTGTGGTCCACAGCCAAGCTAGTAAATCTGAGAAGGTGCCTTTCCTTGCCAAGCATCACGTCCAGAAACTTCACTGGGAGCTTTTCTCTTCAGAGGTGGAGAGAGGGAAATGGACATCTTGCTTCCTTTGTTCGACATTTTAAGAATACTAATAGCAAAGGGTGGAGCTGTTGAGATAACTCAGTTGGTAAAGACAGGAGTCTAAGGACCTCAATTCAAGCCTGAAATCCACAGAAAACTATTGGACATGAAGGCCCATGCTTACAATACCAGCACTGAAGGATTCCTGGGGCTCACTAACCAGCCGGCTTAGCTTGTTTGGCCAGCTCCAGGCCAAAGAGAGAGACAAGCAAACAAATAAACAAAAACAACAACAAGGTAAACAGCACCTGACAAGTAACCAAGGTTGATCTCTGCCCTCTACGTGAATGCTCTCACACATGTAACTTAAAGCTCAGAGGCGTTCTCTCTCTCCCCAGACCAAAAACAAAACAAGAACAGCAGCAACAACAAAACAGCTACTAAAATATAAAGAGCAAAGAATTCTTAGTGGTTAAGAGCACACATTGTTCTTGCAGAGGTCTCAGGTTCCAGGCTCAGCATCCATGGCAGGTGGTTAGCAACTGCCTGTATCTCCAACTCCAAAGGGTCCAAAAGGAGACGGGAGGGAGACAGGGGGAAGGGAGAGGTAGTGGGAGAGAGGGGAGAGCATTTGGCTGTTGTATGATGGTACCTCTCTCAGGAAATTTGGAGGGAAAAGTTTTAGTACTTGACAGTGGGCAGGATATGAGCAGCATGAAGCATGGCTCCAAGGATCCATGTTCGAGCCCCAGGGTTGGAAGACGTTGTCACTAATTAGCAGACCATGGAACATTAGGAGCTGAGCTTCGAGCTCTAGGAACGCAGTCACTGCATCATTTTAGGACAAGCTAAAGTGAGGTGCCTCGAAAGCATTCAGGAGGATGCCATCAATTGTGTCACAATCCTGAAAGCATTGCTGGGAGGACTCAGTGAATTAATTGCTGCACGGAGCTTAGAATGGTACCCAGTGCCAAGTAAATCTTTTCCATTATCATGACCTAGTAAACATCTAGGTCATCATGGAGCTAAGAAGATTATTATGACCCAGTAAACAAGTGGGTCAAATGGAGCTAAGGCGAGAGATCTCAGCTAGAGTTAGAAATCTGGAGTTGCCAAAGTATGGGTGACGGAAGCCATCAGAAAGTAAGATCTCTTAGGGAAGGGTGCGAAAGAGCAGAGTCCTAGAAAGCCAGCACAAGTTCTTCGTAGGGTTTATAATAAATGTATAAATGAAGAAATTTCCTGAAGTTTCAACAAAGGGAGAAATTTTTCTTGTGTTTAAAATCAAACTCAGGAAAGACAATGCTTTGGGTGGTAATCAATGTCACCGAAAACCACTAATCGCCTTTGGAAGGAGAAGCACAACTGACCACTCTTTTCTGTGTTGGATCATGATGAGACCAGCAATGATTTCATAGCTCCTCAATCACCATCCGCCCAGGCTTCTGTGTAGGGAAGAGATCTGGTTTTCAAAAAGATGTTGTCTAGCTCCAGGTACTGCGTACATATTCACACTCCACTTGCTCAGTGCATACGTGAGCATAGATACAACAGTGCTGGGAACCGAACCCAGGTCTAGTACATGCCAGGCCTTCTAGGCAAGTGTTCTGCCTTTGAGCCTTACACCAGCCCAGTCTTCATGTTGACAGTTTGACCAGTGCCCAGGAGGCTCCTCCTGATCTCTGGTGTTTTTTGCAAAAGGCCTGTTTGCCCTTCACCTGTGAATGACCCTCCTCGGCAGCTCCCTATTGTAGCTGCCTCTACTGAACAAAGTCCTTATCTCACTGACTTTAATCTTTATACTTTTCTGTCTTACCTGCTAGGTTATAAGCTCACTGCAGTACTAATTTTATTGATAGCCTTAATGCCTAATATAGCAGATAACTATTGTAGGTTCCCAAAGACTCAACTTTAATTTCTGGAAGGAAGGTTTTCCATTT
The DNA here is from genome assembly GCA_025134845.1 of Neodon shergylaensis. Lineage (NCBI taxonomy): Eukaryota > Metazoa > Chordata > Mammalia > Rodentia > Cricetidae > Neodon > Neodon shergylaensis. The sequence goes on along the minus strand of JABTXL010001625.1, from coordinate 6,084,769 downwards.
TGGTGTCTTCTGTGTAATCTATCCCCACTTCTTTTTCTACTCTGACTCAGTGAATCTGTGAGGGTTTGGTAGTCAAGACCCCATCCCCATCCAGCCATGCTCAACATGGATGTTTGCCAATTTCACTATTGGTTTTTCTACTCAAATGCTCAGTGCATGTATGAACACTGAAATGTAAATGGTAGCTCGTACCTGTCAACACAGGAGAGGCTGGGCAGAAGGATTGATTGCCGATGAGTTGAAGGCCAGCCTAAACTACATGATGGATTCCAGGCCAACCAAGAGTACAATGAGAGCCGGGCGGTGGTGGCGCATGCCTTTAATCCCAGCACTCGGGAGGCAGAGGTAGGCGGATCTCTGTGAGTTCGAGACCAGCCTGCAGCCTGGTCTACAGAGCTAGTTCCAGGACAGGCTCCAAAACCACAGAGAAACCCTGTCTCGAAAAAACAAACAAAAAAAAAAAAGAGTACAATGAGACTGACTCCAAATTTGAAGCAAACAAGCAACAACAACAAAAAGCACACACTGAAGGGTACAGTCAAGAAATACAACTGCGCAACTGTAGACTTGTGACACCATCACAAGGCAGACCCTTGGGCTCAGCGGGCTGCCTGACTGAGACATCCCCTGCTCGCTCTGTCCTTAGCATTTGCGTCGGAGTAGTGACTCCTAGACCATCTTTGCTGACTTACCTGCCTTGCCTCCCATTGCCAGCCAGCCTCAAAAAACAGATCCAGAGAGCAGCTTTGGGGTTAAAAGGCAATCGAAGGAGCCATCCCAAGTTTCCCTGTGCTCTACAATTAACCATAATCTCTACTAAAAACCAGCTCAATTTAAAAGGCTATTGCAGATGCCATGTAGTTGAGTCCCTTACCTTAGCAGATGGATTATTAAACTCTGCCTTTAACTAAACAAACCACATTAAGGGAAGTGTAGAAGAATGCTTTTTTTTAAACCTGGGTTTGGAAGAAACACCTTCTTTGCTAAACAAACTCAGACAGCCACATCTTTTAATTTGGGGCTCAATGGATACAGTCTCTTCTGATATCTTCCCAGTACCAAGGTAGGTGTGAAAGTTCAGCGGCTGCATGAAGATCTGAAAACATGGTCAAGGTACTTTATGAAATGGATGCCTTAGTCTTTCTCTTTCTTTTGGGTTTCTAATCAAATCTTAAACACCATGTAAGAAATCAGTAGACGTTCAAAGAAGACAGACTCAAAACAAGGCAGCCTGGCAGTGGGTTGGGAGGAAGAACATCGATGCTACTTCAGACTTTGATGTGAACTGGCTATGTGAGAATCTTTTCCTCTATGAAGCTGACTTTTATAGAAAAAAAATATTCACTGCATCTTTAATAAATTTATGAATGTTTAATATATATATATGCATGCATACATGTATGTGTTCTCTAAGGATAATGCCCGCTCTTTCAAGGAAATGGCAATTGCAACATCTGTAAAGTGGGGATAATTAGAGCATTGGCCCCACCATGCTGGGATGAAGGTGAAATGAAGCAGCTCCTGGGAAAATGGGAAGTGGTTACAGCAAGGCTTGCATGCGGCACAGAGGTTCAGAAAGCACTGACGGTGAGGGCAATGTTGTTAGCGAGGAGGATGATTGGAAGATAACAAGGGAATTCTCCAAAGACCAACATGAAAAGGCCACTTGAGAATGGAGGAAGGCAAGTTTAGCTTCTGGGGACAATCTGGGAACACAAGTTTGAACAGTGATTGGGAGGCTGGGACAAAGAGGTGGGTGGCATTAATAAATAAGGTTGGTACTCCTGGGAACCTTTAGACGTTGAGTTTGACTTTGTCACGGCCTGGATTCTGGATGCAGGAGCAAGGTCCCAAGGGAAATTGTGTTTTCCAGCCTGGTTGCAGGAGGACTTGGGATTCAGGATGCACACACTGGTAAGAGTTTACCATTCCTACACTAGTTATAATGCTGCAGCAACCCCAGAAAGGCAAACAGACCTGTTCTGAAAGCAATGCTCTCACCTCCGGACACACAGGGGCTCCAGTTTCCACGTCTGCCACCTACAGGTGTTTCATAGTCTAAATGGTCCCCAGCCCAAGTCACAGCTGAGCACAGATAAGAGAATGGAGTCTCCTTAGTTCCCATGCATGCCAAGAAGTTGAATGACCGAATAGAGACTACACTGGGCAGACTTCTCATCACCGTGACAAAGAGTCAGAGGAACTTGAAAGTAGAAAAGATTTATCTTGCCTCCCAATTTCAGAGTTTGTACCCATAGTCCAACTCTGAGGTTTCTGGGACACAGTGTGGCACAACATTGTAATGGAGCTTATATAGAGGAGCGAAGCTGGTCACCTCATGGTGGCCAAGAAATACAGACAGAAGAAGAGAGGAGTCTGGGAAAAGTAGTGCACCCAAAGCCTAATTCCCCTTAACTCCTATCTACTTCTTTCAACAAGACCACGCCTTCTAAAGAATTTTAGTTTGTGGTTTTTGGAGACAACGTCTCATTCTGTCACTGAGCTGTCCTGGAGATCACTGTGAGGACAAGGCCTTTCTCTCACTCTTGCTCCACTACTGAAGTTTCCAGAACCCCCAAACTCTACCAACTGGTGGCCATGCTTTGAATGGCTCCAACTTCTGTGGGTGTGCCACGTATCCAAGCTGCAACCAACACTGGGGGGAGGGGGGAGAGGAATCACCTTGGAATATTCTAAGAGCAAGAGTCAAACACATCTGATTTCAAAAGACAATAAAAGGAAGTGGCATCTTCAAAATTCAAAGTTTGGGAACTAAACAATAACAATAACATCCCAAATGTGTAAGAATCTTAATGAAAGGTGAAACCTTATCGAAGAAGGAAAATTTACAGAGATAAATGCTTGACATGGGGAAGGTGTCTTGAAATACAGACAGGAGAGCTTAAATGTCTTTTAAGGGAGAGAAACCTCTACACATGCCCACCAGGTTCTTTCCAAAGGGAGCTGAGAAGTCACATTCAATGTGATAAAGAATAGCTAACAATTTTTAAGAAGGAGTAAAAATATTAGTAACTGCCAATATGTAAAACCATCTAAGGTGACATTTGGGTGTGGCCACAGCACCCCAGCAGCAGCTGTGACCATGGTGAGAGGCCCCACGAAGCACTGTCCGCCTGATTCTGCACTAATTGACTCTATATGCAAGTTCGTCCTAAACTTCCGATGACTGTGATCTCTGCATTTGCCATGTCCACTCTCACCCCAAAGCCCCACTCTGCAGGGAATCTGAGATGTCAGTCAGGACAGCCAGGAGACTGGCAGTCCCACACGTTCACTCGCCCTAGCTCGACTCCTTCTCTGAGCGCTGCCCCTCCTGCTGTGCATGCCACACGCTCAAGGCTATTTCACTAACGTTTTCTGCTTCTTGTCTTCAGTGCCAGGGGCAAGGTGACATTCCTGGAGATTTATTATTATTGTTTTCCATAACCTGAGGAATGTCAGCCCTCTAAAAGCTCCTGCACCATGTTGATTTTCTAAGTTAACTCTGACTTAGCATAGATTTATTGGCTAACTTGCTGATTTACCTTGTGTGTGTGTGCACTGGTGGACTTGTTTGCCACACGAAGGTGAAGCAAGAGGGGGAAAAAATACAATATTTATTTGGTTCTAACATGTGCCATCATGGGAGCTAATTGCTATCGCTGATGCCAAACATTTTGATTCTCGTAGCTGTCAGGTAAGGACAGTGATATCTACAACACGGGAGAACAAGGTTCTAGGAAGCTGAATGGAGGGCAAGGGTCAAATTGCTTGGGGGTCTAATTCTACAGGAAAGAAAAGAAGGCAATATATAGAAAGGTGAAATGCTGGAGGGCACTCAAATCTATATGTCGAACAGAAGCACAGTGGTGTGCTGGCATCCAAGTGTGTGGAGTGAACGGAGGCCCCGTGTTAACTTAGCATGCCTGCCTGCTAGGAGCCCTGCCTGGAACACGGCTAGTGTACCCGTGTCTTCCAGGCCACTGCAACCCACGAAGCTGGGGAACTCCCATACAATCAGTTTGCATCCACTGCTGCCTCAGTGCTGCTTCTCTGGGCTTGCATTGCTCTCTCCTGGGTGAATGGGGCTGCTCCGTGTCACCCTCCTCCCGTGTCTTTGCTCCAGCGACATTGTCACAGCATTCTTAGAGCTCAAGACATTTGTCTGTACCCTCTGAGGCCAGCAGTACCTTTGTGTCCCAAATAGTCCCTGTCTCCATGAGAGCTGCTGTCTCCTTGGCTTTGGAATATCACAGATGTTACTGCATCAATAAGATTTTCTGTTGGAAACCTAGTTTATTATAGTATCAATCTGATGCTCACTTTTCTGGGCCACAATTCAGCATCTCTCAAGAACTGCAACACCCCTGTTCCGCGGAGCACATATATCGTGGCAGAGCAGTGAGGACCATGGGAAGCAGCTCTGCGGCTGTGCAGCTGTGGGGAAGGCAAGCCTCTCTAAACAGCCTCCCCGTTTAAAAGTAGGGGTAACAGCTGGACTGATGAGGTCACCTCAAAGATCAAGGGGGTGCATATCCATGCCTACACATCAGTCACAGCCAGCACCTGTGCTCCGCACCTGACCTGGCTTTTGAGCCTCCAGGCTTCTCAAAATAAGTATGCAGGCCTGGCTTCCCATTCACGCTCAATAATCCCAGATTTACCCCCTCGGAATAGACAGCCCTCTAAAGCACAAGGGAGACAGGTGGGGATGGTTTTGTGAGTGAAGCCAAAAGATCCCATGCTTTGGGGCCAAAATCCAACTCTTTATCCTTGTGTCAAAACACCTGATTCCTGGGGAATGCATTTGCATGATGATAGCGTGTGTGCTGTGTGGTTCACAGTGGGATCATAGATGCAACACGCATGTGGACATGAAGGTTTGTTTCAAAGCCATATTTCAAAAAGCCTTGCTGGGTTAGCTCGGTTGGGTCTCCAGCACCCTCTCTAAGTGGGCCACTACGATAATGCAGGCACTAAACCAGGCACGCGTAGCCAGCCTAGAACACACGACAGCACTCTGCACTTCTTCAGGAAGTCCAGCCAGAATCTCACTATCGAGGATTTTATTGATGGGGTGTGAGGGAGCACTAAAATCCTTGGACTAACTACAGTTCTGAACAGTTTTTTAGGGCGTTTCGGACAACCTGCCTGCATTTTCTAAATCCACCATTCTGCCTTCCACTGGATGGCTGCATCTCAGCTCTTCTCTCACTGCCCTCTGGCGGTGAGAACTTGAAATTTCATGCCGACCTGGCTGGCTGTTCTTGGTCCCCTCCCAGAAGGTTCTCAGCACTAAGCACCTGCCCACTGGATCCGTGAGTTCAGAATACGTGCATTAATGCGGCCACAGACAGAAAATACATCAAAAATTGAATCAGTGTTGAGCATGCGCACTTTCCCTTGTCGTTAGTCTGGAAACAGTTAAGTGCGTAGCCTTTTTTTGCATTGAATAGTTTAAGTAATACAGAGATGATTTAGAGCATATGCAAGAATACCTATTTAGATGCAGAACTTGAGCATCCAAGGAGTTTGGTGGGTGTAGGGGGGGGATGGGCCTGGGAGCCAATTTCACTTTCTCACCCTTGCCTAAGGCTCTGGACCTCCACATTGTCAGCTGGCCTTGGTCTCTATGCCCGGGCCTTCTAGGCCTGAGCTATTGTCCCAGCAAAGCTGATCCTATCACTCCTGCCCTAAAACCCTTTAATGATCTTCACTGTCCTCCAGGAAATCTCAGGGACCTTGGCATACAATAAAATATGACCCCAGGTGAGGTCTTCTGTGAGCACATTTTCACTCTGAGGTCTGATCGTGTCCTTGGGAGAGCTGGGCCATGCAGCCTTCCTTTGCTCTTGGAGCCTTCCTGGAGCCTCAGAGCTCTCTTGCGGTCTCTGGGCTCTACACTTCTCCAGGGCGTCCTCCCACTGTCTTGCTATTTCTACTCAATGCATTTTCTACTTCTCCCCACTGAGGGTCCTTTCCTCACAAAAGAGCACAACCCCCCTCATGTCACTTTACCAATGAGGACCTTCTGTGTGAACTCCCTCTCCCCACTTAGGCCCAGGCCTAAGCCCCCCCACCTCCTCTCCGAGGAGGACTTTCCCACCAAACCACCTGCCCCCTGACCCAGAAACCACGCTTCATGTACAAGTTGCGAATCTTCTCAGTTCTAAGACAAGGTCCTATGCCAGGATATAGAGCTAACTCAGTAGAGTTTGAATGAAAACCCTATGTCGACGAGACCTTGAAAACGGCAGCTGCTTCAAGGGGAAAAGGTAGCCACGATCGCTTGTATTTGCTCACTGATAACAGTGGTTCCCACGAGCATTCATAATAGACTTATTATATGCAAGTCACCAGAAAGATTTCAATTCTCTTTTCCAACCAACGGGGCACTGCATTATACACCGAACTGCAATACCATCTCATTTAATCATTACAGGAGGAAGGCGAGCAGCTGGTGGATCCGCATTGCAGATGAGAAACCTGAAGTTGGGGGGTGACCGATGAGGATAACATGAATGCCAGAGCGGGATCCCAGTCCCCCCAGCTGCTCTCTCGAGGTGACACGGGTCCGCTGCCTTTCTTTAATACTCTGCCACCACTTTCTGACAGAGGCGCATCCCTGGGGATGAAGCCAAACACGGAAATGTGCTCTACCTGCAGCGCGAGCTGTAAAAGCAATCGTCCTAGCTTCCCCTGTCTCGCCTCCGGTTCCTAATCAGTTATGGAAGAAATGACAGTCCAGATCGGAGAAGAGACACCCAAGAGGGACTGCTGCAGCTCACTGGAGAGATCCGAAGGCTTTGTTCCCACAGCTGGATGTCCAGCTGGCAACACGGGAGCGGATCCGTGTAAGGTTTGGGCGGATGACACGGGAACAGAGGGAAAATGACGCGCTGGGTGAATAAGTGAAGGTGAAATCAACGGAGTTCAGCCACAGATGGGGCTGGTGCTGGATAATTTTCTCCTGTCACCTCCCCTCAGGTAATAGATAATCCTGCAGCTGACAGAGCTCCCGGGGAAGACAGGCGCGGAGGCTCGGTCTCCTTCCTGTTGGGAGCCATGCCCCTCATTCCTTAACCTGTCTCCGTGATAAAAATCCGGAGACCCAAACTTTTCGCAAGACTTATAGTGGCGATTTAACTCAGTGCGGGCTGAGGTTGCTATCTGTCAGGCTGTCGCCGTGACAGGCAGATTTGTAAATGCTCTGGCTCCAGTGTCAGGTTGAAGGTGACATTTTTCAGCTGGAGATTTTTTTCCCTCCATCTCTCATGGAGACAGCACAACTCAGAACACAGAAGGCGATCCCCCCTGAATAAGCCTGTGCCCCCACAGTCTTGCTGACCCTGGCTGCGGACCCCTGAACTCTGAGACTGTTGTTGAGTCTCCTCCTATCCACCTCTGCATTGACGGGCCAGGCTCAAGGGAATTCCTCCAAAGGCCAAGCAGTCAGGCCTGCCTCTCCACCCCAGCTCTCTCTGTCTGCCCACAATGACTTATAATGATTTGTCTTGGCTGATGGTGGCTCTGCCAGTCCCATTATAAATACTCACATAGATTCATTAGCAATGGTACAAAAGCAGAATCCAGACGAAATCCAGTTAATGCCCTGGCATCCTATTTCTTGGCTGAAATATGTAATACTGGCCCTGAATATTCAGTGCCACTGCCCTTGATCCCTTTCTGGAATCATTAATCCACTCCCAGGATTTCACGGTAAGCTCTTCTTTCCCTGCTCCCATTCAGTTCTGATAAGCTTCATGGACGGGTGCTTCACTGGTTTTCAGTACAGTTCTGCACATTTATTCTTTGATCCTTGGGAAGGCACTTTGTGCCCTGATACCAGGCAGGAGGTAAACTTTCTCTTCTCCTCTCTCTCTCTCTCTCTCTCTCTCTCTCTCTCTCTCTCTCTCTCTCTCCTTCCTCCCTCTCCCCCCCTCTCTCATTGCTCTTCCTGTTTGTATTTTCTCCCTCTCTCCCTCCCTCTTTCTTTCTCGTCCCCTCTCTGTCCTTCCTTCCTGTCTCCACTCGTCTCCCATGTCTTTTAAAGGCCATAGCACTGTGTAAAGTTGTTCAGATGCCGACCAAAAGTCAACATTTCCCGTTGAACTCTAAAAAGAGGAGCTCAGAGGAAATCATAGGGAAAAGTTTAGGACCCAGGATGGAGGACAGAGGACAAGGAGGTGATAAAGAAGAGAAGTGCACATCTGTGCCATGCTGGTGTCGCCTCTGGGGTTTTCTTCCCGACTCTTCCCTAGGAAACGTTTCACTTGTATCTACATACACATCTGTGTGACAGCAGCACACACACCATGGCCACCGCCCAAAGGCTCGGCTCCTCTTTCTCCTTGACATTTCATGGTCTTCAATCTTTCATGCTAAAAGCTGATGCTATCTTCGTTTCATTCCTGTTTGTTTCCGAGTACCAAGAGATAATGTGGGCAACTCCCCTAACACAGAACTTGGTCATGATAAGTTCAGCCTACCCCACAGCAGGAGTTGTACCGAGCTCAGGAGTTCAAACTGAGATCCCTGAATAAGTTTGACCTTGTGGAGCTAAAAATGAGCTCAGTGTAGTCACTGAACCAGAGGGACGATCTGAGAGGCATCTTAGGGACACCATACCTACACCCTACACCCATGGAAGCATCTGTGTCTCTGTCCTCTGGAACATTCCTCCCATCATCTCCTCCTCTCTTCCTACAGGATTCATTTGTTTTGTGTGTATTTCTGTGCTAGCTTACACTGGGTCAGGGGCCAGCTTTTGCTATCACATTGGATGACTTAGATGATGACAATATTTCCTGAACTTTGCAAGTGTATCTTGTGTCATGCATTCTTCAAGAAACCCAGCATCAGGACCACAGCCTTCCCTCTACTCCATCTCAGCTCAGGGAGAATAAGTCACATACCCTGGCACTCTCCTATGACTCTAAGGGGACATCAGACTATTTTAATTTCAGGAGGTTTGGTACAAAGGTTCCCCTTAGCACACACCCTAGCCTTTTAAAGTCAGACTGTCTCCTCATGCCACAAGATCTCCAGTCTACAAACACCCTCAGTTCTTATATCTTGCTGATTGGAGTAATCTTTCCTGACTGCCCACAAGACAATGCCTGGGCTGTGTGGATTTTATTTCCATATTTCTGGATACAGGAGCCCTTGAGGGCCACACTGGGGGAGGGAGCATTTACAAAGGGGCTACCCCAGAGCAGTTGTGGGCCTGATGTCCAGTACCAAGTAGGTGGCATCTGAGCTTAGTCTGGCAGTTCCTCCAGGGTGGCTGTGTGTTGTATTGGTCTTTTCAGGGACACTTCCCTGCACCCCTCTGAGACAATGGTTGCCTTGGACTTCCGGAACTTGCCAAACTTTGTTCATAGTCCAGATGACATATGTATTTGTGTATGAACCTCACCAGGGGAAGGCTTGTATTCCCTCTTCTCTAACCACCCAGGATCCAGGTTGATCCAGTGAGTGCAGGGTGTTCCTATATCAAGTTCCTCAAACATAAAAGCCCCAGAATACACAACGGGATGAAAGTCACATGATGATCCCAAGTTCTGATCATGTCCCCTCATTGTGAGACAGTATCAGTGGTGTTTCCAGCACACAAGACCCATAGTGAATATTGTCCCTGCCAGCATCGGCCACATGCAGTGTTGTGACAGTGTTCTCTGTGTGCACAGCAGAGTGCCAGATGTGTAAATGGAAATGAGAGTCCTTCTGTCCTGGGAAAAAGACACACAACCCCGAAGTAATATTTTCTACTAAAGCAAAAAAAAAAATGTTTTTATTACAAAGTCTCTCTAGAGCGCCGGCTGCTGGTAACACTGGAAGGGAGTCGCCTAAGGCAGAGTGCCAGCTGCCAGGAGAAGAAGGGTGGGGCAGCTTTGACCTGGCACTTAAGGTGTCCAGCCCCTGTCTGGCTTGGGGGAAGGGATGGTAGAACAAATAGGTGGAACATGGAGAACCCAAAGATCATACCACCCTTACTGGTCTCACGTTGTCTGTCACGGCTTCTCACCTGTCATCACTGAACACAAAGAAGCAAAAGGGTGGATTTCCTCCATCCCTCTAGACCCTGAAGCACAGTGAGACCTGATTCTGTGCCAAGGTACCACCCATCTTCTGGGCCATATTGGTCAACTCTAGTGAGTTCAAGCAGTTCAACCAGCCAAGGCCAGTGGGCACTGCTCACCCATGCTGCCCTGCTCTGCTGATGGATGTCTAGGGCCAACTCACAATTTCTTTGCCCTTTAGTTTCTTCATCACCAAAACGGAGGCAAGAATATCATCGACAAGAGGGAACGGAAGGCAAACGTCAGGTTCCGAGGATGCTTGTTCCTTCACAGACCTGACTGTCAGAAGCCCAGAGCAAAGTTTCGTTGCACTCTTTGTTAGATCTTGTGATGTGAAGAAAAGCCAGAGTACAAGGTGCTGGTGATTTAACGATTTTTTTTTCTATTTGTTCCATATCATCTCTGCCTCATTCTCACCTCTGTGGCAGGCAGAGGAAGGCAGAACACCACTGGAATGAGATTACGGCCAGCATCCTGGAAGTAGACGGATGTGGTGTCTCTAGAAACAGAGATGCTTTCAAAATGGGGTGCTTCAAAATGCAGGCAGAGCCCCCTCGGAGTCTTAGCTTGCTGCCTAGCAGAAGGAAAGAAAGGTAAGGCAAGGTCCTGGGCCTGAGGCCGCTTGAGGCTGCAGCCAGCTCCTCCTGGTGGATGTCACCTTCACATGCCTTCAGATCTGTGGAGGAATGAGTGCCTTCAGGGGGATGAGGCTAAAAAAGCAACATTTGTGAGGAAATTGGATTCTATGAGATAGATCTTAGAAGACTCTCCCAGGAGCTGAGTTAGCCTTTGAGTTAAGACCCCGAGACTTAGTTACTGTCCTGTGCTAGAATTAAAAGGGCTATGAATTCTCGGTCCGCCAGTCCCAACACCCCATGCCTTCTCTGGGATCCTTAACCATCCTGACCTGAGACTGGGGCTTGTGTTTCTCAGAGCTCAGACTACACAGTGCCAGTGCAATGTGTGTAAATAGCTCGGGGTATGGGGTACGGAGGTCTCTTTCTGTCTTCTGCTGGAGACTTTGTTCAGCAAACACCTAATCACAGGCCAAGGCTTGTTTTTACTGAAAGCGATGCCTATGTAAAATTTAGATCAACTCAATTCATTTTAAAACTCAGCTAGTGAACCAGCTAAAAGTATATGTGGCAGAACTGGAAAGTGCTTTAGAAGTCGCAAGGAACCTTTAAGATGTACTGGTGTTCACGGTCCTTTGGATTGAATGAGGGTACCGCCCTGTGACACTGGCAGCCACGCTTGGATTCAGGGTGCAGTCATTTGGTCTGACAGCGGGATAAACAATTTGGATCTCAAACTCCAGGGAGAAGTGGGTATCCCTGATACATGTATCCCCTGCACCCACCGGGAGCACCAAGTTTCTCTCCCAGCGTGAACTGAGCCCTGCTGAGCACTGTTGGGAAAGTACACAGAGGACAAAGAGCAGGCAGAGCAGGGAAGTCCTGCACCGCTGGGCAGCGCTGCCCAAGAGTAGCAGGGAAGAGAGGCGCTGGGACCACAGGTGTTGCCTTTGCTGACTTAAAGCTCAACTCTCCGACTTCCCCAACAGAGAAATGACACGTTCAATCACATCGGATAGAATCAGAAAGCATTGATCTCAGACTCTATGAATCACCCACATGCTGCTTTCCGACTTAGTGATCAGAGCTGCGCCCTCTGCCCAGCTCTTCCTTGCAAATCATTTTGCAAATGTAGCCAAAGGTACCAAGAAGAACGGGAAGGTTGCTTTCCCCCTCTTTCTGAGAACCCTCACTTTCGGTTTTTTTAAGGAGCTGGGCTTTCATTCCAGGCAGTGGCTTCCCCACGGAGGGCGCCAAGGGTGCCCTCTAGTGACAATTCTGTGGCTCTGCAGGCAAGATTCGTGGCCTGCATCTGCAGACTCTTATCCAGATGTGAGACCGCCTGGCAGCATGCACGGCAGCACTCTGGGGTTTATTAGCCTGCTGCAATATCAGTGCAATAATAACCCCGGGGAGGCCATTACACCACTATTTCCATCCAGAGGAGGGCTATTCCATCAAGTACTCCAGAGGCCTGCTCAGTAAATGAGTTTTCTTTTAAAGATGCGTTCCTTTGATTGCTTTGCTAGAGTGTATTTGGCACCAAAAGGAAGTCTGTGGGGGAATGGAGGACATGCAGTGGCCTGGGGACCACCCATGGATCAACAGCAAAGGGAAGGGAAAGATATCACACCCTGGAGGCCCCTGTTGGGCCCTCTTTTCCAGTGGCTCAGAGTTCATTGATAAAGGTCCTTGGCCATTTATTTTTGGTATTCACAGCCACTCTACACGGCCTCAAAGCCCAGCTGGGCAGCATTTATTTAAGTAAGTAATGATTGGTCCAAGCTGCAGCCACATCCAGGAGGCTGGGAGACAAACAGAGACAGAGTGCATAAGGCTTGTCACCATCTGGGTGCTGGTCCCGATAGTAGATGGCTTTTAATCCTAGAGCCTGGAAGTTTGGAATTACCATGGATACAAACTTCGAGCCCTTTATAGCCTTTATTAAGGTCAGTAAGGGGCTGGAGTTGGCCGGTGACCCAAGTTGAAAGAGGTCAATTTGTTGTATTCACGCGCTTGGGGCTGGAAGGGGGCCCTGAGAAGCAGAATGTCCCTCTCACACCATCTGTGTATGAACTTCTAGTGGCTCAGCAATGCACAAACAAACACCCAGGCGTGATCCCAGGTGTGTCCTAATTCACATGGGGTCACATTTTACACAGTTAAGATTTTTGCTCCTCTTGAATCTTTGACTCAAGGAAACTATTGTTTAAAAACCAGTGTCAGAGTTCTGGTCCAGTAGACACCTACGGAAGGAACGCCTCCTCTTCTGGCCCAGCCCCTTTCTGACCACATGTCTGGTTGTCCCCACGAGCTCTGAAGCGCCTGTTGGCCCAGGTTCCATCACCGCCACCCTCTGACCCAGTCACGGCTCAGTCTGCTGGTTTCCATGCCCCACCCAGGCAGGTGCATCTGGGCTCTAATTGCTTCTAATTGGCTTCTCCAGCACTTGAGATCTTCCCCAACCTTCAACCCACAGCTAAGTGGTTCTCAGATGAGGACAGAAATGATTTTGTACTTTTTGAAACTTCAAAGGAAATAAGAAGAATTGAGAGCCCATTTGCGTTTGCCTCTCCAGGTTCGCCTTGATATGGTATCCAAGTAAGGTTCGGCCTTTGGTTGCGTACAGGGAGGACAAAGAATTCCCATAAGACACAAGGTACTCGGGCCCGGTTCTCTCTGGGACCCAAGGCTCATCTACACCTGGCTGAGAAGCATCCTACCCTCCCATCGTGATGCTCAGCTGCTGTGAGACAGGAGACCTCCGTAAGCTCCCATGCCAAACACAGAAGCGTAGTGCTGGGTGGTCCCAGATGAACCCTGATGCTGTGACTAGACTTTAAAATGAATGCATTGCTTGTTTTCCTTGTGCTAATACTCTGTATACTGGATGGTTAACGCGGTCTGCAACTTACATATGTGTTGAGCAGCATTAATACTAAACAGATAAATAAGTAAATTGTAACATGTTGGGTGCTGCAATTAATGCAAATAATAACTCAAGGCAAGGAGATTGCATAACACTGTGCAGTTTCCTCTACACGTGGTCCAGGGAGACATTTCTGATAAGGGACATTTGGTGATAGTCCTGAGAGCTATAAGGAGGAATGCCACTGTTGTTAGGACATGGAATACCACAGGGAGCCCAGCAAGTGTGAAGGGGTGGGTACGACTGGGCATGGTGCTGAAGGGTACCATGGGATGGGGGAGACAGAGAGCAATGTACCTGTAGCACAGCTGACTAAGGAAGGACAAAAGCAGACCCCAGAGACTACTGACTAGGAAGAGGGAAACGTAGCAATTTGTCTAGTCCTGGCAGTTCCAAGGTGTCCATGGGCCGGCCCAGCAAAAATCTCAGTGGCCGTTTTCACCCTGGAGCTCTCTGCTAGGCCGCCCTTCACCTCACCTTCTACAGTCTCAGGACCCGTTTCCAAAGGGCTGGGTTTGGCCTGCCGAAGGGTCGTGATCACTTCCCACATGTGTGCTTGTCAGGGGACCCAGATGGAGGACTCAGAACAGAATCCCTAGGGAGTATATAAGAGGAGCAAGTCTGTGGGCCAGGAGAAAGCAGGGGAGCAATGTGCGATACCGTCCGCCCTCTTCTCTCCTCCCTGAGGTACTTGGAGCTCCCCGAGAGCTACGGTCAGTTTCTGTGGGCACCAAAAGTAAAATGGTGCTGGCATCGTGGAGGCTGCTGAAAAAGGGCTTTGCAGGCAAGGAGGAAGCAGTGGGGTTTTCATTGGCTCTGCTTCCTGGAGAAGGCACCTTGCTGTGTCTGGAGCCACGTTCTACAATCTCCAGGATGTCATTCACCAATCATTCTGAAAGATCCTCCCAGGATTGCTCTGGTCCCCTGCGTCCAGGTAGATATGGCATCGTAGTGGTGGCCTAAACTTGTCTTTCTGTACTGTGTTCCATGGTTCATGTACAGCACCTCACATAATTCTCCCTCAAAACACCTGGAGATAAAGATCTCAATATTATAGGTGGAGGAAATGGAATCGAATGGGGCCAACTCTAATCACCTCCCACACGGCCAGGCCAGCAAGTGGTGGAGTTATAGAGATACTCCAGAAAGGAAAGAATTTGGTTCCATCACAGCAACCTCTTGCCATCATCTGCCCTCCCTCACTGCCTTTTCTAAACTTTACCCTTCACCCTCTACCCCCTCAGCCATCCTTTCTTCCAGTACCGTGGAAGGAACAGGGAACGGGAAGCTGGTCTGCAAAGGAGAACCTAGCCATTCCCTCGGAGGACCTCTGTCTCCACCATCCAGCCGCCTGCTCGCTGCTAAAACTGCAGTTTTCTGAAAACGGGGATACAGAGGCTGGCTTGGGGTCAGGCCACCTGCGGGGGTGGGGGGTGTACACCCTGCCCATTGCAAAAATGATGGGATTTGTTGCTTCGTGTTCCAACCAGCCCCAGGGCAGTTTCCCACGAATGTTTTCACAAGATGAACCTCAGATGCACCGGGGGTCTATTTCTGCAGCTCTAAACCCATCATGCTGTCCGAAACCTGATGCCACCAGCCCAGTGGTGTGCCTCTATACTCAGTAGGGGCGCTGTTTCATCTGAACCATTCCGGGGCCTATTTTCTACTTCCTACACATCTCCTGGATGGAGTATTTCCCTACTCATACTGAAGGACAGTTCACTTGCCCTTAGCATGGCTTCCCTATTGTGGGCTACTCTGCTGAAGGAGCTTGTCTGATGACTAAGATAGCCTGGGTTTCTTTCTTGCCTCACTTCATGGAGCAAGGCATGAGTGAGATAAAGGAGGAGAGCGACCCATGCCTGAGTGTGATGCTCCAATCACAGAGGCCTTGCGAGTGCTCTTGGGACTAGGAATAACACATACAGACTCCAAACCAGGTTTGGAGTAAGGAGCAGAGGGCAAGTTTAGTTTTAATAAGGAAAAAAAATGTATGTGCAATGAGAATGAGGTGGAATTTGCACTATCAGAATTCTAGAGAATCCCATAGGCACCCTTTCTTGTTTGTGAGCAAAACGTGGCCCCTGCCACTGTGACCCAGTAGGCGCTGGGTGTAGCTGACAGAAGGGACCTGAGACCAAAGGCTAAAGATCTGGAAGGGAGCCTTCTGATAGATAGGCAACTGCTTTCAGATCTGGCTAGCAGAGCTGAAACGAATCTAAGGATCTGTCACTTACAGACACTGAGCAAATCGGAGCACAGTATCCTCAACATGGAGCTAAAAGGAAGGACGCTCGCTGCCATCTGCGGCATCAAAAGACAGATAGTTCATGCCTGGCTGGCTATTTTGTGTTAAAGGACTTTCAGAGTCCTTGGTCTCCACCAGAGAGCGCAGTTCTACGCGGCTGGTGCAGAAGCAGGGAGGATGAAGCCCTTCTGCCAGCTAGGGTTTGCAGACAGCAGAGGCACACATAACCTGAGGATGAGACTTCTATTCGGGTCCACTGTGGTGTGCAGAATGCCCTAGGTAGCCTTAAATTATATTGCCTTTTAATAAAAGTGACTCTAGGAATGGCTCTTATGCCAGTCCTCAGACAGGTAGGAGTCCTGCTTTCCAAGCGGGGAAACAGAGGCTGCAGAATCATCCAATGGTGACAGCTGCAGTTTTGGACATCTGAGAGTAAGGTCAGAGATCACAGCCTGCTGGTGCAGTGGACAGTTGGCCTAGTGCCCCTGTGCTGGGGAGGGGGAGCTGGACAGGGTCTCGTGGACCCATCTGCTGGGGTAGCGGTTGGGTCAGAGGTAGCTGTAAGTACGTAGGTTTTGTCTCTAGACCTCAGGCTTTTTAATACTCTTGTCTAGAATGGGGGGGGGGTGAACTCAGCCTCCTTGTAAATGTTTATTTTTGATTCTATAGCCAGAGTGGCCAGAACAAAAAAGAACACAGACAGCCAGAAACATACAGAGAAGAACATAGACACTTGAAGAGACAGAGGCATAGCTAAAGACACACAAACACACATACATACACAGAGAGGGGGGAGGAGGAGGATAGGGAGAGAGGGGGAGAAGGGGGCATATACATTTAGACAAGCGTCTATGAAGTGCCTCTCCTTGGGGAGTCCTATTTTTCCCCAACAACCCGAATCTGGTAGCTTTCCAATTCATTTCAGTGAAATCCTCAATGTCAATTTTATGAGCAGGCCACCGCCACACGAAGGGGGAGGCCAGGCGACGCTGCAGCAGGCAGGGACGTAAATAGCAGAGAGGGATGGCGGGTCA
Organism: Neodon shergylaensis; assembly: GCA_025134845.1. Taxonomy (NCBI): domain Eukaryota; kingdom Metazoa; phylum Chordata; class Mammalia; order Rodentia; family Cricetidae; genus Neodon; species Neodon shergylaensis. Next base: position 6,067,898 of record JABTXL010001625.1, on the reverse strand, counting down.
GGGCCCCCAGGGCTGTCTCCGTCTGGGTTCGTGTCTCGCAATCTCCCAGAGAGCTTCATCCTCCCCTGTCCAGGAGGGATTTACTGATGCTCGATAAAATCTGCCGTGGAATCTTGCAATAAAATATAGGCCTTTCTCAAGACGCTTTGCCCAGAGAATCCTAATCCTGGAGTCACCTTCCCATGACTTTGTTAAAAAGAGAGATAGTTGGCCCAAACCCAGTACTAGACTCTCTCAATTCAATGCTTACATTTCCTTTTTTCTTTTCTCATTTTTTTTCTCCTGAACTATGTTTGTGTTTCTCCCTCACTAACTTGCATAGGGAAGATAAGAGGCATCAACTTGGGAGTTTCGAGGTCTTTACCCTTATGTAGAGACTCACTAGTTTACATTTTTCTGGTTTAGAATGACACAGATGTGACCACATCTGTATCGTTTTCTTGCTACCTTTGTAGAGGAACTAAGGCCCTGAAACTGTCCAATGGAAGTGGGAGAGACTGAAAACAATCAGCAGAAGGACTGCATGATCAGAGATGTGACTGGGAACAAAACTAGCACGTCTCTGTCTATGCCATGGCAGGCATGATTAATCAATCCTAGCTCTGGACTTGTCAATCAATCACTTGGGACGCCACTGACTGATTGGATCCCACAGGTAAGATGAAAGCCCTTTGCTCTACTTGAGCTAGGGTTTCAAATCTACCCTGCTCGCCTTTCATAGCTCGGGTCACTATTCACTTGTGACACTTTCTTCTCTTTGAGCATGAGCGACTTGTGGCCTGGGTCAAGAACACAAGAGGATCTGTCACAGGACAGGAGGAGACACATGAGATGCCTGCTGCCTGAGCTGGGAAGGATGGGCTGACTTTCCTTTGTGAGCAGGTCATAGAGGGGACCGGTTGGTCCAGGGAATTCTGCTCTCCTTGAACACTTTTCAAAATTGACAGCTTCTGTTGCAAAAGCGAGTCTGCGACATGGGAGTGGCAGCAAGTATGGGAGAGACTATCCGAGGAAGCTGAATGCAGAAAGGTGGCCTTGGTGTAGGGCATCCTGGGTCTGGCACTGCTCAATGTCCCCAGGGTCTCCTGACTGGCTTGACCCATTCCTCTCCTGCTTAGGCTGCTGTAGAGAAAGCTGTAAGTCTGGGAACCAAATGCCACCTACAGAAGGTCCAAAGAGCCAGTGATAACTCCCTTCAAAATTTAAAAATAAAAACACAGAAAAGAAAATCACACAATTTAAGGGGAATGAGGGTGTGACAGAAAGAGGAAGGACGGAGTGCCCTGGAGGAGACTCTGAATGGTGGCATGTCTGAAAACTCCGAAATCCACAGAGTGATTCTGGTTCTGCTCTAGCTTCCTGGGATCTAGGAGGGATGTCCAGCGAGGACAGGACTACTCTAGGGTCACCTTCTGCTTTCTATGCAGCATCAAAGAGATGCAGAAGATTGTGCCTCCTAAACCCCGTCTGCCTTCTGGCTCCTTCTAGGCAGGGATGAGGGTGAGGGGCACCAGACACTGGCCCACTTGACGATGCCACTCAGAGGTGTACACACCTAGAGGGCTTAGCCACCCCCCCCCCCAGAAAGATCAGACGGTTTGTCCAGATCAGCAGAAACGGAATGATGACTATGTGCTCCACAATAAGATGCCCAAAGGATCAGTCAGATGAGGATGAAGGCAAGGGAGGTCTCAAACACCCTTAAATCCTGGCCTGAGCCCAAGGCAAAGCAGTGGAGGGAGCTCCTCACTAGAGATCCCAAGGAAAGTTGATGCTTGTGAATCCCTTAGAGGGTTCTTCAGCCCAAGTCAATAAATAAATAAAACCGGGAGGTCAGCAAGTGGAGTGTGACAGCAGAGCTTATTAGCATACATCTGCATATCAATGAAGAGCTAAGGGCCTGCCTCAAGGAGGGGATGATTTACACAGTTGAAGATCTGTTACAGCAGAGGAGGACCCGCTGAGCAGCTCTGTGTCAGGGGTTCGTGTGTCACCGGGCACCGAGGGTGGCGGTGAAAGAGTGGACACAGTCGGGGCTCACCCCTGCCTCTACAGAGACCCTGAAAACGTGCTCCGTGGCTCTGACCCTCCCTGGCTGTGTGACTCTGAGTGGATAACATACTGTCCCTGTGACACCATCTGTACCTCACTGGTGACAGCAGCAGTCCTGGGGGTGGGGGGGGGAGGTGTCAAGAGAATGAGGTTTCCTGCAGCAGAGTGGCCTTTTGTGTATGATGAGCAAGCCAAAGCCGCAGAGGCCGGGCTAGGAGGTGACACAGGAGGGGCCACCGGTGGAGGCTGATGGGGGGTGGGGTGGAGGAGGGCAGGTGGGGCCTGCACACTCAGCACTCCTGTCTAGAGAGACACTCTCTGTATTTTTGAAGACTTTTCAGTGTAACTGTGCTGTTCTAGCTTCAGGCTGCCTTGCTGGCATATTAATAATAAATAATAATATATTGCATCTGTCTGGTACTTTGCTATAGTTTACTAAAGATTTTCACCTATAACGTGCCACTTAATTCTCATTAGTGCTTGGAAAGATTTGGCTGCAGAGATGAAATGGTAGATATTCATGGGGGGAGGTGGGCAATTGATACAAACTCAAGTGTCCCTAAGGGTCAGGGGGCACTTACACCTGGTTCATCTGCCCCTTGGCACCTAATAACTCTCATAATGGATATTCTCTAAGCACATAGGGCAAGGGGTGGGTGTCCCAGGCTACTGACCACAGCTCTCCTCAAGCCCCACCTAGACAGAGTCAGCATTTACTGTGTGCTAGACCCAGAGCCGTCTGCGGCTGATTGGCGCGACATTTGAAAAGTGCCCAGCAGCGCCCAGCGCCTGCCCATCACTGTCAAGACTGTCAGCGTCAGGAAAGACAAAGGCGGCAGTGCAGTTCCATATTAGAAGCATCTAAAGGGATGTGACAACCGAAGGCGGCTAAGTGGATGATGGGTCAGTGTTCAGGCACGGATGTCACTGGCACATGGGGAGAGCTGGAAGCTAGACCACACACGAGGCAATAGCAGTGAGTTCACGTTAAATTTCCCCAGTTCCCACGATTGTACCATGCTTGGGTAAGAGGATGCCTGCTTCGTAGAGGACCATGTGGTAAACATGGATGAGCACGCTCCAGTGTGCTGCTCTGGTGATGTTTGAAGGGCTGATATGGCTTGAGAGAAAACAAAAACATACCAAACCAAGTCAATATGTCTCTCCAAACATGAGTGCTGGTCTTGCAAGACACTCATGCAGAATCAGTTTTAGGAGTCCCAGGGATGGATTCACATGTTAGCTACTACTCCCAATCCCCGTGCGTGTACCCCCCCCCCCCCGCTCTCCTTCTGACTCTTGTTCTTGCAGGCATGAGCACACACCTGCAGCTTCGGCACTCACACATGCACAGACATGTTGACATAGAAGTTCACATGTGTGCATGTACTGGCTCACACGTGACACAGTCAGGCAGGCTTTTGGAGCAAACACACAAAGCAGTCCGTCTTGCGCGGCCTCTGACACGGCTCATTTATTTTATACTGAGCTAATTGTTTTGATGTCACTGTTGCCCATTTATCTTGGTTTTACCTTACGCAATTAAAAAGAAAATACCTCATTTCTCTCCCACCAATAGCACTTAAATAATTCAAAACAATCCCTTCCCATAGGCCCGGACATTTTTAGAGGCTATTGGACTTTAGAGTCCTCTGACAGTCCCTTGTAAAAACAGCAACAGCAACAAATTAGAATCTCCTGAAGAGAAAGCCAAATTCAAGGCTTTCATCTCAAAATCATCTCCAGTGAGGTTCGACCCCTATCCCAGTGAGTTCCCTGCCCATTACCCCCAGCTCTAGCTCTTAAGGCAGAAAAACGCCCATAGACTGTGTATTATCTAGAGTCGCGAAAGGGCCTCAGCTGCTCCTTCGGCCTGATGACAGCCATTCAGGGTACTCGGTCTGAGAGGACACACGAATGCCAGCCATTAACCTGGCTAGTGAATCTTCTGAATCAAGATGCCAAATGGAGTTTCATTGAGGTGGTCAGAGGAAGAAGGTCGCCATGAATCAGAGGTGGGCATTGATCCATCTTTGCCAGAATTCAGGACCGTTGATAACCCAAGGAAACCATTCAGCCTCACTGAGTCTTTGGGTCTGCTTCACCTACTAACAAGAGTTAATAGACTGCACCACCTCTTTAGGTTCCCAGACAAATAGAAGATACTGAAAGCAAAGTTTCTATTCCCCAACTGGCACTCAACAACTAACAATTGCTTACTACACAGCTTTTTAAAGATGGAACCTCACCCTGCCCATCTGGCAGGCCTGGTACTCACTATGTAGACTAATGTGGCCTTGAACTCATGAAGATCCATCTTTCTCTGCCTCCAGAGAGCTGGGACTAAAGGCATGTGCCACCACACCCAGCCAATAATTGCTTATTAACATGGCCACCATTTCAAAGGGTTGCGATGATGCATTTGGCAAAGATCTGGTCTGTATTGTAGTCTGTGTAAGGTACAAATGAATTATAATAATAACATCAGGGAAATCACATCACAGGCAGTAATAAGAATTTTTAAATGGGTTGGGAAAACAACCCATGCTACATTGGGAGACAGCCAAGATAACCAGTCGACAAACAGTGGCCGACAGATGAAATGCTTGGCCGTTTAACGCACTTAATAAAACAGCGTTGGTGCGGGAAATTGCTGTCTTGCTGAAGAGACGTATCCCAAGGGTTTCCGCAGCAAAGACCCTTCGGTCTCACACTAGAATGAACAGAAAGATGGATCTGGAGATGGAAAGTTCAGTCAGGCCTAATGGGTGGGGGTGTCAGCAAGCGTGGAGGTTTGCATACAGGCTAAACATGTGAAAAGACAGAAGATTCCACCTAGGGAAGGATTAGTCCTGAAAGCAGTACCGTGAGGCGTGCCTGGCATACCAGAGGGCTTTCCTTTAGTGGTGAGAGAGTGGATTGAGTGAAGAGCTACACGAAAGGGAAGATAAAAGACCAAATTCCATGACCAGCGAGCCCATGTTTTGCTCGCTAATCCAGAGCTCACCATGTCTCCTATTCTCAGACCAGTCACTGTTCATCTTTCAGTGCAGTGGGCGTGGCTCCCTGGTAGCATCCTCCCTCCCAAGGGGGAGGATGTCTCCATCACAGAGTTCCAGGGAGGGAGTTTTGCAGGTAAGCAGACAGGGAAATCGGGATTGCACGCCAACACTGGCACTATTTTGCACCATCAAATGGGAACAAAAGGCTGTGGTCCTGCGCTGAGCAACACTGGATACACGGGGCCGGAGGGAGGCCACAGCACGAGCTCTGGATGAAGCCCAATAAGAGAAGCATTTGCAATAGAGGAGTTCCGTGACTGCCCCATCTCCGTGGCTCGCCAGCTTCTGAAACCAGGCTTTTTCTCCGGGGCATGTGGTCACAGCCAGGAGGAAACAGTGTTGCCCCCCTGCTCAAGTTTGTCATTTTTCAAAGGGTGAAGCTGAGACCACAAAAGATTTGCCATCACATGCAAAAACTAAAGTGATCTTTAGGACTGAGTTTCCTATTTCCAACGACACCATCTCCTCTTCTAGAACACAAACCCTGGTGGGATGAGAATGCCTTGAGTAGACACAAGAAACTCAGTCTTCTCTCAGAACATTCTAGTTTGAATTCAGAGAATAGTCTAACCTGCTTCTGCAGCATACCTTTCTGATTGGTAGTCATGGGGCGTGTACACACACACACACACACACACACACACACACACACACACACACACA